>CM023951.1:3427984-3442319 GCA_013407115.1 Glycine latifolia
TATATATATATATATATATATATTTGAGAGACACACCAACTTAACTTCATTTTCTTTTGTATTACATTTTATTGTATTACCGAATATTTGATTATATATAATTCTTTTTTTCTTTTATATATATTTTTCTTTTAACTTGTTATTTTTGGTATGATAAGTGTTTATTTTTTCCTTTTTTTATTACATTATATATATATATATATATATATATATATATATATATATATATATATATATATATATATATATATATATCCCAAACTATCCCAAATCTCTACATATTCGATTCTCCAGCTTCCACATTCGAATTTGGTTACCAAAATCAAATATGTGTATACCATAATTGGGTAAAAGTGGTCCCTTGTCCCACGAGTTAAGTGGGTTAAATTTGAAAAAAAAATTGTTTCTACTTTCTGTTATAACAAATCACCTATATTTGTGAAGAAATTAAAGTGCCGAGCACCCCAATTTTCTTACAAAAAAAAGTGTTACTTTCCACTCCTTGAAACGGTAACGAATGACGGAAGAACACACTTTCTTTGCTTTTCATTGCATCACACACTTTCTTCGTCCTTCTTTCTTTCCAAACGAACACTACCTAAGCCTAAAATAAAAAATAGGTGCATTTGAGCCTTTAAGGGAATAAACACAGGAAAAATATATATCAATATGAACCCAAATACATCATATAAGTGAATTAACACTATATTTTAACTTAAAATTCTAATGCATTAGATTTGTGACATTTTCATTTATATGATATTCAACTTTTTTTTTATTTAATATAATACTTCACTTTCATACTTACACCCTAAATAGGGTTGGATTGAATTGTCTCTCTCAGTAACTACATTTTGTCAACACTTCAATCTTTTACAATCCTTTTTATTGGATCATTAATAATCAATCAAAGAACATGTATTTTTTGAAAAATGAATAAGCAGCACGAACAAACTATATTTATTATGTTTATTGACCTGCTTTTCATGTGATCAAGTAGCAATGCTAATGCACTAGCAAATGGATATGGTATATTGAGTGTGTTGTCAACTACATGGTCTCATTTTATTAAAAATATATCTATATATATCTACTAGGCAACCGGCCGGCAAAATCAAATGAGATTTTCCTTGAATTATTCACAGTATATAAATCATTATAATGAGTCGTGTGTACGTAACATATAACAGACTGTACATAAAAGTACAACATATGTTGAGTCATTGAAGAATGATTTTCTTTTGCATTGTCGTAAAGACATGCAGCAATATATATGTCTGCACATATAGAACTAAAGTTTTGTTATTCTTGTTGATTAATAATTATCTCATATTTTATCAAATGCTAGGCTTGGATAGATGACACGCTTTGATTAATCATCATTAGAAATGACAAAATGGGTTTAGTCCAACCAGTCAGCTCATTTAATATAAAAAGAAGTGGATTAAGCTGACATTGTCAACCCACTAAACTAAATGAGTTGGGTCAACCCAGTTTACTAAAATCGCAAGCCAAAGTTGAGCCAGCCCACTAGGCCAATGAATAAAAGTAAATATCATTAATTCAATTTGAGAGAGTCTAAAATTAAGATAAGATAAAGAAAGAATGAACGAGAGGATGAGAGTGTGAGATGCAAACTGCAGTGTGTTGTGTGCAGAGAGAGAGTGAAAACTGAAAGGGAGAGATGCAGACGCACCTGCACGACGCTGCACGCCGCACCTGTCCGGGACTCCCCCTGTCCGATCCGGTGCTCCCCTGGTCCGCTCTACACGCCTGCACCCGTCTGGCGCTCCCCCTATCCAGTTTGGGTTGAAGTGTAGAATGGTTGAGGCAGAAAAGTACCCCTCAAGCTGCATCTAAGTGAAGAAGAAAGGGAAGCTTGGCTAGTTGGCCACTGAGTCGTGACTCCCCTATCCCGCTCCGCTCCACTCCGAACCGGACTAAAAAAGGTAAAGAGGAAAGTTAAACAGAGTAATTAAATAATTATGTCATTTTGGACCCCTTTCCCTCAAAGGTTAAAGATTAATAAAATTTGCATATCAAATGATAAAAAAATATATGTATGCAAGCCATATGACATAAGTCATTGATTCTAATTTCTGAGTCCATAAGGAACATGATTACAGAAAAGTGCTGGGTTTTTTACAACACAATTCCCTCTTGTGGATACGTCTTTGTACAGATATGTTGGTCAATTGATCATTAGACATTGCATTTGCATGAAATAAAGAACTTTTAGCAAGAATTGGACAAATACCTAATCATAGCAGAAGGTTTGCTTCTGCATGAGTTTTATAGTGAAAAGTTTCAGAATTTAATTACTCCTCTCAATTGCTTATTCGATTTTACTATTTCTGCTAACATATTGCATTTCCTCACATTATACATTTTATGGGAACTGAGCTTTTACCAAAATCAAAGCAAACACAGAGAACCACTTTTGCTTTGCAGTACTGTAATTGCAATGCAAATTCTTAACAGCCCAGGAAAAGAGCAAAACAATGAAAAGCTAGTCCGAGTAGAAATATGATGTACAGTCTATATTGATAAAAATCAAATAACCTAAAACTATTAAATTTACCTCACTCATTGAGTCTAAAACACAACACCTTAATCATATCCTCATATAGATCAATCGATCGTTTTACTTCTGCTGCATCAGGCCAATGTTCTATTATCAAAAGAGCATAATCACAACACCTACAATATCAAAAGAGCATAACTACTTAATGCAGTTATCTGCAGATTTCGCAATTACAAGCATAATAATCACAACCAACTTCAAAAGACCTAATTATTAGTTCAAGTATTAAGAGTTTAGATACATACAAAAACCAAAACATGATTATCATTGGAATTTGGAAATTTCACCCCGTTTTAATTATGAGGACACAAAGTTGACCCACACTTGGTTTTTCTCTTCCTTTTGACTGAATTTCCTTTGCTTTTTTTAGGATACAAGTTCTAGCCAATAGCGGCATTGCCTCGGTTCTGATTGAAGACAAAGTTTGGTTGTAGCTTTGTTTGAGTACATTTTAGTAGGTAAGCTTTCACTCGTTTATGATATCTGTAGTTTGTATAAAAATAATAATTTATTTGGATATAAAATGTTGTTATATGATCCATATTGGCTGTGACCTTTTGTAGGTACTGTATATTTACCTTGTTACAAGAAACCAAATTGAAAATATCAAAGTTACTCAAGGTTTGTGATTATGTCATTGATTTTTTTCCCATTATGTTCTGATTTAACCAATGTTAGTTTTTACATTGTTAGTTTGAGACTTGCAAACAATGTTATTTTGGATTGTGTGCTGGTATTTTATCTTTTCTTGTTTTAATTTGATTTTTTGCAGTGATTTTGTTTGAGTGATTAAGTAGTTGTCTCAAATTTTAATATGGATTATGAGACTGCGAATGAGCATGAAGATGTTGAAAATTTTGATGTACCTATCAAATTATCTCAGGCTGATGAACCAACCAAGAAGAAAAGGAAAGCAACAACAACTTCAGATTGTTGGAAGTTTTTCACTAAGATAGGGGTGGGTGATGATGGGATAGAAAAAGCAGAGTTTAAGGCTTGTAAAACAAAGTATAAGATTAGGGGTAATGCATATGGGACATCTCACTTAAATCGTCATATCTCAAAGTGTAAGGGAATTAAATTTGAAGATGTTGGTCAAATGATGGTAGACATACAAGGAAAATTGAAGTCTCCAAAGTTAGATCAAATGGTGTCACGTGAGATGTGTGCTGCTACAATCATTGAGCATGATTTGCCATTTAACTTTGTTGAGTATAAAAAGATTAGAAGTTGGATTAAGTATTTGAATCCTGATGCACACCCTATTTCTAGGAATACTGTAAAACCGATGTCCTAAACATTTACAAGAGAGAGAATGAGAAGCTAAAAAAGATGATGACTAGTATTCCAAATATAATATGTTTAACTTTTGATTTATGGACCTCTTGTACTATTGAGGATTACATATGTTTAACTGCTCATTTTGTTGATGCTAATTGGAAGTTAAATAATAAAACTCTTAATTTTTGTCATATGCCTCCTCCTCACACTAGATTTGACTTGGCTTCAAGGGTTTTTCAATTTTTGAAGGATTGGAAAATATGGATCCAACTGTTTCCAAGAGATCAAATACAATAACTATTGAAGATGCTTAGATGCAACTACTTCTTGAATTTAATCATTTTGCATTTTGGAAGTTGTAATGTTTCTAACTTGTTTTTAGCAAATTTTAAATTTAATGTATGGATGTTGCTTTGCTAATTTTAATTTAATGTATGAATCTAGTATCAACAACATTTCATTTCCCATGGATTCTAGGTTGGTTTTTGCATATGTTACAGATTCTAGTTTTGTTCAATTGTTCCCCCACTTGCGTATGTTATTCTTGGAAGCTCAATGGATCTTATAGTAAGACTTGTTTATGTCACTTTTGCCTTCTCATATGAGGTAAGGTATTAAAATGATTGCAGGTTAGGATTTATCATTAATTTTTAGCATAAATTAATTACATTTGTATTTTGTATAATTTTTTTGTCTTTTTTTTAAAAAAAATTTAACTTTATATGTTTTTTTATTTTTAGGTGGGTTGGCCTGCTAGCCCACCAACCCACCTTAAAGTGGGACTGGCTAGCATTTTCAGTCACTTTTACAAAAGTGGACCAGCGCGGCTCGACCTATTTTTTGGTGGGCTAGGGCCAGTCTAACCCGTTTTTGGTGGGTTGACCCACTTTGCCAACCCTAACCATCACCAACATGTTGCAATAACACCTTAGAAATTTTATTGAGATATAATCAATTTAATTAGAATACACCCATTAATTGTTTATGGTACTAATGTTGAAATATGATAAAAATACAATTAAACAACTTAGTATCATTTGGTTTTAGTTGTTAAATAATTGAATATATGTTATGATAGATAATGCAATATTGAGAGTGGTAGTTATAACTAACTACCAACTATGTTTTGAATTGTATAAAAGGAGTTGTGTTATAACACTTTATATTAGAAAATTCTAATAATGCACTACACACTTATCATTCTATCTTTTTTCTCCAAGAACAAAATCTATTTCTTTCTTCTTTCTTAAAGTATAGATTGCCACTAATCATCTCTTTCAATTTGTTCTAATAGATTGGCATCCAGAGCTTTTGGTTTGATTTGCGCAACTCAATTCACGTACTAGTTGAAGGATCATGATAGGAAACAATGGCATTCTTGGGAATCTACCAGTTCTTGAAGGAATCAAGAACTGGGATAGATGGTGTTCTCAAATGAGAGCTTTTTTTTTTTTTCCAGATTTCAAGGTGTGCTTGATGTTGTTAAGAAAATAATTAAAGCAATGAGTGAAAGTGGGAATGAGACATAAATAGCAACCCACAGGGAAGAATTAAAGATTGATGGAAGAACATTGTTTTTGATCCACCAATGTGTGGATCCAAATATCTTTGAGAAAATACAAGAAACCAATCCAGCAAATAAGGCTTGGGATATTCTTGCAGTGTGCTTCAAGGGTGATGAAAAAGTCAAAAAAGTATGACTTCAATCACTAAGGAGGCAGTATGAGTTGATTCAAATGGAGTCCAGTGAAAAAGATTTCAGATTTTTTCACAAGGATATTAAATCTTGTGAATCAAATGAAGAATTGTGGTGAAAAGTCCCTAATCAAGCAGTGATTGAAAATATCATGAGAAGCTTAACTCCCTCACTTGACTATATAATTGTGGCATTTGAAGAATCAAGGAATCTTGAGGCTATGAAGATTGAATAATTACAAGGTTCTTTAGAAGCTCAAGAATTGAAACTGCTTGAGAGAGTTGTGTTAAAGACTATAGACCAATCCCTGCAAATCTAGACATGTAAAAGAAACAATGGTGGAAAAAATTGGAAGAATGGATTAGAGAAAGGAAAATACTCAATTGGAAAGATAATAATAAGAAGGAAGAAAAATTAGAATCCTTTAGCAAGGGGTCTTGGAAGAATTCAAATGGTAAAGATGAAAAAAGGTTATGACAAAAGGAAGGTACAATATTTCAATTGTGAAAAATACGGTTACTATGCTGATAAGTGTTGGTTCAAGAAAGGGAAGTCAAGTAGAAATAACAGTGAAGAAGACAATGTTGCCCAGAAGCATGAGTCTGATTATGATCTAGTTTTGTTAATGATGTCAACCAGTGAAGGTGAATTACATAATGAAACCTGGTATCTTGACATAGGATGTTCAAACCATATGACTGGTTATAAGGATTGGTTGATTGAGTTTGATCTAAGAAAGAAGACTCAAATCAAACTTGCTGATAGCATATCACTAAAGGCAAAAGGCATGGGAAAAATGGTAATTTAGAGAAAAGATGGCAAGGCTTTAATGATTGAGGAAGTTTTGTTTGTACCAAGTATGAAGTGCAACCTAATGAGTGTTGGACAGTTAATAGAAAAAGGTTTTTCAGTGGTGATGAAGGAGAATGGCTTGCAATTGTGTGACTCAAGGTAAAGGTTGATTATGAAGTCTCCACTATCTAGAAATAGGAACTTCCAAACATCAATCAAACCTACACAAGTAGAGTGTCTAGTAGCTAGAATTGAAGAAGGTTGACTTTGGCATCTCAAGTTTGGCACCTAAACTTTAGAAGTTTGAGTCAATTACACAATGATGAAATGGTGATAGGTCTGCCTAGAATCAAAACACCTGATAAATCATGTGAATCATACATGTTTGGTAAACAAGCAAGGTTAAGTTTCAATTCCCATTTACCTATAAGAGCTACAGGTCTATTACATGTTGTTCATTTTGACATTTGTGGACCTTTTGAGACTCATTCACTAGGAGGAAACCTGTACTTTGTGACACTTCTGGAAGAGTATAGTAGAATGATGTGGCTCTACATGATCAAACACAAGAGTGATGTGTTTGAGATTCTTCAGTAGTTCAAAACTATGGCTGAAAGACTAAGTGAGAAGAAATTGAAGATCCTTAGGACAGATGGTGGAGGAGAATACACATCCAGAGACATTGAAAGATTTTTTCAGAAAATGGGCATTCAACATGAAGTAACTGCACCCTATACTCCTCAACACAATGGACTTGGCAAAGAGGAGAACTAAGATAATCCTCAGCATGTGCAGAAGTATGCTAAAGTAGAAGCAATTGCCAAATTCCTTTTAGGGTGAGGTTGTTGCTATTGCAACCTATCTTCTAAATAGATTCCCTACTAAGAGATTATATAAGAAGGTTCATGTGGAGGTCTGTAGTGGAAAAAAACCAGTGATCATCTATCTCAAGGTGTTTGGTTCCCTATGCTATAAGCATATTCTAAATGCTAAGAGGAAGAAACTACATTATAAGAGTGAATGCATGATTTTGATTGGATGTCATAGTACAGGTGCCTACAGGTTATTCAATCCAATCAAACGGAAGGTTGAGATCAACAAAGATGTGCTTGTATGTGAAAGTGAATTCTAGGATTGTGAAAAACAAAAGGGCCAATTGAGATCAGTAATTCTTGAAGTTGACTCACACCAGAAAGTTGAAACTAGAAATGAAGAACATGATGACACAAACATTGAGGGAGTAGATGATGTCAACCCAATGCCTCAATGCCTAAGAGTAATGAAGTCATTGAGGGAACTAGTGCAAATCAGAGACCACAAAGAGATAGGCACATGCCAACCAGATTTGACCAGTTTGAAATGCTTCCTGATATTGTTGTGATAGGCGATGGTGATCTAGTTTACTTTGCTTTACTTACTGATACTGAACCTGTAGACTTCAAAGAAGCTACTAGAGAACAAGCTTAGAAACAAGCTATGATTGAAGAGCTGCAATCAATTGAGAAGAATCACACATGGGAACTGCCAGAATTACCTCCCAAAAAGAAACCAATTGAGGTGAAATGGATCTTCAAGCTCAAACTAAACTCGGATGGATTAGTGCACTACAAGAAAAATGATCTATGCCTACGGACTCCTTTTACCTACAGTCATGAATTAGTGTAGGTAAAAAGAAAAAATACTTCTACCTACAACTAATTAATGTAGTTAAAACTTAACAACTTGTACCTACCATTATTTGTTGTAAGAAAATTCATTATAGCTAAAATGACTTCTACCTACAACTACTTAATGTAGGTAAAACTCCAAAAAAATTGTGCCTATGGTGGATTAGTGTAGGTAAAACTCTATTACCTTTAATAGACTCCAAAAAAGGAGGTGAGGAAGCAGAAAAAGAGGTGAGGAAGCAAAAAAGGGGATGCATGAAGTAATTATGGACCCAAAAGATGGCTTGCGGAAATGAAGCGTAAGTAACCCAAGTGCAGGAAGTAATACGATCCCTTTCTTCCAACTCTAACTCACTGCATGTGGAAATGAACATGGAGCATTGGTACAGCTGTGGCGATAACATCAGTGTCTAGGGCAAAGCAAAAAGTGAAGAAGGTTAATTAAATCCTTCTTTGTTCTCTTCAACTCGCTTGCTTCCTCGCTCGCTCCTTCTCTGTTCTCTCTCATCTATTCAGCTACCTCGCTCACTCCTTCTCTGTTCTCTCTCGCACCGAATCATACTCTGTGCTGGTTAATGATCTGTGTTTCAGGAGAAAGAACAAACGAAATTAGCGGAGAAATTAGGTGAGTATATGCGATTGTCAGTTCTGCATATCTTAGTTTTGTTTTTCCCCTCTTTGACAAGAATAAATGCTTATGTGATTGCATTTATGGCTCTAGCCAGTGGTACCTCGTGGCCTGATCCAGTGGCAAGCAAGATTGCTGCCGAACCTCAAAAAACTGCTGATTCTGCAATTGCAAATATCACTTGCAGGTTTTCCATCTCAATACTTACCTTATTCTTGCTCTAAGAAATGCTCAAATGTCATCATTACATCATGACATCCTGATTCTTTTTCTTGAAGAAGGATATTAGTAGTAAATAATATTCTTGGAATGCTTTTGATTTTTTGCAATTTAGTAGTTTACCTTGATGGTTCTAAAAAGGATGTTATTATTTGATCAATATAATTTGTGCGTTTTCATTTTATTTTGATCTCAAGCCTCTTGACAAATGGATGAGTTAGTGACATGCTTAAGATTATGGAAGTTTGGTACAAATTCCTTATAGAATAGGATTAAAATTAAGATCTAATGAGTAACTGGTGGGCATGTGTGTGGTTATTGGCAGAGTAGAGGAGTGATTGGGAATGAAAATTTTAGAAAATAATCATAATATAGGTATTACTGCACAATATTATCCTTTTAATAAACTGTATTGCTATTTGCTACTTAATAATTTAACATTACAATAACTATTAGTTCTTATAAATATTTAAAGTTTTAGATATTCGTCTCAAAATAAATCCTCTTATTTTTATGATATATATATATATATATATATATATATATAAATGTTTCATATCTTTAGTCAATAATATACCAATTGTTTGCTGAATTAATATACTTATATTATGATTATGATTAACTCACGTAGCCCAATTTCGAAAGCCAAAGTCAATATATATTGAAATAGATTACAGAAATAAAAAAAAGGATTAAAGAAGACCAATAAAACTATTATTTTGTAAGCTTTATCGTTTTGGTTAAACTATTATTCATTAAGGTGGAATTTAGTGTGATATATGTTTCACTTGTCCTCATTCAAATATCACAGATTATGTTCTCTCTCTTTCTTTTTTTTTAACTTTCTTTTTATTTTAAAATTAAACCACATCATGTAACAAACTGATACTTGGATTCTAGAAGTAAACTAATATTTGAAGTTTTAATTGGCTTAGGATATAAATTTAATACTAATATAAGTTTGGAGTCAGGTTGGCTTAGTTTAGCTAAATGGTGACTCTTTGGGAAGAGATAAACCACATCATATAAGGAGGTAGCAGTAAATTGTTATGTTTCATTCTACTTTTCATTAACTTATAGATTCTGTTTTTGACTATACTTGGTGATTTCTAGTTATTTCATGTATTGTCTTAAGAACCCTGAATCTGGAGGGTTCTTGGCTTTGAGGAACCGAACATTTGGCCAAGATTATTATTATAAATAGTCATGCTCGGTTTACCTTAGAAACTTGATTTGCTTGGGAGTTTTAACATAATTTTGAGAATTTTGACTCACATTCAAACTAAATTCTGTTTTAATTTAAAATATGTTATATAAATTAACATTTCTCTAACTAATGGTATGCTAAGA
This sequence comes from Glycine latifolia, assembly GCA_013407115.1. NCBI lineage: Eukaryota > Viridiplantae > Streptophyta > Magnoliopsida > Fabales > Fabaceae > Glycine > Glycine latifolia. Next base: position 3,438,202 of record CM023951.1, read on the forward strand.
AATCATGATATCTATGATGTTGCAAAAGCCAACTATTTGAATATTTGAAATACCTTTTTCTGCATAAGTGATTTTTTGTGATAAATTATTCTAATTAAATTAATCAGTAATACAACTATTTATTTTCAGGAAAGTATGTACCAGAGCTGGCTGAACTCATCCATGATAGGAACAAGGACCCCTCCCTCTATATTGATCTCAAGGATATTCTGTTATGGTCCTACACAATTTAACAGTGGAATATATTGTCTGGTACGATGACTGTTCCTGAATTGCTTGTGTTCTTTTTGTTAAAAAGTGATTGTCTAATTAGATTAACTTTTTAATAACTTTATCTGTTAACTTTTTAACAATTTAATAGTAGAAACATATATGTATATTGTGAAAGTATAGAAGTTTGCAGCTTTACATAGGTTCATATGCATGCTTATGTCTAAACACTTGTATATATGAATAGCTGATACGTGCATATTTAAATAATTGGGAACAATGTGGAAATTGGTGCAAATACATGCATTGACAGAGGCAGGTTAGTGGTTTAATGGTTTTATCATTTTATTTTTGGCTGAATCTTGTTTTGAAATTAAAATGTGTTCTAGTTTTGATTTTCACTTGCAATTATAGTTTGCCGTAGCTAAAAAGTATTCAATAGGTATAGTGCTTGTACGAACATATGTCTTCTTGCTTCATCCACTTGAAGGCTACACCAAAGTTGATGATGTCCCACTTGATTGGCGAATGAAGCAACATGAGAAGGTGTGTGTCAATTTCTTTGTCTTTTTCTATTTGATTGTAATCTCATTGGTTAGCTACTTTTCTTGGCACGCACGCACATTGTTTGGCACACAGGAAGGATAGCAGTACGAGATCATGTATTCATTATATCAAAGGTATGTAATTGTTTCCTGATCTTACAAGTTAACCTCTCATAGCCTTGGTGCATTGAAGATGGCTAATGATTGATAATTAGTGAATGAATAAGTGGTCTTCAAGCGGTTGTTCTGAGGCCAATACTATTCTCAATCAACTAGATAGGTTTTGGAAAGTGGTACAGAGTAAAAGTTAATTATTTTTAAATAAAAAAACAAAAATAACCACTTTTAAATTAAAGAGATTATAAATAAACAATTTAAAATTTTAAGAGATTATAAATTGGTTAGTATTTTTTTCATTCTGAAAGTCATTACATACACTTGTTCATGATTGTCTTCAGTTGTCCTTTACTCTATAATTTTCATCTTTTGTTCAGGATATGACTCAGCAGCCACCATGGCAAGAATTAGTTGCCACTGATCTGCATGGGAATGAATGGCATTTTTGACATATTTTTCGAGGTATGTAGCTTGCCAGCCCCTCATCCCCAATCTTTGGACTTTTTTATCATGTGAACATGTTAAAGAGTGTGATTATTGGATATTTCTACAGATTGAATATGCCAAGTAAGCATACTGCTTTGGAATATAACAATTTTTTCAAAGTAAAACAAATTTTAGGACTTGTGTTAATGCCAAGCATGCTCAATAATTTTTCATATTTTTCATCTGAGGGCAAGATAAAGTACTTTGCATATTTTTCATTGCTTTTTGCTCCTCCTTGTTGGTGATTGTGGTTTTGTTTTTCTTGTATGCATATTCTAGGGGTGAAAATGGAGAGCTGGGAGTTGGAGTTAGGAGGCTCATGAGACAGCAAAGCAACATGCCATCTTCTAAGTTGAATTATTAGTGATAGAAAAATGAAAAAGTTGGCTCATGCATCAAACCACTTAGAAAAAAGAAAATATCATTCAGTCTAGTTGACTTTTATATCTGTGTTTGCTTAACTTAGCTTCATGATTGGAATAAGATAGCAGGTCTACTCCATTCTCCTTTTGAGTGTTTTTTTTTTCTTGAGGTAATAAAATCGTTATAGTTTCAGTTTCCAAATTGATAGGGTAATATATACATGCCTTGATATGCAATGAAATTGATTTTCTGTCATTTTATCCTTACAAGCAATTTCTGATGTTATATGCAGGTCTATGAAACAGGATTCATGCCATACATAGGGAAGCTACTCAACTTCTTACTCTTTTCCTGGATGTATGCATATTACTGCTTCGAGTATGTGCTCCATAACTTCATGTATGCTTTTTACTTGATGTCTTTAATAGTTGAATGCATGTTCAAAAATATGCTTTTTCATTAGAAACAAATGAAATTTCAATGAAGTGGCTCTTGACAGAAGGCTGGACTACTTTGAACCATACTTTGATGTCCCATTTTCTAAAATATTTTATACTAGCTAATTAAGTTATCTATGACATTCACTTATTAAGATTGAGTCTTTAAGTGGCCCAAAAGGAAACTATATTATGAGTTGTTTTTTATTTCTTTCTTCTAAGCTACTTACAGGTATTTGATTTATTGCAGGAACAATGGAATTTCCTTACCCAAAAGGAATATTCAACAGATTATTGATAGCCGATCTCTCGAAACGAACCAGGTCTTCTTTTCTTTTTCGTTATTAGTTTTGTTTGCTTTATTTTAATAATTTAATATATGCTTGAAACTAAAAATTTTCTTCTGGGTAATTTTCTTTACTATTATTGAAACTAAAATTTGTGTACACTTTATTCATCAATTTTATTAGTGATTGGAATCCTCAATATTCATTAGGAAAGATTCAACTAAAATTTGTCTACAATTTGTTTCAACTATTATTGTTTCAGGGAAGATCCTAGTTACCAAACAAACTAGTCCTCAAGGAAAATTAGATAGCAAGATGCATCCTTCATGTAAAAAAAGAAAGAAAAAACTTCTATTTGAACTTATAGCAGGCTTTGTTTGTTGTATAAGATGTATTTGTAAACTTTAATAAGGATATATTGGTGCTTCTGGCTGAGAATTTACAAGTTGGTTATTAGAATTGCACTGGATAAAGTGTGATTTGACATTGAGTTGGTGAATGAGACAACTCTTTTAATAACTTTTATGTCAATTGTGATAGCTTGTTATCACTTTTAATGATTGATATTTAGATATTATCTTGTGCATTCTTAGATTATGAATTTACTTGACGTGTTCAAAATATTAAGATTGTTAAGTTTTGTATATTATTCAATATTCAATAATCTTTCCTTTAATTATATTATTTTTTCATAAAATTTAGTAATAAGAAAATAAAATATATTTAGTTTAATTTTCATTATTATATGACTTTTACCTACAGTTGGATGTTGTAGGTATATGTTAGTGACTTTTACCTACAGTTAGAGGTTGTAGGTATACGTTAATGACTTTTACCTACAGTTAGAATAAATTGTAAGTATTACGTATAGTGACAGACAAATATAATCATATGTAAAGATATGTCCGTAGGTAAAACTTATACATACAGACTAATAACCGTCACAATACGCCCTCTCAAAGTTGACGGAGAAAGTATCCGTAGGTAAATGTCAATTATACTTTTACCTACATATTATTGACTTATAGTGACGGATTTTGTTTGTAGGTATAAGTCATTTTTCTTGTAGTGATATTTCACTTGTTATAAATGGATTATGGGTTATTAGTTATTACCAAACAATCCTGATAGCATTATTTGTATATTTGATTTCTATTATATCTTATAAAAATATATGCCTTAGATAAGAACATGATGTGAATTTTTATCTAATCAATTAAACCATAAAGACCCTTAATACTTTATATAAGGAAGATTGATTTTTTTATTTATTATGTGTCGTATTTGAACCCACGCTTTGATGGTTTTAGAATATAGACTTGTTTAGATATAATATTCTCACGAAGCATTTTTATGGAAAAATAATATAACATTTTTATAAACTAAAATTAAGTTTTCATTAGTTAATTTGTAAATTCTCATTAATTAATTTGTAAAATTCTCTCATACTCTAAAACATGAAAAAACGTATATAAATAAGTTGATAGAAAAATAATTTTAATTTATAAAGAAATTTATTTCATTTTTTTATTTTTATTTTTAAAAATAAAAACATATATAAAAATTCTCTCATACTCTAAAACATGAGAAAACATATCAAAAATAATTTTAATTTATAAAGAAATTTATTTCATTTTTTTATTTTTATTTTTAAAAATAAAAACATATATAAA
>CM023951.1:3442329-3607231 GCA_013407115.1 Glycine latifolia
TAAATGGATGAAAAACTAATTTTAACTTATAGAAAAATTTATTTATTTATTTATTCTTATTTTATGAAAAAAATTATTTATTTTTTATTCTTATTTTTAAAGATGAAAAAACATATATAAATAAACGGATAAAAAATACAGAATTTTTTTTTCTTTCTAATAAGTGCATCTAAAGTACACATCCCATTTCTTAATAGCCACAAAAACAACAAGGGAAGATGCACAAAGATTTATTATTAAGTGTGTTTAATATTACATATCAGTTTGACTTAAACTAAATTCATATTTAACGAGATGATCTTACTTTGCTTCTACGTTTATGCATTAGAACTTCCATTCATCGTGGATCAAAACACAAGCTATAAGATGTGCGAGGTGGATGCATCACTATACTATTATTATGACATACTCTGAAACAAGCGAAAAGAAAAATACATAATACAGAAAGACTGAAAAGAAGATGCAGAGTAATTTCACTTATTTGTCAATGGTCAATTCGCAACTTTTTTCCTATTAAAATAAAAAGTATGTTTCCTGCCTATATATCTGCAGGGAATTTCCCCTCTTCTCTTTCTTTATCCCATTCTGCAATCTGCAAAACACCAAAAAAAATGAAAAATAATGAATTAACCGGCTAAGACCTAAAATACGTGCCAACACTAGAAGAGACTTTCACGCCACAATGACATAACAAAAATTGTTTTATTAATGAATAAGTTGAGAAAAGAAGTTTTGACTTCTAAATTGTTGCTCAGCACTCACCCATTCGGTTGGACAGAAGGACCTAAAATGCGTGCCAAGTTTCTCGCATGCGGGTGCCTTTTCGCCCTTCTGCTGAATGCATCTGATTACACCACACATGCTACATAATTAGATATATATCTATATAGCAATTGATTCTGAATTATGATTCTTGAGAGTGACACAAAAGCATCTTGACTTGCCTGTTATACTCCACATATTTTGCATAACATTGACGCGTTTTATAATCAGTACTGTTTGCTAATTCTGCACCGTTTTCAGCTATGCTTGGCTTTTCATCCTGTTTGCACACAAACAAAGAGGCCAACTTATTGATCACAATATGCTAGAGCTATGCTGTGAACAATTCTTTTTGTTCGTGTTACTCTTTTAAAAATAGAAAAATTAAAAAGTTTGAATGTAAATTAAAAAAAAAAATTGATTATCCTTAGGAGTGATTTTTTAGATCGTGCAAAAAAAAAAACATTTTTCATGGTTATAAACTTTAGTTTGAATAACCGCAATTTTTTCAATGTTTGTAATGCTTCAGTTGCTTTTTTTTGTTCCTTTTCGAATTCAAGAAACACGTTACAATCGAACCCAATTTGAGTATATTTTGCTAAAAATATCATAATCAACAATGAAAAACTTTCACTGTCAAAACAAAAAACAATGAAACACTTACAAACAGTAAAACCTTTTTCTTAAAGCACAGGAAATTAGTCTTCTTGTGCCCGTGTTTATTCATAAAAACTTTTATATCAATTTTCCTTATTAGAAACTCAGAGAGGTGTACATAAATTTTTGTATAATGAATGTTGTAAAACAATGATGTTTAATATAATTAATTGTATGAAATATAGTATATTCCGTACTTCAAACTTCTATAACAAGTTATAGAAGTTATATACAAAGAAAAATGATTCGTGGACACCGTAGATAAACTTGGAGAGGAATATAGGTATTGGACCGTCCAACCTAGAAAGGCTCGAAAGTGACAATTTACACTTAAGCAACCACGCCTTATTGACTTAAGTTTTTGTAGAACTGTGGATTGTTCGATTAAGATATTTCTCGAGAAGGACGATTGACATTTAAATACCAACACCTTTTAGACTAAAGGCTTATTGAATTATATAGATCATCCGACCAACTCAGAAACCGACTCATATACAGGTTCACTTAATATAAAATAGGTAATATAACATAATAAAACGAGAGATAAAGAAAAATAATAATAAATGTTAATAAGGTGTTTCGAACATTAAAATGTTTATGAATTATTACTCTTGCAAAAAATAAGATGTGTATAGGTTACCTTTTTGTTCCTCTTGGTATCAATACTGTGGGTTGAAGAGGGAGGAGGGGGTGGAGAAACGGTGCCAAATTCATGAGCTGGCCTTGGAGCTTGTTCACCCCGAGCCACTTTGTTCACGTCTCTGGCTCTCATCTTGTCATGTGGATCTACCTGCGCTGCCGACATGTTTCTCTCTAGTGCTTTTGCTTTGTGCTTGCACTTGAAACTAAAACAACATACGCATATGCGTGTGTTGAACAACATATAGCAGGTGTTAAGTAATGCACAAACTTGGAAGGGTTGTCTAGTTTCTAGTTACACTTGCACAGTAGCCTAGTAATGACACGTTGCAGTGTAATGACACCTAGCTTTGGTCGTCTCCTCGTGTCAGCACTGTGAGGCTTTACCATACAAAAAATATTGTAAGCTTTTCTTTAGTGCTAATTATAAAATTTGTGTACTTTTGTAAAGGTTAGAGAAAGGAACTCAAGAGTTAGTCACCTTTTGTATTACTCCAAGCCTTCTAGCATGATATCTATTAGTTTCTTTTTTAATCTCACCATTTGTTGTTGTCTCTTTCATGTCGTCCTTTTTAACTACATTACCTATGACATTTGTGTTAGACATGAAATTAAACATTAAGACTACCAAGAAATCAAACCAGTAATTTTAAATCAGCATATTAGATAATTAGAAATTATACGAACCAAATAAAAATCATTGGTCTGCTCCCCCAAAGTATGTATACAAATTATACAAAATCAAAATATACTTTACGTATACTATTAGTCTCAAAGTTAATAAATTTTATAGTTTTCATAAAACTCAAAATGTATTTATGTTTTGCTGGCTTAAATCTTTTGGTCTAGTCATCCAAATTTCTATCAAATAAGCAGAATCTTCTCCTATGATACTTTCAAACTGGTAAAAAAAACATAAAAATAATGTAAGATACTATCATATGAACACTAAAATTTACGTACATATCTGTATTTTTTTTGCGTCAATACATATTTATATCTTCATGATTATATTTTATTTGCATTTTATATTAGCTGATTCAATTAATTTTTCTTTATTATGAAGCTTTTTCTTTGATTCTGTTATATGTAAGAACGAATGAAGTACTTTGCATGAATAAAAAAGAATATATTTCATTATTTACTTTCAGAAAATAAACATATTTATATTATTTTTAAATCAAATAGCTTCTACGTTTGATGTTAGTCAACAAAATACATACTTTCTAATATAGTTTTTTTTATACCAAACTCTCTAATATAGTTGAATGCTATAAATTGAAAACATATTAATATGTTGCTATTTTTTTTGGGTACATATATGTTATTATTTAATTTGAGAATAGACGAAAAGTTACAAAGAATTAAATTTATTTAGGAGATACAAGGTGGATTTGAGGGTTGAGAAGGAGGCTTAAGAGCAAAGAAAAGAGGAAGAGGCAGCAGAATTTCTCTTACTGATATTTTTAATAAAATTTAATTTATTTTTTAAAAAAATTGCGGATTTTGGGTTGAATTTTATTTTATTTTTATTTTTGGGGTTCCGTTGATGCGATCCCATTAAATAACCCATGTCCCTGCAATAGTTAAATCCTTCTGCTCTGCGTCTTCTTGTTCCTCTCGCCCAGAATCCGAGATCAACCCTGACCCCTAAGGCCAGGGGTTTTTCTCGGCTTCTTCAGATTCCTGAAATGGCGCCTGTTTCAGCTTTAGCCAAGTACAAGCTCGTCTTCTTGGGTGATCAATCCGTGGGCAAAACCAGCATCATCACTCGCTTCATGTACGATAAATTCGATAACACCTATCAGGTATGTTTCTCCCTAACCCTCAGATCCAATCCTAAAACCGCATCGAGAACTCCTAAGTTAGCTCTTAAAGGCTAAAACCACTTCGTAAACCTTCACTCTTCGCTGTTTGACTTGATTAAGTTATGTTAGCTTCGTTTGATTCAGATTTATCCCTGCCTTTAATTTGATTTGCCGTTCCTTGCAGTCTAGTCTATCCAGCAAACTGTTATGCTGAATGGTTATTATAATAATTATTTTTATTTTATTTAAAAGCATAAGGTAGAACTCAACTCTATGATCGATATTTGATTATGAATCCTACTGTTGATTCAGCTTATTCACTTTGACTTTTCGTGTGTTCCTCTTTGCTTTTTAGAGTTTAGACTACTTTTTGATGAACACAGGCTAAAACTTGTACCAAGAAATTATTCAACCAAAATTGACAATACGCAACCTATCTACTGACTGACTACCGAGAACTAGGGTTGCTATATTATTGTGTATAAGGAACTTGATCACAAAATGAATTAGCGGTCTATTTCTGCTTTATATCTATTATTAGTCATTTAATTTGATCAACTATGACTATGTTACCGACTTGTGGGGCTCAATTTTGCCTTGAGAATTATGTTTTTTTATTTTCATTACTCTGTGTATGCAGAGTTGTCTTTTCATGGTGTGCTTAACTTCTTATAATCTAGTTTAGTTAAGGTTGAGATTTCTTTCCAAGCATAATAAATAGGCATGCAGCTTCTTTGACTGTGGCCTCTGTGTATTTTTATTTCTTTAGCTTCATTTTACTAACACATTTTTGTTGAATTCAAGTTGATATTGATTTTTCTCATGCAGGCTACAATTGGTATTGATTTTCTATCAAAAACTATGTATCTCGAAGATCGAACTGTTCGACTGCAGTTGTGGTAAGATACAGGACCAACATCTCACAATATAAATTGCTCAGGAAATGAAAGGGTTTTTAGGAAAGGATTGGAAGAAGTAGGAAATCATGGGTGGGATAGTTTCCCCCCATTTTATTCTGAATACAGGTGATGATAGGATGAGAGAAAGTACTTAGTGATATTATAATTAGAGAAAAGGGTTGTACACTGGAAGTGTACATAATGTTGATTTTTAAAATAATTATAAAGTAATTCAAATGGTGATTTGTGATTGGATGGCAGTGTAAAACTGTTTTACACTATTATTGCATAGGCATTAAACTCTTATAAAACTGTTACATTTTGCTTCTGCTGACATGAATTAAGTTTACTTATGTTTATCCCAAATTAAATTTGTGGGTTTATAGGGAGGGATTCCTCAGTTTCCTCTTTCCCTGAAAGTTGCATAATGATTAATACTAATAGGACCATGTTACAACTTACAACAGGGTTTACTACGTGTCTTTAGATTTCTGAATTTATACTCATGAAATCTTGATATTTCGACTTCAATGATTCACAGCTGTGCTGAGTTTTATCCTTCATTTCTTATATCCTTTCACATATCATCATTTTTTAGGTTTTTAAGTTTTAACCATTCTTGTTCTTAAGCTTATACTATATTTATATTTTTTAGCTCGCTATATTTCTATTTCTAAACCTGAAATTTCCATGCATACTTCATGCTTCTACCATCTGTACTTTTTTGAATGTTTCCTCTGTATTGATGCTTTTTCATATGTTGAAAATATATTTGTTTTGGTATTTGATGTGCGTGGTTGGGTTTTAGTTCAATTAATAACACCCCTTTGTTTGACTGGTGGAGTTTTTTTTTTTCTTCTCCCGGTGTTCCTAATGTTCATCTTTTCATGTTTTTGACAGGGATACAGCTGGCCAGGAAAGATTTAGAAGTCTTATTCCAAGCTACATTAGGGACTCATCTGTAGCTGTTATTGTATATGATGTTGCAAGTACGTCATTTGGGGTTTGCTTTCTTTTCCCCTTTTACTATTGCCCACTATTTGATGCTATCTTACATGGTTTTGCCTTTTAATAAAAGTTAATCTGATCGAAGTTGCTATTTTTGCTTCTTATTGTTTACATATTGATACACTTTGAGTTTACCTGTCAAGCTATGAACTTCACATTATTTTAAATACTGTGTGCTGTGGTAGCAGCAGGATGTCATTTTTTTTGTTTGGACCATAGGAAAGTAGCAGAATGATACAATGAACAGGCTCTATAACTCTTGCTGTATAACCTTTTATAGCAAACCATGGCATCCAAATTCCATTTGTAGTCTCTCTTATGATTTGAATAATGCGTTGGCATAAGTGTCTGTTAAGAGCTCTGTCAAGAAAACTTTCTGATAAATTTGATATTTTTGTTGTATAGGCCGGCAGACTTTCCTAAATACTGCAAAGTGGATTGAAGAGGTGCGAACAGAGAGAGGCAGTGATGTCATTATTGTTCTTGTTGGGAACAAAACTGATCTTGTCGAGAAAAGGTAATTAGTAATGAAGAGAAGAATGTTGGAATGATTTTAGGGAGACTTCAATTAGGAACTATTGGCAACAACGATTCATAGGCATAGTATAGTATGTTCTTGCAATATAGTTCTGGAGACATGCTAGTGTTACAATCTGAAATTTACTGTTTTGTTTTTACCAACCATCTTCTTTGTGTGAGTCTGCAGACAAGTCTCTATAGAGGAAGGGGAAGCAAAAGCACGTGAGCTCAATGTCATGTTCATTGAAACTAGTGCTAAGGCTGGGTTTAATATAAAGGTAAACCTGGCTTCCCACTTTTTCTCTTTCTATACATTATCATTGAATTCTCCGTTTTTGCCAGAGTGAAAAGAGTCATGCAAATTGCGATGGTTGGACTGTACCCATATATTTGGACCTCTGAATATGGATGTGATCTACTTAGTACTTTGAATATTGATGTGTTACTACCTTTCTAATCAGTCGCTTCAAATTGCTTGCATTTGTCAATTTTGTTTCAACCTACAGTTTTCTGCATGATCTCCCTCCCTCTCTTTCGTGGAAGTAATTGAGATCCTTATATGGTTCCAATATTTCTCTTGCTTCTAACTTACCATGTATTCTGTTATTCAACATTTGTACAGGCCCTATTTCGAAAAATTGCTGCAGCACTTCCTGGAATGGAAACACTATCTTCTGCAAAACAAGAAGACATGGTTGATGTAAACTTGAAGTCTACAACTGACAGTGCTCAGTCTCAACCTCAGTCAAGTGGATGTGCTTGTTAAGTATACTTTATCATGTGCGGTCCACCTTTTTGTGTCATGCCTTTTGTTTTATGCAGGTTTTTCTATAGTTTTCTACAGCATTATATGAAAAGATGAAAGAATATATAAGCGGATCAGGGTAGGGGTTGATAAAAGTTCTGTCTAGACGACTTCTGTTGTTAGTTGGTTTTGCCTGCGATAATGTGTACTTAAGTTTTTTTTTTTAACGGCATAATATAGTAAAGTTACCCAACCCAAAATTGAATTATGTTCATTGTACCCTGTAAAACGTGTGATAAGTTTAAAATTTAACTTAGTCCATCTGGATTGACATATGTTTGTGTTTAACTTGTTCATGGTGCCACAATTTTCATCTTGCTAGCGCTTTCTATCCATAAATAATTGATGATGATGCTTCAAGGCAACCGTACATTGTAGGCTTGAATACACTATCGACTACCAACTACAGTATTTTTTTTCCCGGCAAAATCTGACCAAAATGAGTACTGATCAATTGCATCGATGCAATCACAATACTTAAATGGACGTCCCCAACCAATTGAATCTGAAAGACTGAGTAACAACTCAGTTTGATTAAATCCAGTACTGAATTTAATTTATGTTTTGAGTAAATTGATTTTATATTTGAAGTCATGCGATTTATGGTTAAATGTTTTGTTATAAAATTGAGTTAGAAAAGTCAAACTCTATATCTTTTTTATTTAAATTGTTTCAACTCATAATTAATTTTGTATTTAAAATTAATTATGATATCTTTTTCAATGTGTAATTTAACATGTAAAAATTTAGGTAAAATTAATTATGAACTCTAAATCAATTCTTTAACTTAAAATCAAACACATACATATGAGAGTTTTGTTAAGTTACTTTTTGGATAAATAATTAAATGAGTTTAGACACGTTAAGTAGGAGAGAATGATAGCTTTTCCCGTCATTATGTGCAAATAAATAAATAAATGTCTTTCCGAAAGAAAAAAAAGCTCAAATAAATGTAATTTTTTTTATATCGACACACATAAAATAAAGGTTTTGTTTTAACATGATTTTTGATTTGTTAATGACCCAGGTGACAATGCATATAAATTAAACATTATTATTATTATTATTATTATTATTATTATTATTATTATTATTATCTACGCATAGCAAAAAAAAGTTTAATTATAGTGCACCAAAATAGTTAGATTTTTGGTTAAATTACACTAACAAAAATAAGTTGATCATGGCTGAGAGAGAAAGGAGGAAATCTGAATGAGAAGCGGCATTTTGTTGAATTGAGGTGAGTTGTGTTGTGTTGGGGGCATCAGTGAAAATGGCGTCAGTGTCAGCTCTTGCAAAGTACAAGCTAGTGTTCTTGGGTGATCAGTCTGTGGGAAAAACCAGCATCATCACTCGCTTCATGTATGACAAATTTGACAACACTTATCAGGTGTGATCAGATCACTTTTTATGTTTCAAGTGTTTGCTCTGGTCAATGACAACAAATGCTGCACTGCCAACCATTATGAATGATGATTGATCTGAATCTGTCATGTGATGATTGATCATGGTTTTCCTTTGGGATCATTGGTTTCAGTTTGTAATGATTGATGATATTCTGTCCCCAATAAAAACTGCTAATTTATAACAAATGCAAGGTGAAACAGGACAGAAAGGTGAAGGAATTGAAAGTTTTAGGGAGAGAATAATTTCAACAAAGCCTTAAGGTGGTAGGTTGTAGAAGTCTATGAAATGAATACCTCTAGCTTTATATCTCTAATATGTCCAATTCAACTCTCCTAAAATCCAAAAGTTGTTAGGTAGAACCATAGAAGCCCATGAACGACTTTAAGTCTCTTAAGACTTCTGTTTTGGATATTTGTGTTATAGTTAGGGAGTAACGTGAGAACTTACGAATTAAGTTCTGTAAATATTTATATCTTGCAACTATTATTGTCTGGCTTGCCTTTTCTTACTGTTTATTTGAGGATATACGAAAAGGATTCACTTGAAAATTTTTGTTCTCTCTCTTCACTTCATTTTACAATGATGCAAAACAATATATGTATTCTCCTACTTTTACTTCCTTTTCCACTAGCAAAGTGAAATCATGCATATCCAGCCGTTAATATATTTATATGTTATGTATGTCAGTGTGATCCAGTTATTCTTCAACTCTATTACAGTTTACAGTACATATTACCAACTTGCGGTGCATATTTCAATCAATCCGCATTATGTAAGGCATTTTTATCAATTGTTTCCTCATTTGTGCATGTAATAATTATAATTCACCTAGGTTGTCTTATAAGCATAATGCGCTTGGAAATTTTTGCACCATATCCATTTTTGTCATTTTCTCTTGCCTGTTCTTAAACTTATTATTAATTTTTCAAACAGGCCACGATTGGTATTGATTTTTTATCGAAAACTATGTATCTTGAAGATCGAACTGTTCGGCTGCAGCTGTGGTAAGATGTGGCATGTTGGAAATTCTATCAGAAAGGAAAATAATGGTATTAGGGGCGAAAAGGGAAGGGATTCCCTTATCCTATAATTCAGGAGTTATCTTTTATTTAGGATTTGACTTGCAATCATATTTAAATATAAATTCTTAGGGGCTGATAGGAATTCTCTCAGTTAATTGTATTTTCAAGAATTGTATTATCAATTACTATTTGTATCTTGTTTAGCTTTATTACTTCAAGTGTAAAAAATTGCTGTGTATTGGTTAATCAGAGTGAGGTCCATGAAGTTTGATATGTCTAATTGCAATTTTTAGGCAGGATTCCTTCATTTAATATTTTGTTTTTAATCTTTTCCCCCACAAAACCTTTATTTTTTTTCCATGTCTGTGATGTGTGGCAATAGGGACACAGCTGGACAGGAAAGATTTAGAAGTCTTATTCCAAGCTACATTAGGGACTCATCTGTTGCTGTCATCGCTTATGATGTTGCAAGTATGCTATTTAGGGCGTTTCCCTTCACCTATTCCTTTCTTTTTGCTGTTTTTGCTTTATAATTTTAATTAAGTGATGTTAAAAAAATTATAATTAAGTTTTCTCAAGGGAATGTGTCCAAAACATCACTATTTTGGACAGAAGCAAAATGCTAATATTCCACATCCCAGGAAGCAGAATTCCTCTCCTCCTGGTTTCTTTTTCTGAGTATATGACCAAATGAGTGAATACAAAGACTTCTAAAACCTAGAGAACAAGGCATGTTCCTCAGAGTCTGGAGTTACCTGCGTAAATTAACTGAAACATTGTGAAGAACTGGAACTTTCTCTAAAATTAACCTTCTCTAACTGCTGCAGTCTATTCTGTTATGCATAGTCACCTTCTTGGATCTCTGTACATGATTTCAATAGTCTCTAGAAGTCTTTGAAGGTTGCTTCTAATTACTCATTTTTCTTATGAAATAGGCCGTCAAACTTTCCTTAACACATCAAAGTGGATTGAAGAGGTGCGCAGTGAGAGAGGCAGTGATGTTATTATTGTTCTTGTTGGGAACAAAACTGACCTTGTCGATAAGAGGTAATAATGGTAGAATGATTTGGTTGCTTGAATTGTTTGGCACTTGAGATGTTCCATGTTTGCTTTACGTTGTCGTTTTCATGTCTTGTAAAAGTGATATTTTAAATTTACACCATTACACTCATCAGCTCATTTCTGGTGTCACCTTATATATTTATGAGCAATATTATTTGCATTGAGTCTATAGGCAAGTCTCTACAGAGGAAGGGGAAGCTAAGTCTCGTGAACTGAACGTCATGTTTATTGAAGCTAGTGCCAAAGCTGGGTTTAATATAAAGGTAAGCCTCTTCCTTCTTTTGCATTATTATGCAATAACTTACTTGTTCACTGTCATCATGTAATGATTAAGAGCAATTCTATGTCCATTGAGCCCAGCACACATGTACTTTTTCTTTCTGATTAACCTTGGAAAAAAAATTCTTGCATCAACTATATAACCCTTGCATGGTCTCGGTAGTGTTATATATATATACACGCATATATATATATATATATTTTGGAAATGGTTCAAATGTGGGATTGTAAATCACATCCATATAAACTATGTGTGATGGTTAATAACCTCATGATATTATTAACCACTTGTGAAACAAAATTAACTATCATTAGACATTTTTTTACCTCATGACACTATTAACCACGCATTGCTAATTGTATATACTCGCATTCATTTACTCTAGCCTTAACCAGTTGTAATAAAATCAACCATATTTTTATATGTGGTTAAACACATGTCTAGGTAGACCGTGTATATAGAAATCCCTGGTGTATGCTTCCTTGTTCAAACCAACAGGGCCCATCCTACTTGTTGCAGTTGTGATGGCTTTCAGAAGGCTAACTGTTTCAGTTATCAGATCACCTTCATTTGCATGCAATCCATGGATGTTTTACATTTTTCCCTGTTTTGACTTATTGTGTATTGACATGTCAACCTATATTTAGGCCCTCTTTCGAAAAATTGCTGCTGCATTACCTGGAATGGAAACACTGTCCTCCGCAAAACAAGAAGATATGGTTGACGTGAACCTAAGATCTTTTGATGGTTATCAATCTCAACCTCAGTCCGGCGGATGTGCTTGCTGAATGTTCCTTATCTTGAAGTTCTGCACCTTTTTGCTTTGTGATATTTGTTTTGAAATGCATGTTTCTCAGATCTGTAAAGGTTCATTGTCTTTTAGACTTTTAAGGACATTTTATTAGAATTTTTTTGAAAAGACTTAATCAAGAACTAATATTGATACAGTCGGTTGGTTGTTTAGTTGACTGTTCATTATTATTCTATTATGCTTGTAATTTGAAATATAAACCTTGAGAAATTCACTTTCTTCTTCATGATGACTGCTTAAAGCCAGCTATAGATGCCCATACATGCATCTGAAGATGCAACACAAAACATTCAAAAGCGATTGAAGAAGTCAGCTGAGTTAAATAATCTAATATCTGATCAATTATACGCATATTATATATTTATTCCAGAATCATATGTGTTTGTATGAAAGAAATTAAGATATTGTTCTTAAATATTTTTTAACCTTAATAAAAAATATTATTGTCTCCCATTAACTTTTCATTAGTAGGACTCTATTTGTTTCTCTTACCAATGATGTTGAGATGTATTTCAAGCGATAACCACATTTCTCTATGGTCAAAATTTTATGTAAAATTGATTTGGGAAAAAAATAGGATAAAATTGATT
The DNA here is from genome assembly GCA_013407115.1 of Glycine latifolia. Taxonomy (NCBI): domain Eukaryota; kingdom Viridiplantae; phylum Streptophyta; class Magnoliopsida; order Fabales; family Fabaceae; genus Glycine; species Glycine latifolia. The sequence goes on from CM023951.1 coordinate 3,454,599, forward strand.
TTGTTAAAAAATGGACCAATCCTTGACGCAAATGTTAAACACAATTTTTATTGTTTGGTATAAATGAATTCAAAATAAATATCTTAGGATAAATGTTAACTTTAACCTGATTATTAATATATAACTTTATTTATAAATTATTAATAAATTACTAGCAAATTCTTTCTTAAATAGTTGAAAAAATCTAAGGATCGAAGGAAGTGAGCTCAAAAGTAGTTTACCTTTGATGGAGTGAAAAAAGCATGAGGGAGTGAAAATTAACACAAGTTGAAATTAGTTGCTCATGATTTCAAAATAACATAGGGAGAGAAATGCAGCAAACACCAACAACACTTAGATGAGCAAACAAACATAATAAATGCGTATGGGGAACACCAAAAATAAGAACACTCATTAAGTAGTAATGAGGTCACACCGATGCTAGGAGTAACAATGAATCGTGAGAACAAGGAGAGGAGAGGTGCTTGCATGTTTACGAAGGCGGCGGCAGAAGCATCGTTCGAACAAAATCTAAGGTAAAATTGATTTGGGTACAAAAATAGGATAAATTGATTTTGTTAAGAATGGACGGGAATGTTAAATAAAAATTATATTGTCCGGGATAAACATATTCAAAATACATTTCTTAGGATAAAATTTAACCTGATAATTAATATATAAATTAATAACAAATTGTTACTTAAATAATTTCTTTAATTCCATATGCGAGTATAAGCAAAGTCCTTACTTGTTTGCTAACTTATATATCACTGAACAAAGTTTCATTTTTTTTAAACCAAGTTTCTATTTTTTAATTTATTCACTTTGTTTCTTGTGATTCTCCATTATCCATTATCCAATTTATTGGATTCTATTCTAAAAAATATTAGTTTTCAAACAGGGATTCTTGACAAAAAATGACAATTAACGTTCAATTTTTTAGTTTTCACGAAACTTGCTGAATAAAAACTCCCAATGGGAAATCCCATAAAATTAAGTGATTAAATCCTTCTCGGCTAATGTTATATGTAGGAAATAATTTTCTTCACTGAAGATAATGATGTTGGTCTAACAATAATCTTGCATTTTCTTTGGACAGTTTTTGAATGCGTGAAGCTTCAAAACATAGATCGAGGACCAACCTCTGGTATCACTATTTAAAGTTACTAGTTTATGTAAATATAACTCTTAACATACAAAATGTTGGTCTTTCAAGCAAAATGCATTAAACACATAGTTGTCAATCTCATCATAGCGGGTCGGAGTGACGACTCTAAAAATGAGATATCGGGATGATCACTATTCTAATATATCATATTATTTAGATTTTTTTTATTGAGCTTATTATATTATATACATATATACATATATATATATATATATATATATTTATTGTGTTTTACCTAATTTTTATTGCTATTATAGTATTATTAATTAGTTTATTATATTTTTTATCACTATTATTTTTAAATTATATTATATGTTATCTTTTATTTAGTTTATTATTATAGTTTATTTTATTATATTATACCATAAATAAAGTTTATTATTTAGCTTATTGTATTATATATTGTGTTTTATTTAATTTTATTACTGTTATAGTATTATTAGTTAGTTTATTATATTTGTTTATCACTATTATTTTAAACTTATTATATTATATATTATGCTTTATTTAGTTTATTATTATTTTTATAACTTTATATGATCGCAGGCAAGGAACCGCGATTGCGGCCACGACAACCGCTCCCTTAAACTGCTCGGCAACAAGGCTAGTCGTCGCGATTAATTACCTTAGGAGAGGTGGTGATGTGATTCTGGAATGCTCTCCCAGAATTTGGGACTTCAGTGGTTTGCAGCGTCACCTGGTATGCGCTTGTATCTTCTGCCACAATATTTAGTGAAATGATGAAATTTTTCTTGTCTAAAAGATTGGTGACACTGATGGTGTCCGATAGATAGCTGAGAAAGGAGGACATGGATCATCAAAAAAGTTGATAGGTAATTGATGTTCACCTGAGATAATAGTCTCCAAGCTAGTAAGCTTCCGAGTATGTCTGTGTACCTATCCTACCTCTTGTCACCAAAGAAAGGGTCAAGTCTGTTGTGTTTCAGAGCAACAAGGGCAGTTGACCTGCTTTGGAAGAAACTTCCCATTAAAGGAATAATTAAAAAACACAACAAAACATGGAACTTTCTCCCTTGGAATTTACTTAGCAAAGGGATTTTGGAGCAGAACCATAACCACTTAAAAACAAGTACCCTGCCAGCATATCAAACATCTCAATTCTCAAGGGTTTTCGACTTTTCGCCTTAGGTCATCCAACTTCAGAAAGCATTATAATTAAAAAAAATATAATTAGTGCACTATCAAAATTTTCTTTACCGTCAAATAAAAAAGATTCTTTTCTAGTTTTTTTTATTTATTTGAAAGTATCATAATTAATAAAAAACGTAGCAAATAAATTACATAATCATTCGCCCATTGTTTTCTTAGCACCTACCTTAGAATTTTTCTTTATTCTTAAGCTTAATATACTAAATAAAGAATAAAGGAACCTTCGACCTCGAGGTGCAGTATAATAATTAATAATTAATTAATATATCAACTATAGAAAGTTGAAACTTCCTCCCAACAGGGTTGAAACTTCCTCGTAGATTCTGCCGTGAAGTCTAACGGCCGCAGCGTTTTTTTTCTAACGTTCGCCTCATAAAACATCCTTACTCCGTCAACCTTCCAATACACGCGCCATATGTTGTCGTAATAACTAATAACGGCTCATATTCAAAGACACGAGAAAGTACTTCAACATTAAACAGAAGCAACCTCTTTCTTTCTCTCTTCTTTCTCTCATGTTTCTCAAAAACTCACATATTTAACTCTCTCCCTTTTCCTCAAATCTCAACTCAAACATTTCAAAATTCAAACTCCAACATTCCCACACATCTTATCTTATACATACATTCTAACATATTACGATGTCAAGAACTGTAGAGATGACGATTCTGTCAGCAGAAAACCTCCAAATGAATAGAAAATCCATTAGAGGGAGTACATTTGTGACCGTTCAATCCGAAGCTAGCAGCGACGACACAAGTGCTGCCACGAAAGTGGATTCGGAGGGTGGAAGTTACCCTTCGTGGAATGAGAAAGTTGTCATGGACGTGCCATTGCATGCAAGGTTCATAACCGTTGAAGTGAAGTGCAAAACGTCATCATCAGGGTCTAACAGTGTTGGCGTGGCACAAATACCGGTTTCTGATTTCATTGGAGGCTACATGCCCGAAAATCAATTGCATTTCTTGAGCTATAGGTTGTGGGATGGTAAAGTTAGGAGAAATGGGGTTATAAACATTTCGGTGAAGGTGAAAGTGGCAGAACATTCTTCTTGTAATTTTAATTCTATGTCATTGTCTGCGGTAACCGGGGTGCCGGTGGCCGGTAATGGCTCCTCTGGAGTTGTCAGAGGGATTCCAGCTGTTTGGTTAAACTACCAAAGAAATCATTGAAACCATCCAGTGTGGATCAACTAGTATGGAATTGTTTCAGCAACAAATGTCCCAAGTTTGAGTCATATGTTTATAGCTGCATTTTGTCGCTCACAGTGGTCTTACCTGACACGATTAGGATTGTCTCTGGTGAAAGACATTAGTAATCTGTACCCAAAAGAAGAAGAAATATTTGAAGGGTTTGGTTTGTTATGTACTGAAAAAAGAAAGCATTATTCGTTGCTTTTCCTTCTCGACTTTCTGTAGAAAAACTTTGACAAATAGCATGAAGACTGGAGGAATTCATAAAAAAGTAAAATAAATGTTGAGCAAATATCTGGCAAACTATTGGCTCAATTACTACTTATGAGTTTTCCAGTAGTATATATGTACAGTGTGAAGATATGAAAAGAAATTGCCAAGTGTTTTTGGATTAACTAAGACTGCCACTATATATGTGTACTCGTTAATTGATTAAACATACTTTTTATATTATTAAATTGATGTACACGAAGTTAATGTTATTCATCTTATTTTTAAATCTACACACAGAAAAAAGAAATTTATTTGAAGTAGTGCAACCCCCCCCCCCCCCCCCCCCCAAAAAAAGAAATATAGATTTTTGGTTAAATTACAGTAACAAAAATAAGTTTAGCATGATGGAGAGAAACCAGGAAATCTTAATGAGAAGCACGTTTTGTTGAGTTGAGTTGTGTTATGTTTGGGGCATCAGTGAAAATGGCGCCAGTGTCAGCTCTTGAAAAGTACAAGCTGGTGTTCTTTGGTGAAACAGGATAGAAAGGTGAGTGAATTGAGAATTTTAGGGAGACAATAATTTCAATTATGGTATCTAAGTGGATGGAAAATTGACCTTTTTGTCAATGAGCAAAGCTTAAGGTTGTAGGTAGAGGCCCATGAATGCCTAGCTAATTTATATCTCTAACATGCCTGCTCAATTCAACTTTATTTAGATCAATGGGGTGGAAAAAGATGGAGCTCCTGAGCAGTTCTGATACCATGTCAAAGAACTCTCCTAAAAGCTTAAGTTGTTTCCTGACTTGGTGAACTTGGAAAATGCTTCATTCTCCTAAGTCCTAATCAGTGTTCTAAGAATGTTGCATAGATTTTAAAAATAAAATTTTAACTAGTTCTCTTTGCAGAGGTTAACTCTGATCTCAAGGTATTGATACTCATTTTGTTTCTCTTGGTTTTCATACTGAGATGCATTGAAGCAATGACGGCATTTCTTTCTGGTCTACCTTCTGAGTTATTATTAATAATATGACGAGTCTAGTTGGCTCAGTATCGACAAATGAATGCTACATGGAGAAAAAACAAGTGAGTGATCTGTCAAGTGTTTCAACATTTTTATTAAGTTTGTATGATTAGAGATGTAAAAATGAAATATTCAATACAATGGAATTGGGTGACATGCATAGTATGCCATCACTACTTATTGGGAGAAAAATAAAATCATAATTAGTATGTCATATTAATGAATTTGTTTTGCTGTTAAATTCTCTATTGGTTCACTTGTATCCCTGAATCGTATGTTTCACCAGCCTTCCAGTCTCCGGGTATGTTATTAACAGGAACAAGCCATGCTTCTTCTCCCTCTTCTTCATCACTAAACAACATCCTTAAAGACAAAGGTCCACTTGGTGGAGAGGTAGTAGTCCACACCGCTCCATGGCTCCTATCCAGTAACTTGCACACAAAGTTTTGAGTCTGCACACAGTAAAGAGATTACAGTCATTAATTGTCATTGCATGCCACTAGCACTGTTTCCCTACCTGAAAGGGGTTGATTGTCTTCAATGTTTTCCCCCAACCAATAGTACTATAATTCAATTGAGATTTTGTACTTGTAATTAATAAAAGAAAGGGATAGTTTCCTATAATTTGATAAAAAAAGTTGGGTGATTGATCTCTTGTGATTTCAATATAGCAAGCAAATGTTATTTAGTTGAAAATATGATTTAGTAAATTATATTTAGTATTCACGTCTTACCTATGTCCTTACGAAAATTGCAACTTAGTTATCACAAGACAAAGGAGTTAATTGTCAGATAGTACCTCACAGACCTGCACAGCAGTTATGTCTCTCCTTCCTTGTTGATACCAAATTACAAAAGCCAAGTAATAAGGGTTGTTGCTGCTCTCATCTATCTTGATTGTTATGTTTTTATCTGGGAAGCTGCATGCAACACTGGAGACAGAGAGAAAGATAAAAGCCTCAGTTAAGTAAAAAAAAAAAAAAAGGCAAATATTGCATGTAACACCTTATTGTTATATGATGGGAGTTTTTTTTATGTTACCGTCTATATTCGATATCAACCACACCAAGGGCTAATAGAGAAGCAGCTGCATCAGTGGTTGGAGCCATCCGGCTAAAGGCATGTTTGCTAAGAATAAAATCAGTATTATCACTTGAACCTTGGTCGGTTATAACTGCATTTACACCGTTTTCTGAGCAATAGGCACTGTTGGTACACCTCACCTATTGATTATTGATCAAATTCCAACAATGAAATAAATCAGATAGGAAAAAATTGGGTTAGAGATCCACCAATAGGTGGGTAGCCTTAACCGGATGTGTTAACAGGAAAGCCCGAAAGCTGTTCCCATCCCTGTCAGGGGAGATGCCAACCATCTCTCCTTTTCACGAACACAACCTAGTGCTGCTGAATAATGTATATAAAGAGTAAACTTTTTCTACTATTATACGATGTGGGACTAAAAAAGGGTGAGGTTCAAATGGCTTCTTTCTCTCATGAAAATTAACTTGCATATAAGTTTACGGCTTATAACCACAATGTATGGCTAGGCACAACATAAATATTTTATGGAATTAATTCTCGTCAAACGTAACGTAGTAATGGTAGTAGCTAGCTTAATAAGCAGTTGATTCTCACCTGGTAACAGGCACCACAACCAACACCATTTCGATAAAGAGAAGATGCAGCTGATACATCTCCACCATTGACTGTAGCCCCAAAGGAACCAAACCCACATGCACCTACTGCAATGAATTCAACAAGAAAATGTGAGACAACAGTTTTAAAATTAGTTTACTTTTTTCCATATCGTCTTGTCAGTTTAACTTCTTACCATCTGTTCCGTGTTCTTCAGAATTTGGATAATATGCTGCCCGAGAATGAAGGAAACAATCAGTGCATGAAGTATCTGCCAGAGTTTGCATGAAAATCAAGGTGATAGCAAAAAGACGACAGAAAAGATAAAGCGCCATATGTGTAAAAGGGGAAGATATATGGTGAGTAAGGACACTTAGGTGATGCATGGAACGAATCACACTTCTACTATTTATAGAGAATTTGGTCAATTTACCAACTTTGACAAGCATTACAAAAACAAGAAAAAATTCACATTCTGAAATCTGAATGAGAAATGTAATTGTTTCTCAGCTACCCGCTTAATTAGACTACCAAGACACATACTAGAGTATATGATGTGAAAACCACTTTCTGACCTTTCAAAACTGCAATACTTTCTGTTTTTCTATTTGATCTATTAATATTTTTAGTTGACAAAATAGAAATGATATTTCCACATAGGTTAAATCCTGGTATGGACTCAATTCCCCTAAGCAGATAAGCTTTCTGGTGGCTTATTTTTTAATTTGAGAGGAAAATACTTTAAGCAACTCTAATGCTATTCAAATGGCATTAGCCAAAGCTAGAGTCGTTTGAATGTGAGAGCCAGTTGACCTTTGAACACCTAACAGCTAGGTAAAAACCAAAGTCTCAATTGTTCTGAATTTGAGAATATATGCAATAATAGGAGAAAAGTTAGGCCCTTCTGCACTTTGATATAATAACCCTACCCTTCATGTAGGCATCTTCTTGTGTTCCCACTTGGCCATGAAGCCATCACATAATGTTGGAAGAGCATGATCAATAATATCAATCAAATTGAGGTAATTTGTTTCAAGGTACATATCATAGGATTTAACTCCTCTCCATATCATAGCTAGGGGGACACAATGCAGAAGAAGGAGGAGACTCCCTTGGAAGAACAAGAAAACGACATTGCTGAGGTTCCTCTCCATGTTTCCATATAGCACATCGTAATTTGCTTTGTTCCGTTAATTTTTCTGTTATGAATTGATTTTCATACACTGGGATAACATTTAATTATTATCTAATATATATACTTTTTAGTTAGTTGCACCCAAAAAAATAATTCTAGCTATTCCCAGTGTACAAAGAAAGCCTTCCTATAATATATACACAAACATTTAAGCATCTCTCCGTTTAAAAAAGATTGGTGCGAGAAACCTCATCAAAAAAGATTGGAACGAGAAATTTCTTGATCCACATCGACCATGACATGGAATCCACTTTGAAGCTTTGGAATTGGACCTATGATCAATTTAAGATTATTATTATTATTATTTGGTCATGGATCAATTTAAGCTGTCAGAATAATTCGACTTGCATTATGCGTAGTTCAAGTTCTTGACTTCTTGTGGTTTGGGGTAACAAAACATCATCCCCGGCTGTGGCTGCCTACTGAAAAATTGGCCTATCCCATTTCCATGCGGATTTGACCCTAACGAGTCCATACCATTGATACCAAATTATTGCACGGAAGTCCTAGAACGGGCTTTGCTTCGGCCTGCGTTTTGATTCTTTTTTTTAATTTCTTTCTACTTTTGTTTTGCACGGAACGGGCTAAAGTTTAAGACAACGTAATTATTTTTTATTAGTCTATGTTAAAAATAATAATAAATATAGTGATTTTTAAAAGAAAATCGTTGGAACTCATAATGTTAACCGCGTCAACCCTATCGATGAAGGACTAAATTGATATATTTAAAAGAAATTGAGGAACAAATTAAAATTTTTAAGAACATGGAATCAAATTAAAATTTTTAAAATAATTTTAAGACCAAATTAATAATTAAGTCATATAATAATACTAATAATTTACTTTTTTATATTGAATTTAATAGTTTTAGTATGTGGCATAACAAAGACTATATAGTATAATCGTTATTAATAAATGCTAATGACACTATGATATTCTCTTTGGATGAATTTTTTTAAATCATTCATGTTTGGTGTGTTTGAAAGAGAGTGTGTGTTACAAATAATATCATTAATATTTTTCATAAAGACCATTACTCTTATTTAATGTATATATTTTTTAGACCATTTTGTCTTCTAATTAATTCTAAAAACTATCTTTGAATCAAAAAATTATTAGAAAAAATAACTCCTCAAATAGAGTTATTATATAAGATTATGGGTGTTCAAATTTAAATTGATAAAAAAAATCAAATCAAATTATTTTTTTATTTGTTTGAATGATTTTTTTTTCAAGCGAATTGATTTTGTTATGTGCTTTTGAAATCAAACCAAACTCTAAAAAGAATATAGTATTATGTATAAAAAATTTAATATTATATGTTTTTATGTGTATATCACTCGAGATGCATAGTACTATAGTATTATGTATAAAAAATTTATATTGTGTATGTTACTTTCTTTTCAAATGATTTTTGGTAATTTTTATTATAATAAGTTTAATATATTAATAAGTTTCATAAATTATTATTAGTAATTTTTAATGTAATTTAATTTAAAAAATGAAAATAAATTATATGAATTTTAATGAAATAATATTTTAATAAAAACTGAAAAATCAATCTGAATTAAATCGTAAAATATTGATTTAGTTTTGATCATATTTTATTTTAAATAAAGATCGAATTACATATATTTTTAAAGTTTGATTAAGGTGGTTTTTTTATAAAAAAAAATTGAACCAAATAGAATCACAATCAACCGTAGATAAAATAACTTCTAAAATATGATAATTAATTTTATTTTTAATTTGGAATTAAAAATAAAAGAAATTGGTAGTTGAGAGTTGAGACAACGTGTACGTTTCCAACTAGTAAAATATAAAAATGGCATCTAACGCATGAAATTGACATGCTAACATTGACCGCATATAGCAATGGTGTATCCTGGAACCTGGATTCCTGGTTGGTTCCGATGTTCCGCTAGAAAAAAGCGTAGCCAGTCATTCACTTTTGATGGGAAGAAGCAAATTCGGGTGAGTTGAGTACCTTTTGATGAAATTTAATTTATATTCAGAATAAGAAAATAAATTACTCTCAAACAGTGATTTTTTTCACAATAGAGTAAACAAGATCTCAGATTATGAAAGTTAAAGATCTTATCATATATAATAAATTATTCCTAGATAATAATATAAAAAAACACATAATATAATGCATTCTAATTAAATTCATATTTTGCAGTGTAAATTTTTTATTACCTTTTCATATTATTTTTTTAATACAATATCATTTTTAAAGATATTTAAAAAAAAGTTGAAGTAAGATTATAATCTTAACAAAAATTAATCATTTGGATTTTATTTTTATAGTTATATTAAGATTTAATTTTTATGTACTTTCTATGTAAAAATATATATATTATTAAGCAATAAAAATCAACATTAATATAAATTTTAAAATAATTATTATAAAATTTAATAAACATATCATACACAATGTAAGTTATTTTTAAAAAATGTTAACAAGTTTATGTCAATTTATATTTAAATAAAATTGGATTATTTTCTCATTTTTCTAATATTAGTTTTAAATTTTAATTTTAATTTTAAGTTTGATTCCAATTGTAAGGTTTGCATCCTTATAAGTTAATAGTTTTCTTTTACTGAGTTAGTTTTAATTCTTATTAATTGTTTTTTTATTAACTCTTAACAATTTTTATTTGTTAAGGTGGACCACATGGCATATCCGCCATGTATTTTTTTTATGCTTTTTTGGCAGATTCGATTAAATTTACATTTACATGTTCAACTGACTCTCCCCTTTCTCTGTTTCCTCTGTTCTCTCTCTCTCTCTCGGTGTACACACCGCATCTTTCAGTTTCATTAACAATGACGGTTTCTTCTGAGAATTGCGTCTCTAGGTATGTATTCATTTTTATTTTATTGCAATACCCAGAGCAATTTCAAATTTTCAAGGACATTGTTTGTTTCCTTTACACGTATGTGTGCGATAATTGCTAAAAGTTCCCCATTTTCTATGTCCTTGTGTGTCAGAAACCTTTTTGTTTATTGAATCACTCATCATTCTGTCATGAGTAATTGTTATTCATAGTTGTACTTTCCATATATTCTTCAGGTTTGTTCTGTTGTAATAGTATTTCACATGCACATGGATCAATCCTTTATTGGTGAATGGATGGATTTGTGATTCATTTTTTCTAGTTGAGATCAATATCATATAATAGAACAAAGGGGAGAGGAGGCGGGGGTTGAATTTTGCACCCAAAAATTAGATATATCCTGTTTGATTTACCCCCTTTTTCTCGTCTTGGAAATTAAAACAAGAGCCGCCCTTTTTTACGATTGTTCATAATTTTGAACCTCAAGAAAAAACCTAAAAAAAAAATCAAGGAAAAAAGCATGAATCTTGGATTTATCATATACTGTAGTTGTAAGTGCCAACTATTAGCTAAGCTTCTCCTATAATATTAAGTGGTGCTAAAGTACTTCACTGCCCCAATTCCCTGCATGGTAGGTGCAAAAAGTCCAGTGATGTTAGGATCTGGCAACCGAGGGAATAATGCATCGTGTGTGATATGCCAAATTCTTTGTCATAATTCTCACAATTACTGGCTTCTTGTTTAACTGATCTGCCGCAGAGGGGCTGGCATACATATACATGCGATATGGTTTGCATAGTTAGACATAAAAACTGTTATGTGCCTTCGCCCAACAGTTTATGATTTTAAAACAGTTAGCTTATGGCAAGGTATTTAAGCCTATACAATGACATCTTAGTCCAGAAATCGATTGTTGTTATCTTTATTCTTATAAATAGAAATTAAATTTCAGGATAAGGGAAGGTACTTCTGTGTATTATCTATGTTTTAAATCAAAAGGGCTCTTCCAGGGACACGTTACTTAGATATATATAAACCATTTATGCAATGGCTTATGCTTTTGGTATAGTTGGCTACTTTGTTCTTGATATGCTTCGTGATAGAAATTTTAGTATATAGGCATATCTTACTTTATCATTTGCTGTACATCTTGTACTTGTCACTCATTACTTTTTTGTTGTGTCAGCGGCCAGAGTTCTCTCACTAGACTTGCTCCACTTGAAGCAGTGCTCTTTGATATAGATGGAACTCTGTGTGATTCTGATCCACTGCATTACTATGCCTTCCGCGAACTGCTTCTAGAGGTAGTGTGTCTTTTCTTAGTAGAAAAGTTTTAACACAACCTATTGAAAAATAAATACATTTTTTTGCAATATTCCTTTTATAGTATTTATAAATCACCAATCTACCACAACTAAGCACATGATCCACAGCTATTAAAAAACTAATAGTAGTTTCTGTTGGTGTCAGATCGGTTTTAATGGAGGTGTTCCTATAACAGAGGAATTTTTTATTGAGACTGTTGCTGGCAAACACAATGATGATATAGCCTCGGTTCTCTTTCCTGGTGATCTGGAACGAGGTTTAAAGTTTGTAGATGATAAGGAAGCCATGTTCCGGAGGTAAACATTGCTTACTTTCTTTCACTTTCTATCTCTCCACCCTTCCCCTATGTGGTAAATTTGAAGCTTCAGCCATTTACCTGATCGTCCAGATTGGCCGCAGAGCAAGTGAAGCCTTTGAATGGCCTTGATAAAGTGAGGAAATGGATTGAAAATCATGGGCTGAAGAGAGCTGCAGTTACCAATGCTCCAAGGGCAAATGCAGAACTCATGATCTCAATACTTGGTCTCTCAGATTTCTTTGATGCTGTTATTATTGGTGGTGAATGTGAACGTGCCAAGCCTCATCCAGACCCCTACCTGAAAGGTCTTGAAGCTCTGAAGGCATCAAAAGATCACACATTTGTATTTGAGGTCTGCATTTTTTGTAATGCCTTCTTGAAGAATACTTTGTTCTGGATCTGCTTTTGACACAGCATTTCTGTTTTTGGTTATAGGATTCTGTTTCAGGGATCAAAGCTGGAGTTGCAGCTGGGATGCCTGTTATTGGTATAGCTACTCGTAACCCGGAAAATTTATTGATGGAAGCAAAACCTGCCTTTCTGATTAAGGATTATGAGGATCCAAAATTGTGGGCTGCTTTGGAAGAACTTGACTAGGCTGTGGTGCATTCAGTTTGAATTACTAGTGCAACTGACAGAATTTTCTGATAAAAACAAATAGCGGGATTCATATTAAATTCATAGGTTCGCCTGCATAATTTTTTTGTAGGTGGCCACATTATAATACTAGTCCATAATTAGTGTTACTTTACAACCGAGAGCAAATAGTTGTATTCTATTTGTATTTTGTAATAATGTGGTTGTTATCTATGAATCCGCATGGTCAAGCCAAGGAAATTGCAGTGCCCAAGTGTACTATTTTTTTATTTTACAAAATCAAATCCCTCGCAAATAATTTACAGTTTATATATTTTTTTTAAGGTCAATGCATAAGAGCTGGGCTATAATTTAGATTTTTCACACAATGGTCCAATAACCTTTTTCCTATTTTAGTCTTCTAATTTACCGAACTGTTCTGGAAAGGATGTAACCACATCTCACCTTAGAAAAAATAAATGCAAAACTTCACATTGATAACATGCTTTAAAAAATAAAACATAATTTTAGTACAACATGCTTAAAAAAATAAAATATAATTTTAGTACTTATAAATATGTTAGTGTTTGGTCTGTCAATTTTTTTTCCTACATAAATTTGAAAGTTGAGAGTAGTTTCTTTCACCACCTTGTGATGACAGAATATGCATTACTGTTCTACCCATGGATTTGGGGCATGTTTTTTTAGTCTCTGAAATAATAAATTGATAGTTTGTGACAATTTTTAGCTATAATAGATTAATTTTTAGTTTTTAGTCGCTTGAATTTGTATTTTAAAATTGTCACAAATGTTTAAAAATCATCACAAAATTCTAAAAAATTATTATAAAATGTCAATTTATTAAGTCAAAAGACTAAAAAATTATCAAAATTCAGTAACTAAAAAATGTTATTAAATTTTAAGGACTAAAAACAGTACCTCAAATTTACAGACTAAAATAATAATTAAATCTTGAACTTATCATGTGATTACAACTGACATGTTACTTACTTGACATATATGTTAATATAACTTAATTATAATTTTAATATCTTTAGTATCATAATAGTATTAGCTAACATGTCTTGTCATATAAAAAACCTGTTACATATTTAACACAAGAAGGGTGAAGGGGTAAAAATTCGCACAATTGCCATACTTGGATGACTAATTTGCACAATTGAGCTTTTTTTCTGTAACTTTTTTCTCTAACTAGAAAAAAGTAAAATTAAGTGAACACTACCTTTTCATAAACTTGAAACAACACATAGTGACCAGCGAGATTCTTTTTGGCAGATTCGACAAGTACAATGCTGCTTCTGGTGAAGTAAATCTCTCTTTTTTGGGTATATCCATGAGCAGCTTCTTGTTAACATTCCCTTACTTCCCTAACGACGCTTCGTGGCCGGTAAAACTTTGTCCTTCTCCACAAATTCACCTTGGCTGCGTCAAAACCAATCTCAAAACACTCACCAAGGCTTCTTCTCAGAATTGCGTCGAAAGGTGCTTGTGCTTCCATCATTTGCATCTTTGTTTGTTTTATAGCAGCTGGGATTCGTTTTCGAAATTTCAAAGACATGGTTGTTTTCTTCGGCCTATTATATCATGTATATTTGTACCAAAAAAATATCATGTATCACGTATGTTCGTTCTCATGTATGTTGCCACCACCCATCATCATTCAGAATTCAGAAATCTCTTTTAGCGTTAGTTAAATATCGCACTCGTATCAATTCTTTCAAACTCCCCAAGAGCATAGATTATGCTCCTTCTATATTTGATGGATACATCATGCATCCAGACCCCCACCCTCTTTGTTTTAAAGCAAAATTGTTGGTTTTTTTATTTTTATTTTCTGGTTGAGATCAAAGTCATGTAGAACAAGGGAAGCGATGAGGTTGGATTTTGCACCCAAAAGGTTTATGATATGTCAAATTCTTTGTCCTTATTTGAGCATTCCTGTCTTCTTCTTTAACTAGTAACCATGTGGTTTAAAGTTGGATCCTTGCTATCCTGATTCTTTCAAATATTGTCTCTGTTTTAAGTCAAAAGGGCTCTTGCATGAGGTGGCATGTCAAATATATAAACCATTCAGATTGTGATAGAAAGTTTACGCAAATTCTAATTATTAACCAAACTTTTCTCTCACTTCCTTGATATTGTGCCAGCAGCATGAGTTCTCTCACCAGTCTTGCTCCACTCGAAGCAGTGCTCTTTGATGTTGATGGAACTCTCTGTGATTCTGATCCACTCCACTATTATGCTTTGCGTGAAATGCTCCAAGAGGTAGTGTTCCTTTTCTGAGACGAAGAAAAGTTTTAATGCAAAAATATTTAGAAAATAATTATAGTTGTTCTGTTGCAATATTCCTTTTGTGATATTTACAAATAACCATCACTAAGTACATGATCAATAGCTATTAGTAAACTAACAAGAACCTCTTGGTGGTTGTCAGATTGGTTTTAATGGAGGTGCTCCTATAACGGAGGAATTCTTTGTTGAGACATTTTCTGGCAAGCACAGTGATGATACTGCCTTGGTTGTCTTTCCTGGTGATCTGGAACGAGGTTTAAAGTTTGTAGAAGATAAGGAAGCCATGTTCCGGAGGTAAACCATGTTCACTTTCTTTTACTTTCCCTCCACCCTTCCCCCATGTGTTCTATTTGAAGCTTCAGGCAGATAATTCCCTGATGGACTATTCAGATTGGCTTCAGAGCAACTGAATCCTTTGAAAGGCCTTGATAAAGTGAGGAAATGGGTTGAAAATCATGGTCTGAAGAGAGCTGCAGTCACTAATGCTCCAAGGGCAAATGCAGAACTCATTATCTCAAAACTAGGTCTATCAGATTTCTTTGATGCTGTTATTATTGGTGATGAATGTGAACATGCCAAACCTTATCCAGACCCCTACTTGAAAGCACTTGAAGTTCTGAAGGCATCAAAGGATCATGCATTTGTATTTGAGGTCTGCA
Organism: Glycine latifolia; assembly: GCA_013407115.1. Lineage (NCBI taxonomy): Eukaryota > Viridiplantae > Streptophyta > Magnoliopsida > Fabales > Fabaceae > Glycine > Glycine latifolia. Next base: position 3,470,188 of record CM023951.1, read on the forward strand.
TTTTTGTGATGATAAACTAAAGAATAACTTGTTTTAGATCTGCTTTTGACACATTTTCTGTTTTTCTGTCATAGGATTCTGCTTCAGGGATCAAAGCTGGAGTGGCAGCTGGGATGCCTGTTATAGGTTTAGCTACACGAAACCCAGAGAATTTACTGATGGAAGCAAAGCCTACCTTTCTGATTAAGGATTATGAGGATTCAAAATTGTGGGCAGCTTTGGAAGAACTTGACAAGACTGGTGTGCGTTAAGTTTGAATTAATGGTGTGACTTTCGGAATTTCTTGATATAAACATGTAACAAGGAGTTCCATATTAAATCCCCTACTTCCCTACATTATTTTGTTCAAAGTGGGCAAATATTACTACACTAGTCCACAATCAATCTCACTTTGGAACAGAAGGAAAACGGTTTTATTCTATTTGTATTTCGTAATAATGTAACGTTGGCCATGAAATTTGCAATACTAAGCGGGCTATTGTTTATACTTTATTATAGAACGTTCTCTTGCAAAAGAACACACGCATTCAGTTCGTATGATTGGTGATTAATTAAAGCATGCATTTTAAAACAGCCACAAACAGATGTACCATCATGGCCAAAATCAGGGAACGCAGAGAAAGTTTATATATATATATAAACTACTGTTGCCTGCAATCTAAACTCTGTCATAACATCGTAGTTTTCTGCCGAAATTTTCTTCATATGCACTCAATTTATCTTCTCTCAAACTCAAAACTGCACAAGGATAAGCCTAATTTTTTACGTTATCCTATAGCAGAATCCTATTATCCTTGATGAGGATAAGGCTACAGCCTACAAATATTTTACTTTCTCCGAACTCTAAAATTGTGGAAGCCAGGTGCACTATTTTGTACTTTTCATTTCCAAATAATAGATAATTTTTTTTTATCAGCAAAGATAATTATATATATATATATAGGGATAAACAACACAGTACAAGTAGTACTGCTGTGAGTACATCCTAGCAAAAGAAAGAGCAGAACAAAGGTGGCTTGACGCATGAAAGACATGATATAAGCCAACAACGTTCTGCCTGTAAGCTAGGTCAAAAGAGAGAAGATACAAGCTAAACCCTCCCCTGAAAACCAAAACTTTCCCTTATGTTACTTGACCAATGGTTCCTGACTCCAAGTTTCGTAGCCAGGACCAACAAAAAAACATAGCGTCCTCCTACAGTTTGTGGCTGTTAAACGTTTCATTATGGAAGACAATCCGGTCCTATGGTGTCAAATACACCATGTCAGAGCAGTCCACCAAATTTGCCACCTATGTAATCTGATCCCGCTTATACGACAGAATGAATGTTGTCTGAAATGTTCTTTTGGGATTGATGAATAGACCCCAACAATGTTTAACCATGCCCTTGATTCCCACCACAATGGCAAAATTCTATGGAAGCTAAAAAACAAATGTGACGCGTCCTCCTTGAGGCTTCTACAGAAAGGGCATGTGGTATCAGTTATATCCATGTTTCTTCTTAAATTTTGCTTCGTAGGCAGTCTGTCCTTCAGTAGTCTCCAGACAAAGCATGACGCTTTACAAGGGATTTTTAACTTCCACAAAGTCTTGAACACATCATCCTAATCTTGAATTATGTCCTCCCTGTTAAGTAATCTATAAGCACTCTTCAGTGAATAAATCCCGCTTGATGCTCCTTCCCAAACCCATGAATCTGGTTGTTGCGCATATACCACCAATCCCTGTACTTCCCCCATAAATTTTATCGCCATTTCTATTTCACCCTCCATGAATAACCTTCTCCACCGGAACTACCATTCCCACCCATCCTGTACCAGTATTCCCATATGCTGAATGAAGTGCTGCTGTTGTAGAGAATTCTGATATAATCTAGGGTATTTCTCCTTTAGATAATAAAATCTCTTAAACACACGGATGTAATTTATCGTCAGAGAAGAAAACAGGAACTGTCCCCTTCACCAATATCCAACTACATCCAGGTGCCTTCCTCACACCTTTCTTTTCTTAAACTATTACCCTCAATATGCCTATCATTTGCGGCATATATGTTACAAAGGGCCACATGGCCTGGGGCATTTAAAGGATCCAACTCAAACAGTCGTTTGGCTGCACACCTAGCAACATTTGCATCTGTTTTACTAAACCCACATACTCCCATCAGTGCTCCCCAAATGGCATGATTTCGTTTAACAGGTAGCCTCAAGACAAACTCCTCTGCATCCTTCACCTTTCCTGCTCGGCCCAGAAGATTGATAATACTAACATAATGCTCTAAACCAGGTTGAATAGCATAAGCATTAACCATGACAAGAAATAACTCCCACCCTTTATCAACAAGACCTGCATGAGCACATGCTGTCAGGACACCAAGGAATGTAAGGCCATCTGGGTAAATTCCAAATTCAAGCATAGTTTCATACACTTTTAAAGCTTCGTTGGCCCTCCCATGATCTGAAAGGCCCATGATCATGGTGTTCCAAGAAATTTTTTCCCGGCAAGTCATGTTAGAGAATATCCTACATGCATCTATCTCCCCGCATTTTGCATACATTGCAATTAGAGAGTTCTCAAGAATCAAATCATCTTCATACACGGTCTTCAATTGCATACCATGTAATTGCCACCCCTGATCGAGATAAGTAACTGAACCCATGGCTCCAAATACAACAGCATATGTAGAACTCATAGGAGAAACACCATGAGCCATCATCTCAACAAACAAGCAGAAGGCTTCAGCAATAAGCTCATCTCAGTCCATGCAATGGAATCCCTATCACTACCAGGCATCATTAAACAAATTCCAAGCCTTCAACACTTGGCCAGCACTAAGATAGCCAGCAATCATGCAAGTTGACGCGACCTTGTTCCGAATAGGTATCACATCAAACAACTTTTCAGCTCTTTCCAGCTGACCTGACCGAACATAACCATTTATCATGGAATTGAAACATTGATCATCAGTCTTTCACATTACCTTCAAACACATTGCATGCAGAGTCCATAAGATCAAACCCAAAGTACATCCTAAAAAGACCTCTTCATACAAGCCATTCCAAGCAAACCCACCAATCATAGCAGTCCAAGAAACAACATTCTTCTCCGGCATAGCCAGGAACAAACAATAAGCCCCCTCCACATTGCCCTCATGGCAATAACCAGATATCATACTAGTCCAGGTAACCACATTCCTAAACTCCATCTTATCAAACAACTCTCTTGCCTCATCCATTCTCCCACTTGCAACATACCCCGCGATCATAGCATTACAAGAAACCACAACTAACAAGGAGTCTCCTCAAAATCATCCTCGCTTCCTCCAAATCCCCATTCCTAACCAACGCCGTCACCATCGCGTTCCACGAAATGACATTCCTATCAGGCATTTCATCAAACACCTTCCTCGCATCTTCGATCCTCCCGGCATCAGAGAGCCCACCAAGCATCGCGGTCCAAGAAACGACGTTCCTCTTCGGCACGGTCTCGAAGAAGCGGGAAGCCTCGTCGAGCATGACGGAGCGGAGGTACGCGGACAACATGGCGTTGTAAGAGACGAGGTTTCTGTGGGGCATTATCTCGAACAGTGTGCGAGCTTCGGCCACGTAGCCGTGGCGGGAGAAGTTGGAGAGTAGCAAGATCCAGCGTACGACGCGCGCGTGGAGGTCATCTCCGGAGGAATTTTGGAGGAGGCTTCGAGAGTTGTCGTGCCACCCATTGGATAGGTAATGGATAAGCAGAGACTCGTCGCGTTCGGTTCTTTTCGGAAACCAAAATGCTAGTTTCTTGGGGTTGGGATGATTAATGCGATAAACATTGCGAAATGAAGACACTTCAAAATCCGCGGGAAGATTGACGAATGGTGACGACGCATTGCCCAGAAAACGAGCAGTTTCCCATTCTATTCCACTTTATTTCTTCACAAATTATCCCTCTTACGTGCAAAACTGCAAGTGAATATATAGGCCCAACTGGTACTGCAAAAAATGGTACAATTAAACTAAAAATATTTTGGCTTCCCTGATTTTCTTCTTTATCTCCCAAGTGACATAATAAGGCGCTTTTTTTTTTTTTTACTTGTTTAAGATATAAAATACGACAAATGTTAATGTGTGCCTTTGAAATACCGGTTAAAAAACTAACAAGAAAATATTTTTATTAGGATAAAAAAATTACAATTTCCATGATTTTTTTTATTCTCTAATAATATTCGCAATAAATATTTTTTCACTTTAATGCTCTTAGGACACGTGTTAACCAAACCTATAAATAATATCAAAATATTTATGAATTCTTATTATTTTATATATTGTTTATTCGTTACTTTCTTGTAATTTTCTCTTGTTTAATGCTTTAATATTTCTGTTATTATTTTCCTTTCATCTAAGATAAATGTACAAAATATTTATAAATAAATAAATAAAAATGATAATGTGATTAAAAAGATGTAGGTAATATTTAATGTTATTTTAAAATATATTAATATATTTCGGTCCATTTAAAAAAAAAAATACTTCAACTAATCCAAGGGTAGGATATACCCAAATAGTCGTGAGTGTGAATGTTTGGTTTATGGATCATGTTCAAATCAGTGACTTGTTTTCAATGACTTAACTGTCAAGAATTATACCTTTGCTAGTTAGCACTCTTAAGTTAGGAAGGTACATAAACACATCAGAGAAAGATTTTCAAATACTCTAGCATGAGCTTAGTAAAAATGCAAGAGAAAATTTATTGGGCAATCTCGATGGTTAGATAAGTTTCAAAGCCAAGTGCTTTCTGTTGTAATGTCAAATGGAAATTAAAAAGAAGACACGGAAAGAGGAGCTGTTGTGATGTCAGGAGCTGTTGGACCCCAAGAATTGGTCCACAAGCTTAGCCACAGAGTTGGCAAGTGTATCAGCTGCTTCCTGCGTGGATGCCTCAGCATATACACGAACAACATCTTCAGTGCCAGATGGTCGCACAAAGCATCGACCTTGGGGGTACTTAGCTGTAAATGCAAAAGAGGAAATACAAGCTGCAACATTAGTAAACTGAAATTCTGCACTTTAATCTTCCCACTAGAAGGCATTCATGGATGGATCAAACTGACAAATATATCGCCCTCATGCAATTTGCCAAGCCACTTGGACTTGATAACAGTAATAGTATAATCACATAAACAACGACACACCAACTCTTCAGGAATTATGTATGATATCATTCATTTTTTGTATTATTTAGGCCTCAGTGCCTCATCTTCCTCACTCTGCCCATTCTCGGTGGTTTCACAAATAAAAGGAAGCAATGATAAAACTAAAAAATAATGCTGGCTTTGAATAATAAAACAATGCAATATTACAAAAACAAGCCTCAAACAAATCTTGCAAAATTGGTCTGGAGAAATGTTACTAGTCTCAATGTCAGAAAGAGTAGTGCCATACTATATTTCTACATTTTTCTTTTCATTAATCTTAGACACTTGTTGACATCAATGTGAAAGTTAGTAAAACACATTGGTAATTCAAACAAACATGTTGCATAAATCGAAAAGGAGGAAGAGAAAAAAACATACCAGTTTCTTCATTTATGGCTTCTTGTAGACCAGGGGGGCTCTCAACCACAGTTTCTGCATTTGTTGTAACAACAGCCGTTCTATCAGAAACTTTAACCTGACAGATGAGAAAAGCCAAACCAAGTATTAATTTCTGAATTTCCATGAATTAATTAGTATAAATAAATAAATTGACACTAGAATGATAATCACATATATTACAAAAGTTGGCACATGCATGCTAAAAAGGGAGGGGAAGATTAAAATATTTAAATTGAATAGTAACTTCATAACAAAGGTGAAATGTGAAATTTTGGGTTAAAAACATCATCACCAGATTGCAAAAGTTAGCAATTGAGATAGAAAGTGATAAGGCATTAATTGAACCTAGTTTGTGTTAAAACAAACACATTCAAGCTAGCAGAGTTTAAACAGTTAATTAACATAATTGAAATTATGATTAATATTTCAGGTATAGTAGGACCAATCTATATTTTCTTATACATAAGCTTCTGACAGCAGTGAAGAAAATTCTAGTTACAGAAAAGATAAATGATAATAATGATTGACCTTGAGCTGCCTGCTGGGTAAATCATGATAAAGTTCATTCCATTTATTTATTGACCATCCCATGTGCTGTAATATGACTTCCACCAAGAGCAATCCACTCAAAGCATCTCCAACAGCTTGATTGATCAACTTACTGACAGCCAATAATCTCAGAGCAGCCTTTTCCCCTTCTGAACCTGAAACAAACAATCAAAACATTTATGTTTAGTTGAATCTTGTAAGTGAAGTGAAAATAGTCAGAAACCACTGAACAAACCTTTGGACCCTGAAGAAATATCATTAGTTCTAGCCTCCAACGACACTATGAAAGATTCTGAAAATAAGACAGTTCCATGGCCATTTGCTTCAAAGTAGATACCAATATCAAATTCAGCAGCTTTTTCATGCAGGTATTTCACTCCAGTTGGAGCTAAATTGACTTCAAGTCCCAAATGTTTAAGGTAATTAGTAGATGCCCCATTTGCATAAGCAGTCTGTACAACACCAAGACGGGCTTGGTGGAAATTTTTGACGTCTTCTTTCTCGTTAAGAAAGCTTAGTTGCTCCCTAATAAATATGGAAAACAGGGATAGTATCTTGTCCCCATCAACAAGGTCAATCCTACCACTGCTTTCAGGTTGCACAATAAAATAAACAAGCCGATCGGCATCTCCATCCAAACTAGCACACCTACAAACTAGAACTGGCTCCATTAGTAAAGATCATAATAAAGAACACCACATAGCAGCATTAAAAGAATACATGTACTAAAATGGTAGGGCTAATTTATCCAGCTTTCAATAAGACCTCCTCCTACTTCCCCTAACCTGCCTATATCACAGACACCCCCCTACCAATTAAAAATGGGGGGGGCCTTGCAGGCCAAAAACCTAGTCTTTTTAAGTTGAATATTTTTGTTTATTATTTTTTTAAGTGAAATTATTTCAAGGATTATGTTAACAACTACCAATTCATGGATACAAATTTGTAAGTTTCAATGAATGACAAGCCTTCCATTTCTACAATTGTGGTTGGAATTACTTGCAGTAACCAGAGTTGCAGACTGATTAAATTGTTAGAAAGATAATCTTAACTTTTTTATTGGAAAATTACTGGGACGGAGATATACAGTTCATAAGTTCACATTAGTAAAAAAAATTCAAGCAGCATGCATGCGTGAACTTCACTTTTAACACAATATGATCAACAGACTAACCTTATCCCAGAATCTTTAGAACCAAAGCCGTGTGGAACAACCTTCTCTTTCTGCACATAATCAGCACCCACTCCATCATTCAGTATGCCTCCATCTTCACTGCTGTTCCGAACCTCAATAACCAAACCATTCAACAATTTACCTAAATCTTTAAGTTTCACTCCACCAACCCCATTAGCTCCATCCACAACCACTTGCCCATCGAAGTTACTTTTTTCAGCTGGGATCAAATCCACCAAGCACCTGATCCAATCACACAATGATCCTAAAAGGATGTGTTCGGCGATGCCTTAGACATCAACAAAATAAGGGAACAACATGAAGCAATCTCCATCTACTACCGTAACAATATCTGAAATTGGACTAACCTGAATGAGCTTGAAAGCTGTTCAAAGTAATCCTGCTCTGAAGCTTTCAGGTCCTTATTTCTAGCACGAACCATCCAATGCAATTGCGGAGTTGTCAAGATCCCCATATCCGTCGCAACAGCTCCAACAATTGAAGTGACCCCCTTCATTTTATGTAATTAAAATAAAAAGAATGTAGAATTTCTCCATCATTTATGATTCTCAAGGTTTTAAATTGTGGTCGCGAGTTTCTTGATGCAACCACAATTGCAGTCACAACTACTCCAAAAACCTTGACATTGCGGCTGCAATCACAGTCGCAGACCATTTTTTAAAATCATGATGACTCCTATAACCAGTCATACCTGTTTAGCTGCTTGAAGTAAAGCATCTCCACTTGGCCTGGTGTCTCTCCCCAAAAGCACTTCGACCTGCCAGTCCCCATCCACCGAGATCCCTTCTTTCTCCACGAATTCATTTATCAACTGTGTGCAAGACACACATAATAACATTCAACAAACACGGTTTCAAGTTTCAACGAAAAGGGTAATGTGGGAATAAATCATTTGTGCAAAATAACCAGGAGGAGGTGTTGGGGAGAAGGGGCATTGGCAAGGGAGTCGGCGAAGGGTTCCCAATGCTGAGAGAGCATGCCGCCGCTTGGGTCGGCGATTTTGACTCCGTTATCGGAGACTTTGTTGTGTGAGGCGGTGATCATGAGGCCGATGACGGAGCGGGTCTTGAGCGATCTGAGGGCTGCCAGGATTCCCACTCTGTACACCGTCGATTGGAGAAGCGATGCATCGGCCCTGAAGCCCGCGGTGCCATACGATAGCTTCACTCCTTGAGGGGGCGAAAAGCGACAAGCTGAGCTGAGAAGCAGTGACTGTTGTTCTTCGTTCATGGCGGAACACAAACAGATATTCTCAATGTCTCTCTCTCTCTCTCTCTCTCTCTCTCTCTCTAGTTTATGTCCATACTCCAGAGTAACTCACTATTATTTCTCTTCTCATTATTATAAGACCTAAAACAATTGCTACTAAAATAAGAATAGAACTATTCAAAATATTTAATGTAATATTGATTCGGTGAAACAACGTCTATTGTAGAATAATCTAAAACGGAAGGAATAGTAATTACCAAAAATAACAAAAAGATACCAAAAGGACAATGAGGTCATTTGAGTGAGGCACAAGGCAAGGATAAGTTTTGTTTGCGTTACATAATGAAATGCTAAAAATCCCTAGCTAAGCAAAGTGAGGAGGAGGCATAATACTAAGGCAACCTTAGCCAACAACACAGCAAAGGAAAGGAAAGCATGGGTTTATTGTGGTGGCGAAAGGGGAATAAACCCCAAGCCCAACCTGAAGCAAAGTCGTCGTCGTCAATTCCAAAGTCGAACGGCGCAGACTCAAGCAAACCCCTCACTGAGGCCCCAGGGATGAACGGCGCCGTGGAGGTTCCCCGGCCCTCAAACACCACCGTCTCGATTTTCGAGTTTGGCTCCGTGGCCGCCTCCAACGACAAGGTCACGCTCGCCGGCTATTGCCCCGTCTCCGAAGACCTCGAGCCCTGCCGCTGGGAGATCCTCCCCGCCGTTCAGTCCAACGCCCCCCAGTTTCGCGTGGTCTTCTGATTCGTATACCCAACTTTTTTTCTCTCTTTTGCCGCTTGTGGTATTCAATTTTATCTACTTTTTTTTGCTATAAAACATTCGAGTTTAAGCGAAATTCGCATTTTTCATTTTGTTATGGTATGTTTCTCTTTTCTTTTCGCCTGTTCAGTTTCTTACTCTCAATATTACATGACTGTCATTGTTGTGTTCCATTTATTCGTAGTAACTACTTCTCAGGTTGATGAATTATAAATCGTCCCTTCTCATTTGGGTTAGACATTTTTTACCACAGTCCCAATGGAGTTAGGATCCCAAAATACCTATCACATGGGTCCAATCAACTTTGGAAACACACACACATACAGAATAATACTGTATGTATGTTTCGGTTTACTTGGGAGTGTTGTGTTAAGTTGCACCCTTTTCCCTGTTCTGGCATTGGGATCAATGATACTACTAATAGTTTGGCTGTGTAAAAACTACTGTTATACTTTTAAGGGAGAACAAATTGGATGGGTTAGCTGGAAACAAAAGATTTCTCGTGCCAAAAAATGCCTTTGGCCTCAAAACTTAAGTTACCAGTTCATTCTCTAATTTTTGGTTTAGTAATTACTGCCATGGTTTAGTAACTTAATTTTCCAGAACTTTATAGTCTACGGAACTTATTTATAAGTTAAAAATTAAAGGAGTTTGGTTAAGTTTATAGTTTACAAAGTAGCGTGTGGTTGGTCAAGTTTGGCACACAACTTTTTGGCCAAAATGGGAGCAAAGCAAGAAGAAATTATGTGAATGACCTTGTTCGTGATTAGTTGTATCTTTCTGTACATTTGTTTGCGTTCCACCATCAAAAATAAATAATTAACTCGTTACAGCATGTTAACTTGTTAGAACATGTTCGGGACAGTTTTTTTTCTTTCTCAATTTCAGCTTTTTTTTTCATTTTTAAACTGTTTATTGTGGGAAAAAAACTGTTTATAAAATATTCTCTGGTGATGAGCTTTTAAATATTTAATTAAATTGCTTATTCCGATACCTAATCTTCTGTATTTCATGCTGTAACAAGTTATTAAGTTGTTTATCCGATACATAATCAAGTTATTTAATTAAAAATAACGTGATAAGCAAACACGAATACAAATATCATTAAGTTTGTATTTTTTACTGATATTGTAATCATAAACAAGATTGCAAGTGATACTGTATTTTTCATTTTTCATTTCTTGCGAAGGGGAGAAGACATAATTCGACATAAATTGGAAATTTGACAGAGTAAGCCCTGCAAGAGTACTTGACGCTGCTAATCCGATTTCCTTGGTATTTGAATGGAATCACTTTTAAAATGACGTTAAAAACTTATTTACATTCATAAATGAATTTGAAAAATATCTTAATAGAATATTTTTGCAAAGTATAACCTTTTTTTGGTATAGGTGCACGTTTGTCAGATTTCATGAGTTTTTATATTTGAGATCCATCTTTCTTCTTGGTGTAAAGAAGAACTCCACCAACAGTATCAAATAGTTTAATTTAAAATCAATCTTACAATCACAATGCACAACCAAGCTGCCCCATTCCTTAACAGACATTAAATTATACTACATACAATTCCCGTATGAAAAGAAATATGTTGAAGGGAAGCTCACAAAAGCAAGGAAATCAATAATAGCACATGAAAGGAGTAAATCCATTTTTACTCTGACGAAGCAAGTGTAGCTAAAGTCTCATCTCATAAGATACTGTAATCATCATCACCTCTCATCCAAAGGTAACATATTACGGCCATTCCAAACACAAAGTAGGAAGAAAGTTCCATTGCAAAGGCTCCCCAACCGATAACCCCAGCATGCTTTAATATGCTTGGAATGGCAATGCCTCCAACAGTTGAGGCTCCAGTCAAGAACTTAGTAAAATTTACCCAGCTGCTCCATCATTTACAAGACCACAAAACAAAAGGTTGAAAGATTAATCCCCCATTTTGAGTTTCTTGTTTGATAAAATCCAAATCTAACTTGAATGAAGATCAAACTAAGTTAAGAAGTTGTATGATAAAAGTAGAAGGATCTTACTTTTTAATTATACTCAAGCATAAGAGTTTACCTATTATCAGATTCAGAAAATATAGAATCATCAGACCCCGCAAAGAACAGCAAAGGCATTGGAAGAAGCACATACGTTAACACTGCAAGAGAAAACAATTACGAGGATGTTCTTGTCACATAAAAAATCTCATCAATGAAAAGAATAAAAACATATACACTGGAAATTGGTTTCAAATTTCAGTGGTGCTCTAACTCACCACTCAGCATCGGCCACCAGTTATTATACAAGGCACATGCCTGACACACAACACAGATGACAGATGTAAGTAAACAGTGATATTTTTACCAATAAGTTGTCATATATTTATGCACTAATAAATCAAGAACATAAAATGTAATACTGACCAAAATTTGCAAGACGATTCCTCCAGACACTAAAATTGCCAAGGAGGCAAGCTTCCCTGTGTTCAAACAGGCACGAAGATACCCTGGTAAGTCTGCCATCTCCAAATCACCACCACATGTTATAGGGAGTAACAACTGAAGCAAAAATTCCGTTGACACCAAGTTTTAAGGGCATTATATTATAATAAAATACTAAATGAAGAAGCAACTCTAATAAATACATGATAAATGAGATGGAGTCAAATAACAGTGACAATCCATATTCGGTACGTTTTGGATTCACATTCAAACATTCAAAATCACATTGTAATACTAAGTAACGTGATTTTAGGTAAATGTTTACATGATTGAGTTTAAACAACTCTTAGTAACTCTTGCGTTGACAAAGTTTAACCGCTTACTTGCTTATAATACAAAATTATGCAGACATGATTACTTCACTTAAAAATCAATTTTAACCATACTCTTGTAAACTTAATTCTGTATACATTCATCCAAACACACTCAAAAGTGTGTCTTTATAATATCAGAACCAATTCTTATATTGATTATACAGAGTACACAGCTTAAGATCAAGAACAAGCAAGTCAAACACCATGTTAGACAACAACGTCAACCAAGTAAACTAATAATGTCAAAAAGAGAGAACTAAAGCCATATTTTGTTGTGAGCCAACACCAGTAACCAAAAGCAATCCCAATTTGTTTAAGAAACACATTTATTCAACCATAATTTGGCAGACAAGAATCCCCCAATTTAACAATCTAATGACATTTCAACATATTTTTACAAGCCAGAACATATCTGACAAAGGCTAATATCAAATGATCAAAAAAGGCTCAAACCAAATCCTACACGATATTGCATACAGCATAATAGTGTTTCACAAAATCACATCCATTGTCAATCCAAAACAACACTCTCCCCAATTTGATTAATTGGATAATAGAACCCAATAAATAAAAAATTTATCACACATTTCGTATTCTATTAGACTATATAGCCAGCTCGCGGCTACAAAACCAGCAGCAACGCTCGCCTTATTCTATAATTTAATTATGAAATTTAATCGATGAAGCAAATTGATTAGATAAACCATAAATTCTACGAGAGATGCAAAACCCTGAACGAACTAGAAGCTCATCCAAGCATATACATGATAGTGTGAGGATAAATAGAAAACTAAACAATATGCTAATTTCTGTAATATTATTTATATACAGAATGAGATGAAGAAATTCGGATAAAGCAACATAAACGAAAAAGGAGATTCAGATGAAAAATTCGTACGTAATTCTATCTATTCTATGGTTTATGATTTTTGCCCCAATAACGTTTTCGCTCAGTCTCAACCTTACAGAGTCCGGAGAGTCACATCATAGGCGCGATCTGCTACTTAGACAGAGGTATAGATACAAAACGAACAATCTAGCGGTCCAATCATAGCAGGATCTTTCATCCTTACCTTTTCTCAATGTTTTTTGTAATCTTAATAACATTTATGCATTCTACTTTTAAGGGTTCGTTAATTTTTTAATGAAAAATTACTTTAAGTATGTAAAAAAATATTTGCAAATTGAATCAGTAACTATTTTGTACTTTTTCAAGATGTATTTATGAATATATTTATAGTTTATAACTTTAAATATATTGACACGAGTATGAATATATGATTTTATGTATGAAAAATAATTTGCTGAAAGAGACATAATTTATTTTGATGATTTTTATTTCATAGGAAATATTATGATTTTTAAGAAAATTTTGTTTAAATAAATAAATTTATCACAAATGGTACTTTCTGGTATGATATTATAATGTTGGTATATTTTTTTTCTCTAAAAAAATTAAAAAAGATAAAATAAGTTTTGTCAAATAATAAATCAAATACGCACTATAATCCATCTAATCTATGGATGGTATTCAAAATCTGAAGTGAAATTAGTAAAATAACGAAATTACAAAAACTAAGATCACATATTTTTACAATTTATATAAATTTAATTATAATTACATTTATTTTATTTAATGGATGTCTAGCATTATGTAGTTAGTACTATTTTTATTTTTTTTATGATTATAGTATGAGATTTATAATAATGCTTAATATAAGTTAAAAAAATACTATTTTTTAGCTGAAATATGTTAAACAAAATTTAATAGATAAATATAATTTTTTTAAATAATAATATAGTATAACAATAAAGTAAGTTTAGTTAATGAATTTTATATTATGATAATAAATAAATAAAAAACATTAAATCAAAACAAACAATAAATGATTAATTTGGTTCAATTCGATTTTGTGTTATGTTTAAATCAAATCAAATCAAAATTTTTAGTTTACCTACCTCATCATTAACACTTCCACATTGAAAAAACTCACGAGGTGGTTAAAAAAAAACACAACACCATATAAATAAATATTCATCTTATTTATATATTGATTTTATGTAACAATAAATAGATGGTCATCTAACTCACTTGGTAGAGCCCATGACTCTTAACCATGTAATTAACCTATCTCTAGTGTTCAACCATTAGGTTTAAATCAAATATACTAACAAATTTTAAACCACTTTTGTAAATAATACAACTTTTATAGTTTAATATTCAACTTATGTGTGTTTATTCCAATTGTAGCGACTAGTTTTCTCCTTCGTCCTTTTTCATTGATTTAATCTGGATGTGTTTGATGTCAATATTATGATGTTTGTTGCAAAAACACAAAACTTATAAGATACATAGTGAGTGTATTGTCCAATGTTACTACTTGTATAGTGTTTGAGTATAGATTGAAAAGAAAATTAACTATGTCACATGTCATATGCTAATTGTATAAGTGTTAGCGCACCACCTCCTGATAAACACGAAACAAAAACCATTGTCCTACATTCTTATTCCTTTGAAATGGTTTTATAATCCTTTTAGATATCATTACATTTTTTGGTGAATTGCAAAATTCTTATTTCATAATACTATATGAACAGAATTTAATAAATACTAATTGGTATTTTTGAAAAATTGGTTAAGAAAATAAAATAAAAAATATTTTTCAAGAGATAACAATTAGACTCAAATTTTACGACATCTTAACAAAACTCAGTGTGTTCTTATACAAATTTAAAGGAACTAAATATTAATTTACACTTTGTGTGTGATAAGAAATATATGTTATATATTGAAGAAATTAAAATTGTATAAATAAATATAACTTTGAATTAGTATCTTCAATAATTGTAAAATATTTTTTTATAATTTTGTATGAAAAAAATACTAAGTATGAGAAAACCAATGAGTTATATGAATATATTATTTGATAAAAAAATCATTTTAAAAATAAGATAAATTATGTTTTATTGAATAATAAATTAATAATAATATCTCATTGGTGTCATGCATGATTGGTCAAGAAAAAATAAGTGATAGACTATTATAAAATAAAAAGTTCATAATAATATAAAATAAATTTAAAACAAAGAATAATTAGATTCAATCAAACTAATGTTCAAATAATTGAAAAAAAATGTTTCTATCATCCAACTTAAATATGAGTGTTTTTAATTAAAAATGCATGCAGTACTATAAATAAATAAAAAATATTGAAAGTTTATCTCCTTTCATGTTTTTTCCACAAAGAGAAAGTGAACTATCGTTATAAAGTTTTATTAAAAAAAAATACTTATACACAATTAAAATTTTAAATGGACCATTCTTTTATATTTAGACAAATTAATGCATTTAACTACATATTAATTTTTTTAAAATATTATATACAATATTTTCCTTTTTTTCTCCCTCTCTGTCTACTCCCTATTATTCATGTTGTGTTTTATAGTTTTTTGTTATACAATGTGTATTTAAGAAATTTTCACACTTATTCAATGGTAACCCTTTTATTGTGAACATCTAATTAGGTAACTTATCCTTATCACAACAATGTAATGGCCTTGATTATTTTTATTTCACTCATCAGTTATGTTTGTTGAAAAGTATTTTTAAATTAATACCTAATAACATTTGGGGGCCTCCTTTAAAAAAAAAAACATTTGGGGTTCTTTTCCCCTCCAATTCAAAAAAAACATTTAGGGCCTTTTCCCCTCCAATAAAAAAACATCATTCTAGTAAATGATGACAGTTTTAACTAAATATTAATCTGTTCAGTTTGGTTCAGTTTTCAGATTTTTTTTTAATCAAACTTATTCATGAATGATTTGGTTCGGTTCAAGCCAACGAGTTACTCATTTAAATTTTATCTTTTGTTTTCTTAGAACTACTATTTTATATCATAATTCATCCAAATATCCAATACAATTAACACAATAAGACAAATAATCATTTTCATTCCTGAATGTGTAGAGACCGGACAAATTCGTCTTCAAAAGATGGAGATTTAAATTTTAGTGTCCCTTTTGTTTAGTAGATTTTGAAAATACTTATGTGTTAGAATCATTTCTATTTGAGAGAGAAGTTGACACTTAACAACGTCATATATGCGCTTAACCTTTGAATTGGTAAGACCATTTTTTAAAATAAACTTTCTTAATTACATGTTAGGACAAAATCAAACATGTTGGTGTTAAATTATAAGTTAGAACAAAATCAAGTGTGTTGGTCCAATGGAAGAATTAAATTATGTTAGAACAAAAAAAAAAGAAAAATGAAGATTAAATTATATTTTATCCTTAAATAAAACGAAATTTTGGGTTTAACAAATCAATCCAATGGAAACTTACTGACATTTTTGTCCAATGAAAACTTACTAACATTCTGGTCTAACTTATTCAGCAGCCATGTTGACAATCATTTTTTTGATATTTTCGTCCCTACGTGCCATGTAAGCTCTTTTATTAATGGTAACAAATGAATAAATTTTTCGCATTTTTTTTACTTTTGGAGACTAA
This sequence comes from Glycine latifolia, assembly GCA_013407115.1. Classification (NCBI taxonomy): domain Eukaryota; kingdom Viridiplantae; phylum Streptophyta; class Magnoliopsida; order Fabales; family Fabaceae; genus Glycine; species Glycine latifolia. The sequence continues at coordinate 3,486,796 of CM023951.1, forward strand.
AATTTGAATTTTCATCTTTCGGGAATGAATTTGTCAATGCTCTACACATTCAGAGATGAAAATGACTATTTATCCTAGCACAATATTATCAAATGTCTGAAAGTAGTAAAATTGATTCATTTAATACCATGAACATAATATTCTAAAATAGACTAATACAAATTAAAATAAAATATTATTCAACGATATTTACTATAATGGTCAGAATCACAACTATTTCTTACAAACTAATTGATTGCAATGAGTTTTGGTACAACCAGATTTGTTGAAACAAATGAACAAAATATGATTCATTAATATTATAAACATTTGAAGTTCCAACACTTGGAGTTTCATTATTAGCAGCATTTAAAGTCAAACCAAACAATTCTAAAATTCTTGGTCGATTTTGATCGATTCGGTTCTGTTTTGTTTTGATTTATAGATCTAAACCTGTGACTCAACATGTACATGAACAATTTTAATCGGTTCGATTCGATTTTGACCCAAATACATAAATAATCCAACCCAAATTGTTCAGATCGGTTTGGATCAAATCGGATTTGCGAATAACCCGTACATATGAACACCCTTAAATGATACATGCGATCATTAGCAAAATAAGAAAATTAATATGCAATCATTACCAAAATAAGAAAATTAATGAACTTAAAGTTTTTATTAAATATTTTAATAACAATCAATTTAGACAATTGTGTCATAATAAACAAAATATTTGTATAAAATTTTGCATTTAGTAGTAGATAATTTGAAATTTTAATATACGATGATATTGTTGTTAAAAATTTAAATCAGTACCTTATAATTATAAACTATACTCTTTGTCTTATTATAATTATCATCTAATGAAAATAATTTGTCCTAAAATATTTATTTTTTTAGTTTTTCAATATAATAATTATTTTATTTATATTTCTTATAATGTTAATGATAAACTACAAAATCTATTAATGAATTACTAATGATATAAGGTTTATGGTAAAGAAAAAGATATAAGATTAATTTTGTAAAATGATTATTTATTTATTTTTATTATTTTTGTTTATATAAATAACACGATAATTATTTTTGGACGAGGGAGTATTAAACTAGCAATTACATATTATATTTAAGAATCTCAATCTAATTAAAATGTAGTCATTGAGATAATACTCATAATAGCAAGTAGCATGTCAAAATTATTAAATATTAAATGCAAATGTAAGAAAAAAAATTACTATAAATTAAAAATCCAGCCTGCTATATGAGAATTGGATTCATGAATAATGTATTACATAATTAAATATAAGAGATTTCTATAAAAAAAATACAAGAGATGTTTTTTTATTTTTATAGCTAATGGTATTAAGAGATTTTCCGATTTCATAAAATGTCGATACAATATGGCTCATTAGCGTAAATAAAAGTCTTAAAAATAATACAAAATTTAAATTGAGAGTAAAATGGAATATCTTTTGTGTTTTATAATATTATTAATTTGGTTATGTAGTTGTTGAGAGAAAACAAATGAATAATTATATGCTCTTGGAGAGAAGATTTTATTGAAAAGAGGAATATTAATGTTTTTTTTAATTATATAAGAATCAGTTTTTTTAGTATTTATATATATATATATATATAAATCATTAAATATAAGAAAAATATTAATAATATATTGTTGATGATTAATTTTAATAAAAAATTTAACTAATTACTTCTTCATCATGTTTTTATCCATCTATAATAATTAAATCTAATATCTTATTTTAAAGGGACCGAGTTAAATATCACGGACCAATAATTTGTTAATAACTTATTTATATTGTCTAAAAGTCTTAAATCTTAATTGGATACTTACCACTTTTCTTTATTAAAAACTTTTAAAATCTCATTTTAATAACTCTTAAAATTAGTATTAATAACTTTCATGATACATATATACTGCATCTATAGGGGGTCTAACTCTTGATTGAAAACCACGTGCGAGTGTTAGAAACCTGATACCGTGATTAAACTTAGCGTAGAAGCAGGAAAGGAAGAGAGAAGTACAAGTAGTACAGGTTTGTTTGTGTAGTGATGTGTCTGGAAACATGAAGCAGAATGATCGGCGAAGGGAGTGTTTGTCTAATTCGAATTCAGAAGGTTGTTCTTTGTCATTGATGGGAAGAGAACCCCCTCAGAATTTGTTACCTTCGAAACCCGACTTCCCCAGACTGGTTCTCGTGATTGCACTCGCATCGCTAGTTGCTTGGACCTGCAACTTCCTCTTTACCTCTCTCCTTCATCCCCCTTCCAAACCCTTCTGCGACACAAACCTCCACTGTCCCGATTACTTTCTCGGTAACGGTCACTCTCTCTCTCATTTGCTTCTCTATGTGATTGTGACTAATTGTTGTATGTTCTGACTTATGATCTTCTCCCAAGTAATGTTGCAACTCAACAAGCCACTCCACTAGGTCTAGGTTGTTGAATTGAACTTTCATTTAGCAAATTTCACTCTGCCACTGAACAAATCTCCATGTATTCTCAGGACGATTTTGTATCATTTTCACTATTTTTTGTTTATTTGTTTTTCGTTGGCGGTTTTGTGCATTTGAATTTTCTTGCAATGATGTCCAATTCAATATTAGAATAAGAGGGAATGAATACCGTGAAAAATGAAAATTAGAATAAGATAGCCTTCTTTCAGGACTGAATACTATAAGGATAAAGCAGTTGATAGCTGTTAGTTACAAACGAAAATGAACAAATTCATCTGTTTTCCTTTTTTCTTTGAAATATACCATGGCTTTATGCATGGTTGTTGCTTTTCTTATGTATTTTGATGTTTGTTTTCAAATGTTATACATTGTTTTGTTCTTTTATTTAATTTGGTGGGGATAGTGGTGACTTTCTAATGCAAGTCTCGCCCCGCTGTTTCATATTGTAGTCTCACTGTGTATGAGTCTGCAAATTATTTGTTTCTTGTGTATAGTTTCTCCTGACTTGGAATTGTTACAGATATCTGTGAACCTTGTCCAAGTAATGGAGAATGCAATGATGGCAAGTTGGAATGTCATCAGGGTTACCAAAGACATGGGAACTTGTGTGCAGAAGATGGAGATATTAATGAATCAGCTCGAAAACTTGTGCATCCCTAGAATTTGATTTTTTGTGGTTTACTAGTTCTGGGAAATAAATACTGTCTATTACATTTTCCATGTTCTTCTTTGCATTTTGTTTGTATCTTTCTGATTGGCATTTGACCACAGCTGGAGAGAGTGGAACATCACCTCTGTGAAGAATATGCTCAATTTTTGTGCACTGGAACTGGAACAATTTGGGTTAGTTTCCTCACTTTTAACCCTTGGATTCTGCAGTTTACTTGTATTTTTTGTATTGTATGCTTGTCTGTATATATTACTTCCTGAGTTGTTCTTAGTGTTTCTGGTTACAACTTCCCATCTCAGGTTCGTGAGGATGATTTATGGAATTATTTTGAGCCAGTGGGAAATGTCAATGTGGACAATGCTCTTTATAATTATACAAAACAAAGGGCAGTTGAGACAATGGGCAAATCATTGGAGATGAGGTTAAACAGCTCTCATGGGTATATTATCTTCTCTTGCTTTTTAATAAAGTGAAATGGGGCTTTTAATTACATGTTTCCTAAGAGACTAAAACTTCTGCTTAGGATGTCACATTGTCACATATGTCTCATACAGGATGAAGGAGTTCAAGTGTCGAGATCAGCTGGCAGAGCATTACAAGCCATATACCTGCTGCATTTGGCAGTGGATCTCACAGCATATTCTAGTTGTTTTGCCCATTTGTGCCATGGTATCCCTTCCTAAAAGGCATACTTTAATGCATATATTTTTGTTATCGAAGAGTAAACATGTTAATTGTGTTGAGCTTTAACAGCTTGTTGGATGCACAGCTCTGTGCTGGAATGTACGACAGAAACTAAGCATGTCAAGACGAGTTGAGGAGCTTTATGACAAGGTATAGTGGGATACACTCAGAGTCACAGGCACATGTGATTATTACATGTTTCATTGATGATTTCCCCCCCAGTTTAACAAGTGTGATTTGAAGTTGTGATGGGCAATGCCTATGGTTAAAGAATGCTTGGAATGGAAGCACTTTAATAGATTATAATAGAATAATGTTAATTTGAGTTAGCAAAATAGTATGATCTGTTAAGAGGGAAGTTTTGTGTGCAGCAACCATAGGGTTCATATACCCAACTTTTTAAAATTTGATACTTGTCGCAGTTCTGTAGGTTTAGCTTAGTGAAGAAATATCCATACTCCCTAATTTTGGTTGGTAGTGTGTGGATAAACTAGGATTCTGAACAATGCAGTCGACCGATAACTCAAATGGTAAAGTAAGTCTATCATGTGGTTTTTTCCAAGCAAATATATAAATAAATTTGTGTGGCTCTCCTGTTAACTACAATTACATTTACATTTGTTGTGCACTTGTGCAAGGGTTCTTTGACTTAATTGCACGTTTATTCTGATTCCATCTCTGTTTAAAAATTCTTTGTTGCTGATGTTTTAGGTCTGTGAAATACTTGAAGACAATGCATTGACGTCAAAGAGTGCAAATGGTGAATGTGAACCCTGGGTTGTTGCTTCTAGGTTACGTGATCACCTGCTTTTGCCAAGAGAGCGGAAGAACCCTTTATTATGGAAAAAGGTACTTTCAAAATTTTTTTGTAATTCATTGCACTTGATTATCCTGTCTTATTGTCATAATAATTAATCTGTCATCAAAGCAGAACAAGCTGATTCATTTTGTCTGTATTAGTTGACTCCATGCCTCAGTTGGACTTCTGCTGAAGTTACCCTTGTTCATGGGCTGATTTTATAATTAAGTTTCAGCATAGGATTTTTATTTGTGCTGAGTTCCTGCTTTCTCATTCTCTATGCTTATCCACATTTTGTTTAGGGTTTTTCTAATGAGTTCCCTAAGGGCACTGTTTAAGAAATATTTAGTATATCCTGTTAAATGTTTTCAATTACTTAATAAAGTATTAAAAAATCCTTAGCATTGGTTTTGATTTGCCTTTTGTTTAACCTTCCACCGGAAAATAGCAGCCATTCCATTCTTGAGGATTTCAATAAGGATATGTCATACTTTCTTATGTCATTATCCTTGTAAATCAACAGAGTTGGTTATTCTTTCTTTGTTCGTTTGTTTCTTTCATTCATTCCACTTATTGATTGATGAAGGTTATCTTTGATCCCGACTATTTGTTGAGGTGCTGTTGATGAAATCACTTTGTCCTGTAATTAAAGTTAGATATTTCAATGGATTTTTAAAGTAACTTAACGAATGATTGTTGTTTTAATAACTTTGTTTGGGATGACAGTTAGAAGAATTGGTTCAAGAAGATTCTCGAATAGATCGCCATCCAAAGTTGGTGAAGGGTGAATCAAAAGTGGTATGGGAATGGCAAGGTACATGGGTGTGCGGGCAATTTAATATACTGATAAAATTCTAATGAATTGCTGCGAGGATGTATTTTAAGCTAACATTCTGATTACTCCTCTTAAGTATTAATAATGTTTTATATTGTTTGCTTACCCCATACTCTACAGTTGAAGGTTCTCTGAGCGCCTCAAAGATGAAGAAAAGAAGGGATGCAAGCAAAACGATGGTCAATGAAAGCACGGACCTGAATCTTCAACAGCACCCTGCAATGAAAACAGGTCAGTGGTTATCTTTCTAACATATTGTTTGAAATCATGCTTGTTTCCTGATGTAGTAAACTTGTTTTGTCGTACCATCAATTTGATGCAGAGCCTATGGTACCACTTTTTTTATCTGAAGACTCCTCCCAACAGTGACTACTTTCCCTTGTAAATTGTGATGGCCTAAACTTGTGAGTTGACTCCGCTGAAGACTCAAGTGTGGTCTTACCTTGTTTGTACAAAGAATTCTGGGTAAGCTTATGTTGTCTATGTTTACAGCAGCAGAGGGCAATATGTGCGGCATTGGTTGTGAGTGTGACCTGCATTTTTTATCAAGCATTTTTCACCAAAGAATGTGTGGATTCATGGGACCTGCATGCTTATTACGGAATGTGCTTATGCCTTATAGAGTAATAATCGCTTAGGGAGGAAACTCACGTCCTTGAAGATCCTGTACACCCGCGGGTCTGGATTGACGGCTGACAAATTAGTTATGTACTAGTGCTAACTAAATTTTAATTAAGCATTTTTTTCTTCTTGTGAAAGATAATCCAATATGTTAAAGCATACAAAGAATGATATGATATGACATTGTAGTAAAGTCAAGGCATATGGATGTGACTACGAATTCGAACTCATTATATTTGCGGAGTTGGCATATTCTAAACCTGTTTACTGACTGTTCCGCCGTTAATTTTATATGAACCTAAGCATTCATTTTATTATCTACGTGAAAAACGTGGTCTTTTATTTATTTATGATTATACTTATCAAATAAAAACACAACCTATAATATTTGCGGTTTGTTTTATTGTTCTTTTCACAAATTTACTCTTAAATTAATCTACTTTTACATAATAATAATATAAATCCTTATCATTAAAAACGAGATAACCTTTGTATATATACTCTCCTTTTATTCTTTTGACGCAAATATTATCTTTTTATTTAGTAATACGTCTCATAGTTTCAATTTAATATTTTTTTTCTTTAATTAGTTAATGATTCAAAAGGGAATTTTACTTTTCTTATTTTTTTTATCAATGTTTTAATTTTTAAAAAAAAATACAAAGCATAAAGTAGCATTTGTAATCCCTAACCAAACAATATTTTATTAAGTGAATTCATTTTTGATATTTTTGAAATTAAAGGTTTTAAATATCTCTAGTTATATTATCAAGTAAAATAATGTTTCATTTATTAAATGAATATATATTTAAAATATTTTAATTTATATTTTTAATATTTTACCTATATTTGAAATTACTCATAAAGTTTGTAGTAGTGAATATCAATACTTGGTTCTTTTCAATCTTTTATGTAATTTACCTATATTTTAATTTAATGAAATTACTCATACATTTTACCTATATTGTTTAAATATTTTTATAGGACTATTAAAGAAGCAATTCATTAAATATATTTAATGTAAAAAGTAATTCATTCTAAACAAAATATAATTATTTTTAAGCTAGACTTGTTTTAGATTCAGAAGGCTGTAGAACTGTGTATTTGGATTAGCTTTTAATTTTATTGAAATTAATTTCAAAACCATGTTGAAGGTCAAAATTGATTTTAGGAGATATCTAAACTCACTAGAAGTAAGAATTGTTTTTTTTTTTTCAATGTTAATAGAAAATGTAAAAGGTCTAAATAATTTATGCCAAATAATAGGTGTGGTTGGGGTGAAAATTGCATCTGATAGTGGTTTTTCTTTCTTTTTTAGTTTAGAGAGAATTAAAATCATTATTATCCATTTATCCTTAAGCAGCTAAAAAATACTACTACTTAATAGTTAACATTATACTAACGTGTAGGAGGCGAAAGCATGGAGCAACTATAATATAAACGTGAATAAATTTATAAGATGTTCATGATAAAGCTAAGAGCCCGTCTAGCTCAGTTGGTAGAGCGCAAGGCTCTTAACCTTGTGGTCGTGGGTTCGAGCCCCACGGTGGGCGTTTTCAATTATTTTTTCTTTCTTTAGAGTTTTTTTCAATTATTTTTTCTTTCTTTAGAGTTTATATATATATATATATATATATATATATATATATATATTATGGATTCTGAGTTTGAAACCGGAAAGTTTCCCAAAACTGAGTAACGCCAGTGTCTTTTTGCTATTGATTTGTCTCCTACCCACTATCATCCCTTCGATGCCATGCATAAAAGACAATCTATTCAGTATTTAGTGCATCACTACCAACAAGCTTTCTACAACATACGAGTAGCCAACTTATTGTCGACTTTGTATAGGTTACCAATTAAGCAAATCAACATCCCCCTCTTGCCATGAAACCAGCACGAGATTAAATGTTTGAAAAAATGCAGGCAATTTTAATTAATTAATTTTGCCTTTGATGTCACATGCTCCTATCCTATGAACCGTTTATAATTCATTCACGTGCACACATAAATTTTACTTGGGGTAGTCCATTCTTAATAGCAGCGTGAACCCTGTCACGAATTTCTTTAGCTCTCTATTACTATCGATGCATAAAAGAATACGAACTACTACAAATTAACAGAACAAGAAGCACGGGTGAGGCACCTTAATTGTTCATATCTTTATTATATACAGCGGACTAATAGGAGAGGGCGAGTTTTAATAAATATCGCGAATTCGAATTCTGGTAGAATTCATTGGACAATAAAACAACTCTTATCATTAAATGTATGCTAAAGGTTTAAAATACGCTTCATGAATTTTGGCAACAATTTCTCACACTTGTTGTCGTGCTTGGAACATGTAAAATGACCTTCATTTACCACAAGTGAAGGATGCAGAAATTAACGTGAGAATAAATTCGCACAAGCTCTTGATAAATAGAGGGGGGAAAAGAACGTTAAATTAACGTCTGTGTTATATTATAGCTTTTTTTTCTTTCCGTTTTGGCACAACGGCAACGAATATTAAACTAATATTGTAAAATATAATTGGGTTACTCATTAGTTTAGATAATATACATATTTAAGTTTGTTAGATTTTTTTTCGTTACTTAATACTACAATTATAGTTAATTAGTTTTTTTTTTATATCAATAAGAATAGAACACAATTTATAAAATTAAGCTAGATTTCTTAATAATTAGTTTCTCAACTTTACATTAGTCATCTATTAACTATTGACTTTTATCTTACATCTTCTCATTATTTTTATCAATTTAAAATTATATTCTTGCACTCTCTCTCTCAAGTCTCAACTTGTGCCGTGTTTCAGAACATCTCGCAACGGAAAGCTACTTTGACCTACAACATGGTGACGTGAGCCTGAAAATCCGTAATTTAAAACTGAAACATTCATAAAAATTACTCAAATATCACTTTTATTCAGGGAACAAGTAAAACTTTTCTCATTCTGTGCGTGCTTGTAATTGGAAAGAAGGAATTTACGCTTCATATTATAACTTCTAGGTTCTAGCTCATGATCTCTGTTTATTTTCCTCTATAGCATTTCTAAACACATTATTCATCTTTTACCTATGTTGGGATACCAAAACAAGACAAACTCTATGGTTGCATAAGGAATAACATTCAACAAATTCATGTATTTTCACCGTGACACCGTCTCTACAATCTGAATATTGAGTCACCTATAAATGTGTAGTGAATCTTATAAACTTTACACTGTAACTGTCTAGTCTCAAGTATGAAAAAAATTGTGTTAAAATATCTTAAGTTAATTATGAATGTGATCAAAATATTCTTTACAAGATTTCCATATTTTTTTTCTTCCAAAACTAACTTTAAGGATAAGTTAGGCCTCATTCATTTTCTAATATGTTATTAATGTCGTATCATGAAGCATTAATTTCAAAATCATACATTGCGTATTAATCTTGTATTATACTTCTAACACGTACGCTCACGCAGAATCTTCAATGATATCTACTATGAATAATCAATTATTCCCTGATAGAAACAAACAAAAAGGGAAACCAAACATGAGATAAAAAAATCCCCCGGTTGGCAGTGCAAATGTGGTTCTGAAGCAAAGTGGAAAAAGAAGTTGAAATTAAGAGCCCAATAAAAAGCAGGGTAATGATGTGGCAATAAAATCAACCAAATAAACGAGACTCTCTAATTGATTAAAACTATCAAGTATCAACCATGAGAGGACAAGGACACGTACGTTCCTTAATTAGGCACCATTTTTTAATTCTGGGTGTTTGCATATGCTCCTAGAACGCTCTTGGGTCTCAAAACAGTGAAAATGATTGAGCCTTTGACAACGTTGAACAATGACAATAGGGGGTGGAGGAGACAAAGATCTATGGATGATCGTGTATGTGGGACTTCCACTACCTTGAAGATAAAAAGAAAAGCAACAGAGAGAAGATAATTAGATAAGCAAAGCCCTTTGTTTTTATCTACCCTTACAAACTGTGGGCGATGGTTTTGGGTTTTTTCATAGAATAAAGTTTTTTTTTCCAATTCTATTAGACTATAAAGGATTAATTACTAATTTATTTTGTGTGATAATACTCTTCATTATGAATATATTTATAATTAGGATTTTAATTACTTATTAAATTGAAATAATCTTATATCCATTTTATTCATCCATTTAGTGTTTGATGGTTTAATTGGTGAGTACTCAAATAAATGAGTCCAAATGTAAGATTGATTTGATGGTAAAAAATAAAGAAAAAAAGATAAATTGTACATTCGAATTTTGTAATTAATAAAAATTAAAAGACTAATAATTAATATTTTTGAATAAAAAAAAGTTGGATAGATGAATAAGTCATTGGTTTATTGTTCAGCGTTTAATATATATTTTTCTGGATTTCTTGTACGTCATTGTAATACCCGACAGGCGACAAGTGACATGCCTAAATTGGTATGACTTTTGTGACTTGGATGATGAACACGTAGCTAATATTGATATGAAGGAACCAATCCATTGAATCCAATCGCAGTGGGTGGAAGCGGAACCATAGTCAAGCGATTTATTGCAAATCTTTAATTCTAACTGTAAGGAAAAACCAGTATTTTCATACAATACAATGGAGTTTCCACCATTGTTTCACGATCTAAAAAACGCTACTTATTAAGAGGAATAAAGTTATCTTATTAGTATGTACGTATGGATAAGATTTGGTGGCATTATACATTTGTACCTACTTACATTCACAAAATTATATAGATGATTACCATAGACCTATATTCATTTAATTGGTTAGCTTACCTATTAAGATTATTTTTATATATGGATACCTTTTTTTGACAGATATATGGATACCTATTAGTTATTAAGTTTGAGTCTACTTGCCTTCCCATCCATATTAAAGATGGAGAAAAAAGAGAGTAAATAATGAAGATAGCATAATATTTTTTTAGCATGAAATACTTCATGTGCAAGAAAAAATTATAAGACCAAATTCAAAAAATGATGTCCATTTTACTTATAGTATGTTTGGTTGTGTTTAGTGTGATGTGGCAAAAGAGAATCGATTGTTTTTTTCTAAGTTAAAGGAACCACAACTCTTTATTTTAGATTTTCACATTGAAAAATTGAATTTTGTAGTTATCGCAGAACCAAACATACTCTAAGATATAATACAATAAAATTTTAAGGTTTTATCTAACTAAATCCAACTAAAATTGGATTAAACAACCTCATGTGGCCCAATACAGTATTGACGTTGAGGACTATTTGGAGGTGCAACTGTATTGGGTCTCATAAGTAAAAGGATATAAAGAAAACTTTAATGTGAGTAGGAAAAAAAGTAATTCCTTTGATAAAATTAATTTTGTTGTTTTTTTTTCAAAGTCCTCAATTCTTAATTTTAAGCTATCCAAGCATTAAAGTTAATAAATTTTTAATCTCTTTTAAAAATAAGTCTATTTGTAAGTAATATTTTTTATTTGTATGTTCTTTTGGCAGAGAAAATATTTGTATATATTAAAATAGATTATTTTAATAAAATTACATGTGTATTTTTTTTATGAAACATAAGTTCATATTTTACAATAGTTAGAATATATTTTTGTTCCTTCAAATTGATATAATTTTGGGTCTCCTAAATTTAAATTTACTTTTTTTTAGTCACTTGATTTTGAAAAAAGCTCTTTATAGTTCCTCCTTGTTGATTTTTTGCAGTTTAGATGCACATTTTATGATGACTTTTTATCATAAGGACTAAAAAAGTTTTTTTCAAAATTAACAGACTAAAAAAATTAGGCCTCATTTAGAGTGATTGTGAGTGTTTTATTTTTTATTTTCAAATTCAATTTTCAAAACTTATTTAAACATTTATAATGTTTGTATATAAAAGACTCATATATTGTTCTGTCCTAGGTTCATAAAATATTAAGATGGGTGTTGGTCTAATAAAATTATACGTATTTGATTAGATTTTTTATGTACAAAAGTTTATGTAATATTATTGGATCAGAATGAGATTATTTAATCCCATTTTTACTTGGTAGCAAACAAACCACCCAATTTTCAAACAGAATAAAGTGTCTAAAAATATCTCTCTAGCCAGGATTTCAATTTCCCCCCTCTATATGGCGGATTACCATTAGTCTTCTTTATAAAACAAAATTTAACTATATTTACAGGAATTTAAAACTTACTCTTTTTATTTTTATATAGCATTCTTGGGCTAAATTGAATTCTTATTCTTTTATCAAATTTATTATTTTTTAAATATTTTTTTCTTCAACTTAAGTATAAACCAATTGTTAAATAACATACAACTGCTAATACCATTTATTCATTAAATTATTAATAAGTAAGTTAATTTTCAATTTATGTAATCCCAAAATTTTAGACTTAATTTTAAGACTCTTCATCTGACATAAGTGTTTAATTAAGAACATGCCTAAAAATAGTTATAGTAGTTAAATAAGTTTTCTGAAAAATATAACCTTAAGAAAAAACTTTTCTTATATTAATTTTTTTAAAATAATTATATCATTTAAAATAAAATCATATATAATAATACTCCTTTAATTTATATTTTATGTTAAAGTTAAATTTAAAGTAATTTTAAAGTCATATCCACAAAATACATTATTGGAAGATGATGAAGAACTTTTAAGTTTGACTAAACTCCAGATCTAGAATTAGTCATATGATTGATCTAAATTATTAAAATTAATAGCTTAAAATGACATTAAAGAGTCAAATATCTTAATTATGATGATTAAAAACAATAATTTTAAAGTCAAATAAATCAAATTTTCAACTAATTTACTTATATTTGACCTTGTGTATTCTATGTATGTCACTTTAAGTTTTTTTTTCAAAATTTTAAAACATTTCCCCCGATTTTTAATATGAAAAAATGTATACATTCATAGTATAAAGCAATTTTATATTATTATCTGGATTTAAATTATTATATATAATAAATTTATTAAATTTACATAGTCAACGTATAGGTATTAAATTTTTTAAATATTTTTTCTTTACCTTTCACCCTGTTTTACAGTAAAATAACCGTGTATGTTCTTCCAAATGCCATTTTTTTGTTTGTTACAACTTGCAACCACAAACTTGTTTTTTGAGTGGTTGCTTTGCTATAAGCCTATAAGTGAAGTGGAAGCAGGTGCATGTGATTACTATAATTAACTTACCTTATAATTTACAAACTAACTGCCTAGACATGTTTAAGCAACTCTTAAAGTTTGGGCTAGCAAGTACCAACTATTTAATTACCAACTATTTAATTAACTTACCTTAGAGTCAATTTTTTACATCTATATTGGTCTATTAGACGTGATTAGTTTTATTAGACTCTAAGAAAAGTCTGCTGAAACTCCCCTAGCATTTGCCTCACTCGAAATTTTACATCATAGTCACATGGGACGAAATAGGATAGCAAAACACTGTTAAGGCAGGTCAAAAGTCATATCAATTTTCTTTTTGCAATTTTGTTTTTTTGAAGATTCCTTTTGCAATTATTGTAACATTGATTTAGTAGGGGAAAAAATAGTGATCATTGTCCTTTGAGGCAAAAGTATTATCTTTTTGCACCTTTTGGGGGTGGGGCAAATTCAATTTGGGAGTTGGTTTGGTAATTGGTATTTAGTAGGTTTTTAAGCTTTTAAAACAAAAATATATATAATGCATTTTAATATTTTGTAAAAGGAAAAGAAAAAAAGAAGCATGTGCGCATTTTGTGTAACTTCATTTGCATTGCGTGAAATGCTCGTCATCATGGATGATGTACTTGAGTTTGGATCATCACCATTTTTCATTTCAAATGGTTAAGAGAAAAATATTAAATTTCTTTTATTTAGGTTAAATTTGTTTTTTATTCTTTAAATTGTTTTTTAAATTCACTTTAGTTATCTAACTTTTTGAGTTAAATTTAATAATCTAATATTTAGAAACTATTCAATTTAATCATAGAGTACAAATTGGAGCAACAATATTAAGATATCATATTTTATGACAGTTTAAAATTGTCAATAAATAATTTTAAATTATTATAAAATATATATTTTTAATATCGGTAGATTAATTTAGACAAAAATACCAAATTAAATTAATTTAAAAAATTAGAGGATTGACGATTTTAACGATTAATTTTTATTAGTAGGAAAAACCAAATCCGTGATTTTTCTCACTCTCCCCTCCTTTTTAATCATTTAACCGATTTTATATTTCCTGATTTTAATTTTTTGACGTTTATACCCAAAATATATGATCTTATATCTTATATTTTAAAAACATAAAAGCATTTAACATTTTATTCAGTTAATAATCAATTTTTTAAGGGAATGAAGTATTTAATTTTTAAATTAATTACAATCTTTTTTTTTTCGATAGATTTTTTTAATTTATTTTACAAAATTACTAGAAATACAATCTATTTGCATATCCTGACTCAAAAACACTTATTCCATGTGTAGTGTTGGGTATGCAATTCCATTCGTTCCTCAACCCAATATTGGTGAGCTAGTATTCAACAAATATATTTAATTCTGCATTTAAACGGCTCAACTTGTCGATTAAATTTTATTCCTTTTCTTTTCCTTGTAAAGTATTTTACTTGTGTGTTGATCCAAAGTTTAAAAACAATTTTAATTTTTAATTTAAAAACTAACTAGAAAAATTTTAAAAACATTTTTTATGCAAATAAATGGTATAATATGCAAGCTTGGGGACTAAATGCATCTAACTTTCAAGTATGGCAAACCAATCACGTAAATTCGCAATTAAGCGACTCAATTTTTATGGAAGACGTGTATATTAGTTTTTAATCACTATATTAGTGTTTTTAGTTTCTTGATGTTGGGTCATTTGAATTGGAAGTAAACTATTCTTGATAGGTTTGTTTAATTTATTTTAAGTAAAAATTTGATCATAAATCAATTTTTTAAATTTAAAATAAATTATTTTAAAATCAGTATTTTTAAAAAATATTTTTTTTATCAATAAAAATTCAATATGATATCAAATTTTTTTATAATGCTTATACATCTTGCTTAATCAATTAGCTAGAGTTTGTGTGTTATAAAATTTGACAGTATTTGAATTCAAAACTTTTTGTCTGTGCTATAAAAATAGCATTCTTATCCCCTGCTTCACATTGTTTCCACATATTGGCATAACTATTTGGTGTATTTTCAGCAATTTTCTAACGCTAGGTACACATTAATAATGACATACTGCATTACATTTTACCCAATTCCAGTGAATTTTGGAAGTGCTTTTATTTCTTGAGTTATGAATTTATATAATTAACTATTTTTTCCCATTGTTACCGTACTACTACCGCACACTTTGGATCCATATTTTTTTCCCCTTGAATATGGTGATGGTATGAGGTATACTCTATAAAAACAATAACTTTTATTGGAGATGGTGAACGCATAAAATGAATATTATTTTTTTAACATGATTTATTTTATATAAAAAATTAATTAAGATTTAAATCTTAAATCACATGATTAAAAAATAAAAATTATTATCACTCATGTCAATTGTTATGGGTACATATATAATATAAATATTATGATGGATAATCTAAAATTTAGAAAAAAAAATAAAGTTTTTCTAGGAAGAATAAAATCACAAAGAAAATACAAAATAAAATGAAAAGCTGGTACAAAATTGAAAAAAGTTGTTACAAAGACAAATTTGTTTGCTTTTGTTTTTTTCCTCCATAATTAGCCATTTAAGTGATAGGAAGATATCAAAAAAAGTATACCCATTCGCGTAATTAATTAACGTTATCTTAAGCTTTATTTTCTTTATTGCCTTGAACGGTTAAATAAACTTCTTTGCAGCAATATATGAACATTCATTCTCTTAAGTATTTCAGTTTTTCTGTAAAAAACGTATTTCAGTTTTACTTTGATACCTTTTGATTTCGTTCCTCCTAAAACTATGTTGGTTTGTTTCATAACATGAAGGACACCGTGTATTTAAACCAAATTGCAAAGAGTAAAATGTTTTTTTAATCATTTTTAACATACATATTTTATTAGAAAATGAAAGGAAATTATATATAATAATGAATATGTCGTAATGATGCAAGACAGAAAGAGGTAAAAAGACAAAATTCACTGTACAGGAACAAACTATTTTGGCGTAAAAAATTCAAGAAATAAAGTATTAAATTTCATTACAAAGAAGAAGACTCAAATTTTATATAGTAGAAGACAATGCATTTATTTTCAACTCAAACTATAGGAAACATACCCAAAAAAAACCTCAAATTATAGGTAACAACATGTAATTTTTTTTATAGAAAAAAAATGGTAAGAAATGAGGGTAGATTTGGAAAATGAGCCTTGAAAGACTCTTTTTTCTGCATATTATTGTGTGGTTCTTATTAAGTAGCGATGGCAACTATTCAGTAGTCACAGACACCCTTCAACGACCGTAGTTAAACCTCCTAACGCACTCTATTTGCTTTGTTTGTCTTCAATAGAATAAAAACAGCAGAAAGAAAGAACACAACTTTGGCCAGAAGAGTTGATGGGGGCATTTTCTTTTTAGCCAAGGTAGTAGCTAGGAAACAATAAAATAAAAAGCTTTGAAAAGAACCACTTTCCATATGCATGCTGATTCTCACTTGATTCATGTGTTCAGTTTTGGAGAAGTGAGTTGGTTTTATTTTCGTTTTTTTTTATCTTTGCCTTTTTTGTATTATAATATGTGCATGGCATGTCATGTTTTCCACTTTGAGGTTGTTTGCTTCTTTTTCTGGGTTGGTTCACGGTTTTGCATTGCTGTCTGAGTCTGACCCTGTTTCTTGTCAAGTTTTCCTGTGGTAGTTGTAGGTCTTAATCATCTCACCCATGCCTTTGTCCGTCTTAGTATTCTGTGAAGGTTTCATTTCATTAGAAAATGAGATCTTTACAGTTTATGGTATGAAGTACAAGTTTTGATTTTCTTTTTTCTGAGGAAACATGCTGGAAAAATTAGTAGCAATATTCTGTTTTTATTTTTAATTTTTTATTTAAGAGTTGTTTCATGAATGATTAGAACTTGGGACTCTCAAACTGAACCTTGCTCTGGGTTTAAGTTTAACTTCTGACTTTAGATGTCATGTTAGTGTTCCACATTTGGAAGTTTTTTACCATGTGAGCAAGTTTAAGCTTCTGTGCAGTTTCTGCTTCTCTTTTTTTCTCTGTTTTTCTGTGTTCTGTGGAAAATTCAAGCTTGTGATCTCATGGATCTTGCAGAAGGGATTCGGTGTTGATGAGCAATATTGATCTGTTACTTCAGTAGGGGACTGAGTAAGAATGCCAAACCAGCTATGGTTTGCACTGCAATTGATTTACAAGGATGGAAAGATTTCCCAAAGGGACTTAGAGTTCTTCTGCTTGAAGGAGATAGTAGTTCTGCTGCTGAGATAAGAGAACAACTTGAGGCCATGGACTATAATGGTGAGACTTTTAGTTTTTGGATTCCCTCAATTTTTATTTTTTATTTTTGGTATGTTTCACTTCCTCATCCACTAGACATTACGGCCTAGCTAATCCCACTTTCCTTAGTTAGTGGGTAAAGTTGGTCCCCATCTTGTAGAATGGCATCTTCTGAAGTGGCACTTCTTTAGATAGCCCTTATTTGGTTCTTTGGGAAATTGTGGCCTGAGGTTTTATTTCATTGAAGTTTAGAAAAAATTCAAGATTTTGCCCTCCTTTCTCGATGCTTGACGTTAGCATTTGTGGTATTTCTTTAGATGGTTTGTTAAGGTGCAAAACTTTTCATTTTTGCTTTAGACTATATGCCCCTAAGTGTTCTAAAAACTGGAAGTGGTCCAAATTCTAAAGGTATTAAGGATAAAAGAATGGCCAGCTATCTGACTTTTTGAATTACTGAATCTATTCTATTTTTGGTGCATTTGGATTTTGATGGCCTTTAAATTTCCAAGCGAATACGAATTAGTTGGCTGCATAAGATGGGAATTTATTATGGAAGACTAAAGTTTCCACAAATCCAAATGTAATTGAAATAATTAATTAAATCTTGAGAACCAACCTGAGTATAATTTGACTTTCATACATTTAAATTTACAGCATTCTTTTTATCTTTTCATCTGCTACTACACCCTTCCCTGTTTTCTCTATATCTTTATTCCTTTAATTTGTTATGTAAGCCTCAGAATTTGTGTACAGTTTCCACTTTCTACGACGAGAATGAAGCCTTGTCAGCACTCTCGAGTAGTCCTGAAGGCTTCCACGTTGCCATAGTGGAGGTAATGAACTTTGTTTTCAGTATAAGTGACAAATCGTGATGTTCTAGTTGTAAAGTTTGAACAGAAAAAAAATAGATGTTGTCTAGTATGCTAGTTTAAAATGAGGTGAATATCAAGAAGTTGATAGTTCAATTGATTATCATTAGGTGATTCCAAACTTTACTATGTAAAACATACTTTCATCAGAGGAGTCATTTATCTTGTAATTTGTGAAATGCTAATAAGTGAAAACTTTTTTCACCTTATACATTTTGCTTTAATAATATGTTGGCACTTTTTGTCTCACTTTGTACTTGTAATTGATCTCTTTAACGATGTTAGTAATTTGCAGATAAAACAAGATGTTAGTAATTTATCCTTGATGATGTGATTTGTAACCTTGTGCATCTATCTGAACTGTAGGTGAGAACAAGCTGTAGCCTTGGAGGTTTCAAATTTCTTGAGAATGCAAAGGACTTGCCTACCATTAGTAAGCACAGAGCCAAGCGTAACTTTTCTGGTTTAAATTCTTGTAATTTTATGACCCCCTTGCCCCTCTCCTAACTGAAAAAGATCAATTCGAATTTAATGTAGTATTTGTTTTGTGATCGTTGCTTGCTTTAGTTTTATATAATTTGGCAACTTCTTTCTCTCCTTTTGAAGCTTTAAACAATTGAAATGGATAAATGATCTACAAGGTAGCATGACATCGGAAATATGAGAAAAAAGGTTACTTTAAGGCTGTTTTACTTTGCTGTAAATTTTCTAACCAGTGATACTTACAATTCTTCATGTAGTGACTTCAAAGGACCAGTGTCTGAACACCATGATGAAGTGCATTGCAGTAAGTTTTTGGTTTAGTCATCCCAAGTTAATGCATATATGAGTTGATATCTGATTATATATACTCCTGATTGTTGATGCATGCCTCTTTAATCAGTGATCTATTTTCCTTTTTAAGCTTGGTGCAGTTGAGTTTCTCAGTAAACCACTCTCTGAGGACAAGCTCAAAAATATTTGGCAGCATGTTGTTCACAAGGTTCGTTGGCATTGGCAATATTCTGATGGCATTTATTATTAAAATAATATGAACAAAGTAGTTTCTAATGTGGTTGAATTTCAAGCAGGCATTTAATGCTGGGGAAAATGTCCTTTCTGAATCACTAAAGCCTGTCAAAGAATCTGTAGAATCCATGCTGCAGCTCCAAACAGACAATGGACAAGATAAAAGTAGGATTTCAATTGATTTAGAGAATGTGTCGAGGTTTAGTGATAATGACCATGAGCAGTCTGCTGTATGTGATAAATATCCGGCTCCGTCAACCCCTCAATTGAAGCAGGGGACAAGGTTACTGGATGATGGAGATTGCCATGAGCAGACTAATTGCTCAACAGAAAAAGAAAGTGGGGAGCATGATGGGGAATGTAAATCTGTCGAAACTTCATGTGAGAATTTGAATGCTGAAAGTTCTTCTCAGCCAAGGGAACCTGATAAGACTCTGATTAAGGAGGAAGAGGATTTTCTCAATGGTCCCAAGGGTGAGAGTGCTGTTTCACTGAATCCACATAATAAAAAGTTTCTCAGCAATGCCGATGGCAATACATCTCCAAATAAAACGGCTGTACTTAATGATTCATGTGAGATTAAAGCTAATCGGAAGAAGATGAAAGTAAGCTGAATTATGACTATAAGTTCTTCTTTTCATACACACAACTATATGATGTAAACCTCTTTCTCTGAGTTGCAAAGTACCGGCATTAACACTTACACTACCTTTCCCCACCTCCTTGCCCCGTACCATTTTCTAATGCATGCTCATAAAGTTGATATCAATAGCACTAGTTTGGCCCATATAAGTACAAATTATTTTAAAATTTTGTTTCACATGTCAATGTTTTCCAACATGTTGTATCTGCATGATTTGAATTATTAATGAAAGCATTGTACCAGAAATCTCTCCATCATCATGAAGCGAGTAAACGAAATTTCATGATGGAATTGTCAAATATTAACTAGTCTATGATTGTCAATCTTAGAAGGACTTCCAATGGGGTTTCATACTAAAATAGCTTTTGATAAAACAGCATGGCTCTAATCATCACCTCCTTTCCTTGTATTTAGTTTTAAATAGACTGTGTTGTCTGGTTAGGGCAAAATTCTGAAGCTTGGATCTGTATCTTATGATCTACTGTATCCATAATAATTATTGAACTTGAAAAGGGCAGTTATAGAACTTCTTATATATTTCAACTGCATCTTATCCATGAACTGTTATTTCACCTGAAAGACTTCGATCTGGTCTCGAGGAGTCTTAGTAAATATTTCTGTATAATTGTATCTTTTTGTGTTGTTTGTTTCTTATCCTTATTTTTCCAAATAACAGTTTTTAAGGTTGTAAAAATGATCTGCTGGTATGAATATCTGAATACAGTTATGCTACATGGTTTTATTGGTTTTGGTTTCAGGTAGACTGGACAGCTGAGCTGCATAAAAAATTTGTAAAGGCTGTCGAACAACTAGGTATTGATCAAGCCATTCCTTCTAGAATATTGGAGATAATGAAAGTGGAAGGTTTGACAAGGCACAATGTGGCAAGCCATCTTCAGGTCCTTATTTTGCTTGCTGGTTATAGATATATCAGTTTCTATCCCAAAACTGCCAGTAGAATGACTATTTTATTTTCAACACCTTTCTTATAGCAAAAAATAAACGATTTACGTTTGTCCTCATAGGTATGACTTAGTAACAACTTTACATTGAACAGAAATATAGAATACACAAGAGACAAAGTGCACCCGGGGAAGAAGATCAGAAATGGCATAATCAAAGGGATGCAATGCAAAGGAACTATTATATGCAAAGACCAATCATGGGATACCCTCCATATCACTCAAATCACAACCTTTCTCCTGCTCCTATATATCCTATGTGGGGACAACCTGGCAGTCAAACAGCCGGTGTACAGATTTGGGGCCATCCTGGTTATCCCATGTGGCATCCTACAGAAAGTTGGCACTGGAAGCCTTATCCAGGGGTATCTATTTGGATGGAATTCTTGATGCAGTTTGCTTTGTGGTCTGTTAGGTAGAAATTGTAGATGCAGTTTAATTTTTACTAACTTGATGTTTCAGGTGCATGTGGATGCTTGGGGATGCCGGTTGGTGCCACCTCCTCAAGCTCCTTGTTTTCCCTACAATCAAGTAAGTATCAACGAATTGAACATTTGAACTCCATTTCAATGCTATTTGTATATGTTAATATAACCACATTTGTATAATTTATCTTTACTAGTTAACTAAATTGTTTGCCAGAGTGATGCTAATTAGATATTCTCACCAAATGACAGAATATACCTGGATTGCACAATCCTAAAGCAGTGGACTATAGATTCAGCATGCCACGAAGTTCCTTTGAGCATCATCCGGTAAGGCAGTACTTTCCTTTCAGTTCCTTCTACCATGTCATGAATTTTTTTCTCTAGTTAAAAAATAATAAGAATTGTATATCGAGCAAGGTATGTAGATGGGAAACTATCTCAAATATTTTGTATCAAGCATGTATCTTAAAATAACAACAGTCGTATAAAGCCATTTATCTAAATACTTTTTATAGAGTGCTAGACAACCAATTGTGTCTAATTATGCATGTATTTAATTTGGATCAATGTTCTTTGAGTGCTCAATTGTATCACATGGTTGTTCGCTTGTTCTAATTGAATTGGCCATTTTTTAATGGACTTTGTCAAGATAGAGTATATAAGTGGGAGACAACCCTCACTCTAAGAGCTAGTTTTTGGGGTTGAGTTAGGTTCAAATCCACATTTTAAGATGGTATCAGAGTCTATCCAAGATCCATTAACGGGCCACCCACCATATTATCTACGCATTAAGTCCAAAAGTGTTGGACGTAAGTGGGTATATTGGGAAAAACCCAAGTCCCACATCAGTTAGAGATAGTGCCAAGATAGAGTATATAAGTGGTGGACAACCCCTCACACCTTATAAGTTAGCTTTTAGGGTTGAATTAGGTCTAAATCCACATTCTAAGAGACTTGCAATGTTTGAGTTTTGCACCTAAAAAAAGTGGCTTTTTGTGAAAAGGTCCAAATTATGCAATGAAGTGTTCCTCATATAGTGTGTTCCATGCATGCAGGCAGAGGAGGTGGTAGACAAGGTAGTGAAGGAAGCAATGAGCCAGCCATGGCTACCATTGCCCTTAGGACTCAAACCTCCTTCCATGGATAGTGTGTTGGCTGAACTCTCCAAACAAGGCATACCCAGCATCCCTCTTGGTAACAAGGGTTCTGCTACTCCTAAACCCCGTTGACATGTATGATCGACTCCGCCACCGGGTCCCACATAGTAGTGGTTTTGATGATGGGGCCAGCCAGTTACATATCAACGCCCTGTTGACTCTTGTAATTATTTTGTTTCTCAAATTTCCTTCCCAGGTTGCAACTACAGTGGTAGATTTGGCTGGAAGTTGGGACCATTTTACTTTGCCTCGTGCTCCCCGCCGCTACACTCATGATGTCTCTCCTTAAGCTGTTGAGCGATGGTGGTTGCTATGATATGATATCATCAGGTCTGGTCATACACCACCATGATGCATTACAAATGGACAATAATACATTGATCCTATTCCATGGCCACTAGCCAAAACAAAACATTAAAAAAAAAAGGTTAAGTTTCAATGCAGTGCATGGCACCATTTGTTGAAGCTGAGGACTGGCCACGCATTTGTTGAAAATTTATACAAAATGTTTTGGCTGAAAGAAAGATAATAATGGTGGTGGGGGGTTTTGGGTTGTAAGTGACCAACTTTGGGTCCATGTAAAAATTGCATGACAGGGATTGGATGTTGGTTCTGTTGGTGTTGTTGGGGAGGGGCCCCTAGTTGAGGTAACTAATAATGGAAAAAAGGGTAGTTAGGATAATGTTGTGAATAAAAAATGAGTCCAGGCTTTGGTGGATGCCAACTTGTTCTTTTCCCAATTCAATTTTTTCACTTTGCTAAGTTCACCATTGAGAACAACACTTAATTTGTGCATTGTTAAGATGTTTTCCCTTTCTTTTTCCTCAATTTATTTTGAAAATAATTATAAGCTACGAGGCATAATCTATGAATTTTTTTTCCTCTGCATAATCGGTGTTTCCCAATTCTATTGGATTAGAGGTTAAATTTACTCTTATATGTGATTGCTGATAACTCGAGAAGATTTTGCAAATAGTGAGGATCTTATACGGATTTTTTTATTTTTTTTTTACTTATAGGATTCATTTATGTGCTGTCATGCTAAATTTATGATCATTATTTTCTTTTTAAAATAAGTTTAATTTTGATGTATTATGACTATCAATCAATTATAAATTATTTAAAATATAATTTTTAAAATAATTATATTAGAAGTTTATAATTTCAATCGTATAAAATTCATGATTGCATGACAGATTGACAGTCAATATTTCAATTAAATACAAAGTAATATTATATAAGATTACTTTGCTATAAGATTATTTTAGTTGATACATAATCTATTTTCTCGAAAGAATATGCTAGTGAAATATAACAATGCCAAATGCTTAACGTTTGTCGGGAAAAAATTGTGTTCGGAGTAAAATTTTAGCTGGATACTACTTTGCTTAATGCGTGGATCTATTTTAATTCGTCATTTATAAAATAATAATTATCTAAACTCCAGTGCTGTAATTCCATTAAAAAAATAGAAAAAATAACTTTATTGACTTCATTAATCAATTAAATAAGAGTCTTTAGAAAAAAATTATTATTTTTAAATTAAACTATTTAAACATTTAATTTCACCATAAAATAACGAACGATATAGTTATATAATTTTTTTTTCTTTTAACTATAATTCCTATAATTTTGAAACCAAAGAGTTGAAAATATTTCGTACGCATAGAAAGAGAATTTACAACTGATGGAAAAATATGATTAAAATATCTATTAATAATGAGTATATAGGTATCCATCATTAGAAAATGGAAAATAATTTTGGACAAAAAGGTTTCTTTTGGGTCAACGGAAAGAAAAATTATTGCCGCTGAATTAACGGGCAAACAAAATGAACAGTATTACTTGTTACACACAAATTATGAGGGCGAATGATAATTGATAGCCCATATACCAAATTTGAAGGGAGTTGCTATTGGTCCCAACTTCATTGCTATTGGTTCTTACTAAGGGGTTAAAACCTTTTGTGTTTCAAAAATATCATTTTCACGGAATCACATTTTTGTTGTAATGAAGAGATGCGAACAAAATACAAAATGGAAATCATGATTCCATTTCAAATATGATTATGTTTCACCTTTTGTTAGTGGATTCATATTTCCATTGTGTATTTGTTTTGATTTAGAAAACACAAAATAAATGTGATTTTGTGTACAAAATAATAGAATCATGATTTTGTTGAAAAGTTTGTATGCAAAATCACATTCAATTCTGTATTTGTTTTGACTTAGAAAAAAGAGAGCGTGGCAGGTTTAAATTGAGGGATAAAATAGTCTTTTCCTGGATTTTAAAAGTTGGTAGGTTAATAGTAATTCTTATAGGGTCAATGGTAACTTTCCAATTTGAATGGCAAGGAAGAACCCAACTACATTCATTGTCGGTTTAGATACCGAGTCCATATACGATACATGCTGGGTAGGGATGGAAATGGGACAGACTGTCTATCAGGGACCTTTGACCTGACCTGACCTAGCTTGTTTATTATAAAGACTAAACTAAGACTTTTTAAAAAGTCTATTTAAATAAAAAAGGCTAAGTTCAAGTTTTAAAAAAAGTCTGTTAGGCCTATCAGGCTGAGCTATTTAATATATATATATAAACTTAAAAATAATATATTTATTTTCTAAAAATATTTTCCTTATTATAAAGGTGGATGATCAATCACTTTAAAAAATAGTCTTGAAAATATCATGAAATGATTATCACTTATTTTGATATATAAGTAAGATGTTGAGATATTTTTTGTTTAAAAATTGTTTCTTTAATTTTCTTAAATTGATTTAAAGTATTTTGTAAAATTAAAATTTCTATTAAAATAGGCTTGCAGGCTAAACCAGACTTTTAAATAGGCTAGGCCAAGCCTAAAAAAAAGCCTATGACAGATAAATAGGGCAGGCCAAACTTTATGTTTTAAAATCAGATTAAGGTCAGGTCTAACTAAATCTGGCCTCCTGACCTGTTTCCATTCCTAATCATGGGTAACAGTTCTGTTTGGAATTGGATTTTGCAATTAGTGGCTGTTTGGAAAAAAAAATTGAAGACACAGTTTTCCACTTCCACAGGATAAAAAACGTGAAGCAACAGCTAACTTCTTCTGTGAATACGTTTTTTCACGTCAAATGAGGGTCAAATATTGTTTCCAAACATGCTTTAATAGTTGTATAGATTTTACGTGTATGCACGCATGGGTTGAAACTACTCGAGTCAAAACCACAGCTTAAGTCCTAATAGTTAACAACCATGCAGTATTGATTTAAATGATGACAACTTTTACGTTTAGGAGTTGATAGGCGGCTTTTATATTCTAAAAAATGATTTTTATATATAGATAGTATTATAAAGCTTTTGTAAAACTAAAAAAAAAAGTAAAATAGCATTATAATGAAAGCTGACTAAATTATTAATTGAATTATTGTTAATATTCATTACAGGCCATTCTGTTAAAAAAATCATTACAGGCCATAGGAAAAAATCGAAATATCATTATTTGATAAATAAGTTTAAGTGCATGTGAATTAATAATTATTAAAAATAAAACAAGTTAATTCAAATCAATAAAAGTTCAAATATTTAAAAGCTATATACTATTAAAAATCGAGTTTATATGGAAAGAATAATTTAAAAATATGCGGTCTTTTTACTATTTTGTTAAAGAAAAGCATTTGTTTTATATAAATCTTTTGATTATAATTATAAATAATTTAAAACACAAATTAAATTGCTATTACAGTGTGCCAGTGTCTGGAATAGGAATACAAAGAGAAGGGCATAAATGTCATTTAAGTGGAAGTCCATCGCACCGCAATTTCGGGGGTTGGCTGTAAGCCTGTAACAAACACCACGGCGAAGCGAATCGGGCGTTCAAAGAGATCCCATGGTTCATAATTTTTCAAGCAGTATTTATTAATTATTTTTGCTGTAAAATCAAAGGTGGGGATCGGCTATAATTTTATGGAAACTGTAGAGGATTCTTTCCGTGCCAGAGTGGCATTTTGTGTTTTGTCACTTTTTCTGTGTCTTCTTTTTCTTTTCTCTTCTGTTCTATGTGGGTAGTGATTTCATTTACAAATTGAACTAATTCAGAGGCATATTTATATTAAAAATAATGTTTATATTAAGATAAACATAATTAATTATTTATATATATTTTTAAAAAATAATAAGAATATTCAAGTAGATAAAATAATTCATTTAAATCCTGATTTTTAAGCTAGTTAAATCATTGATTTCTACATAATATTTGAAAATTGAAGACTTGCCCCTACGTATTTCCATCTTAATAGATTTTGTTTCAATATAACTATTTTGTATATATCTAAATATTAACTAATAGAGTTATTTTATATTAAGTTATTAAATATAGAATAAAAATTATTTTGTAATAAATATATTAACTAATAATATTAAAATTTTAACAAAATTAATAACTAAAATTGGTTGATAAAAAAAGTAACAATACATGCATTTAAATAAGATTTAATGTTTTGTTTTGGTCCATTAAATTTTACACTTATTTCATTTTAATATATTAATTTTAAATGTTTAATTTTAATTATTTATATTTTGAAAGTTTTATTTTAATATTTTTTCTATTTTCCCTAAAAAAACGTTAACACTCCTTCAAATTTAAAGTTTTAAAAAAATTAATGTAAAACAATAAAGGTTAAAAATGCCGCTATTTTTATTTTATTTAATAAATAAATAAAACGAAGGTTCCTCCGTCACTGCATTGCATATTCAAAATCCATTATTTCTGTCAACAGAAAACCGTAAACCATTATCTTTGAACCATGTTTTTTTTTTCACCTCCTGAACTTCAACCTTAACAATACGGGATCTCTTTTGCACTCAATCTTGTTATTTATTCTTTGTATACATCATAGTCTAGTAACACTGGTGCGAATCCGCGAGGACGCTGATGCAACGCCGGCGGTGCGACGACGAGCTTCGTGGCCAGCACTAGTGGAGGTTCCTCCTCCCCTCCCCCCCTCGTGGCCATCATTGGATCTCTCTAACCCCTTTGCTTTTCCCTCTTCTTTATTTTTCTCAAAGATTGAAATTTTTTGTTGTTTCTCTGCATCTGGTTTTTTCCCTTGATGCCTTTGGGGCTTTTGGTTGCTTTGGGGTTTGATGATACTTTTGGTTCCCTGGATCTGGATCTGGGTTTTTTGATAATTTGTTTGGGTTTGTGAAAAGTTGTTGAAAATCTAGGATTTGGATCGCAAAGGTCACGTTGAATTTTGTATTAGTTGTTTTTTTAAATAAAAATAAAATAATGACGGTCCTTGACCGCTATTTTACATTGATTATTTCGAAAGTTGAAAGTTGACAGTGTTAACATTTTGGATGAAAGATTAGAAAAATATTAAAATGAAACTTTAAAATATAAAGGATTAAAATTAAATGTAGAAAAATAAAATAAATATAAATTTAATGAATTAAAAGTGATATTAATTTTTAAATAAAATATTTTTATAATAGGTAGTGACATATATATAGATACATATGTCACAGTTTAAAGAATCACGGCATCAAATTCAAAGTTAGTGTGGACTCATGTGGTTTGTATTTTTTATCATTCCTAATCGAAGAATATTTATATAATAAAAATGAATTTAAAACCATTTTATTTATAACATTGTTCAAAAATAAATTTTAATAAATGTATTTTTAATAAATTTTATTTCAATACATTTATATTAATTTATGTAAAAATAATTCAACCATACTGTATAAATATTAAGCAGTATAATTATTTGATGTTAAATTATTAAAGATAGAGTCAAAAAATTATATTATAATAAATATATTAGCTAATAATAGATTTATTTAAATAAAATGTTATATAGTAGGTATGAGACATGCAACTAGATATTATCCCTGTTCTCATATAAATAATAAATTTATATTTGTATTTTGTTGTTTATAATAATTTTAAACATGATTGTTTTATGTGAATTATATATGTGATCTTTGTCATAATTATTAATTTAATTTATGATATTATGCTGTTTTTGATATGCATTTGTGTGAAATACGTGAATAAATGATTTTACCGTAAATAATAGTCTAAAGTAGGATTCTATCTCATGAATAATATTTATGGTTTATACTATAAAATTAAAAATTAATTTAATTTATAATATTATTGATAAATAAATTTAAATATATTGTATAATAAAAATAAATTTAAATGATTTTATTTCAATACATTTGTAATGTATTTATGTAAAAAAAATCATCAGTATTATGAAAAATATTTATTTTTACATAACTATTATAAAAAAAATTAATCAAAAGAATGATATTATATTAAATTCTTAAAGTTAGAGTAAAAAATTATTTTATAATAAATATAATAGCTAACAATGTATACATTAAATTAAAATATTATAATAAGTATGAGATAACTACTTAGATATCCATATTTATTTCAGTTGAAATAATAAAATAATATCCATATTTGTATTCATATTAAGTCAAAACAAGTATTTTTATCCGAGAGAATAAAGGTTTGATTATGTAAATTTGGATTCTTTGTCATGCCTTATTAAAGAGTATTATGCAATATAAAATATTTTATTGAAAAATATTTTTTTTCTCTTGTAAATATATATTTAATTAAAATTATTTCAATTCATTTATAATGTATTAATTTAACAACACTATTGTATAAATATTAAGCAATTATTTTATTTTATGTTTAATTATTAGAGATGGAGTAAAAAATACAATGTCATAAATATATTAGCTACCAATGTATTTATTTAAATAAAATATTATATAATAGGTATGGAAAAGTATTTAAATACTCATTTTTGTCCTCATTTAAAGAAGAATATAATCATTTACTTTATTATCTATAGAACTTTATTGTCTTCCATAAAATGATATTGATGGTATTTGTCGTAACTAAAATTATTTTAATTTAAGATATTATTCAGTCCTTAATATGCATTTATATAAAATACTAAAAAAATATTTTTATTGTAGACAATAATCTAAAGTCAAATTGTCTTAGTGATATTTATGATATATATTACAAATTATAATTAATTTACTTGTGATACTACAAATAAAGTAATTTAAAACTATTTTATAATAAAAATATATTTAATAAATTATTTTTAAAGATAAATTCAATATATTACTTTGTAATATATATATATATATATATATACATATATATATATATATATATATATATATATATATGTATATGTATAACACTTTTATCGAAAATAAGATTAAGAATGAGTACAAAACTTTCACAATCAAATTATTGATTATGTAACTAATATCTGAAATATTTATTAAAAATCTATTATGCATCAAAATACATAAATAAATTAATCACTAAAACTATAATTTTATTTATGTTAATAATAAAGTTATGTTAAATTCCTTTTAGTATATTTCACCAACAAAATTAATCTTTATACTAAAATTTTTCAAAAATAATTTAATTAAATAAATGTATATTTATAAACTAAATTGGTCCTATGATATTACTCATACAGTATTTTTATAATTTTATGTTAGTTATTAAATTATTATTAGAATAAATTATTTAAATATAAAACTAATTAATGTGTATTTTATTTTTTTTAGAATATATAACAATAAATTCTTATATATATATATATATACATATAACATTTTTTAAAATCTTGTGTATATATACATTTATATTATATGTTTATATACAGGGACACAGATCCAATGGGGAGCAAACCCCTCCCTTGGGATCCTTTGAATAAATATGATGAAAAATTAAAATTAAAAATATTAATAAAATAAAAAATAATTTTTTGATTTAATGATTGTTTAAATTTTTTAACAGTTTTTGAATATTAAATATTTTTTAAACTTAATATTTATTAGACATAAAATATTTAAATAATTATGTAAAAAAAATTGATTCTCTTTTAATACATTCTTGGATGCATCTCTGCTTATATATTTATATATTCTAATAAAACATAATGTAAGAAAATAATAGGACAAAGATAGGTACAGGACAAATAATTGTATATACATTATTATTTAAGAAAATAAAATAATATTCATATTTAGTCAAGCGATTATTTTCCATCAAAGTCATAACAAGATCGATTGCATACCTAAAGGTTCATAATTCTTTGCCATGCTTATTTTCAAATCTCAGATATTATAACATTCAATGCTAAATTCAAAATAACAAAAATTTTACAATCAAATTATTAATTATATAATTACTAATTGAAATATTAATTTATTGAGAATAAGATTAAAAAGTATAATATACATCAAATATATATTAATAAATTAATCACTAAAACTATAATTTTAATTATGTTAGGCCTTAAATAATCAATTTATGTTAAAAATATTTTATTATATTTCACCATTTAAATTAACCTTTATATTTTTTTATTTTTTAAATAATTTAATTACTAAATATATATTTATAAACAAATTTGGCCCTATAATATTATTCATTTAGTAAAAGGACATTCAAATCTTTTTAAAATAATAATTATTATTTAAAGTTAATAATAATTTATTTTTCCATTTTAAAAAATATTAAATAGGTAAGCATTTATTTTTGTTCAAATATTTTTTTAAAAAAGATGTGGTTAACAAATGCATTTAATTTTATTAAAATTATTTATTATATTTTGTCATTTTTTGTTTCTCTTATTGATTCTTGCTGTCATTTTTGTTATTAAATATTAGTTATATATTTATGTTTCGCGTATAGTTGTTAACAAAGCTTTGAAGCCTAGTAGTTAGTATTTATCCAATCTACTATTAACTGTTAAGCCATAGGATGAAATCCTGTGTGTCAAATTTTGAATTTGAATTTTTTTTATAACACAAAGCACCCAGCGCGTCTCCTAAGCCCATAGCCCCAGACAGCAACAGCAGAGCGCGCGTCCCAAGCACAGCTGCAGCAGCGCGTCTCCCAAACTTAGAATAATTAAATTACTAAGAAACCCTATTTTGGACAATTGTCATCAAACTGAAGAGGTTGTTTTTGTAATTTTATCAAAGCATCCCAAACTTAGACATATTCAGAAGATATAGATAGTAGATTTTGGAAAGCCAACCTTCGCAAATCTCAACCCGAAATCGTCGATTTCTTCTGTAAGTTCTCGCAGCTTAGACCCAATCACTCATCTCTTCTCGTCATTTATTTGTTTGTTTATTTTGCGTTTAGTTTATCGCCGAAGCTCTTGTTAATTTTCTGAGCTACACTTTACTGTGAATAGGGTTCAATTGTATTCTAAGCAACGTCACCATTTTTTTCAGAAAAAAAGGAATTAGGGATATAAATTTGCATTTATTACGTTTTTTAAATGGTTTTTTTGTCTTTTGTAAATCAAACAATTAAAGTTATGTTTAGATAAATTGCTTTTGCGAATTCTAATTCATAATTCTGAATTCCAGTGCTCAAAATGAAGAAGGAAAACATTGTTATTTTGGGAGTAGAAGTACTTTTGAGCTCTCTCAATTGAAATTCAAATATGTATATTAATTTCTGTCTTTTTGAGACAGTAAAGTGTAAACAGAGAAGTTGAAGTTATCATGTCTCTTAAAATTCTAATTGAACTTCAGGTGTTATCGTTGATGTTATAGTTTCTATTTATTTCTCATCTGATACTATAGGGATTTGCCTGTCTGTTTCTGCAGAAAATATATACAGGGCATTGGTCTCCTTTTTGAATTGTGGTTGAGGGATTAAAGTACTGTTATTGGTAGAGATGGCATGTAGGGGATGCTGGGAATGCCTTTTGAAGCTTTTTAACTTCATATTGACCCTCACTGGTCTGGCCATTGTGGGCTATGGAATCTATCTTTTTGTTGAATTCTCTAAAGCTTCAGATGATGACAACATGCCGGCAATTTCTCCTGTCAGTGATGATTCTGCTCTGATTCAACTTGGCCGTCCTGTGCTTATAGCCGTGTCTCTATCCAACGACTTTTTTGATAACTTGCCCCGTGCTTGGTATGTATGCTGCTCTCTCCTTGCTACTTTTGGGGCATATAGATTGATTTATGTTTATTCTTAACTCGCTAATGGTTTAGTTTTTGGTTATATTTGCTGCATCAGTTTGCTATCTGTTATCTAGTTTGGCTGCAGGTTGTATTCATGCTGACAAAGCTTCTTTTTTTTTTTCCTCAAGGGTAGGGGGGGAATTAGCTTGATTGACTTGTAACCATGTAATAATCAGTATTGTATGAAATGCATAGTTAAGTTAAAATAAGTTTAGCTTGCTTTAGAAAAATATGGTTAAAATGCATTCAGTACTTTATGCCAGAAATAACAGGGCTTTGGAGTTGGAATCGCCCTCTTAATTAGATTTTAAGGCATGACCTCTAGTTTTAAGTGTGTACTTCTATATTATTATGTTTGAATTTGGTCACATTTAGTGAGATTGTCAAGGTGAAACTTTTGGAATGGTTGGTCAATAGACCGTGGACTTGTGGTTATGAAAGAATTGGAGCTTCAGAAGGTAAAGTTGAAGGCTAAGCATACTTGACCATTCATTGGTGTAATTGGTCCATCATTGATTATTCTTGCCATTGACTAAGAAAAGAAACTTTAATCAAATTTATGCACTTTTTAGAATGGTGCACAAAATGTGAATTTGAATTATCTTTTATTTTTTATGGTGTAGTATTTTTTTTTTTGACTGACTAATCTATTTGTGTGAGAAAAAAAAATGACCAATAAAATATCACATGTAGTATTTTGTCCTTTTATTTCTTCTATTATTTTGTTCGTTCTTGAGTTATGACTGATATATTACATTTATATGTAATAAACTACTCCATTTTTCACTCATAGTACATCACTAATCAGTTAGTGCACATGCTCAACACATATCATTACTTTTGAAATGGACAAAGACCAATCTCACTCTAATTCATTATTCATTTTTTGGCAGGTTTATTTACTTATTTATTGGTATTGGAGTGGTTCTCTTTCTTATTTCTTGTTTTGGTTGTATTGGAGCTGCAACTCGAAATGGATGCTGCCTGAGCTGTGTATCCTATTAGCATGTCTTATGCTACAGTAAAAAATATTTCATGGTCTCATAAATTTGCACTCATATACAAAGAAAACATGAGTATTTGTTTATGCTCTTTTTTCCCTGTGTATATGTGCAGCTGTGTGTGCATATATATATGCATTAATCTGTACTAATAAAAGGAATTGTTATTAAGTTCCTTAAGCTAATAAAGTATTCAATTTTGGTGGCATTATTGATCTTGGTAGAGCTGGGATGTGCAGCCTTTATATTCTTTGACAAAAACTGGAAAGAAGTAAGTAAAATTGTCTGTGGTAATATGTGATCTGAAATTAATGAAAGATGTATATGTCATCTTATAATTATATTTCATTAATTTAATTCAGGAAATTCCAACTGACAAAACTGGAGAGTTTGATGCGATATATGGATTTCTGATTGAGAATTGGAATATCGTTAAATGGGTTGCTCTTGGAATTGTTATCTTTGAGGTAAGCAAGAAGTTGTATGATTGGCAATTGAAAGAAAGCTATATTGTTTTGCAGTCATATATGTCTTTGTGCTTGTGCCCACAGATAAATAGTCTTTAGGATTATAATTCACTAATCAAACTATGCATTTTATAAAGGCTTTAACTAGATTGGGCCAATAACAGATTGAGAATGCTTGAACTCTTGATGAGGAGAATACACTGTTTATTTTATTGATAATTTGATATTTGATAGGAACATCTAGATACCAGGAAGACAAGGGAAATGAATTGATTATTACCACCATCCTGTTAATAATTTCATGGGATTCACTTGTCAATCATCATCGACATTCAATAATAGGATTCCCCTGCCCCCTATCTCCCCCTTTATTGGATACTTGGATTTTAAGATCTGGCCCAGTACTCATTAGCCAACTTTTTGTAATGCTTCTTTATTGACAAGAAATGGAGTGATAGGGGTATATCTAGGGACTTAATTTCTTGACCCAAGAAAATGAAGATGCAGTTTTGATACCAACATATTTAGGAGAGAAAGAGAAACCTGGAAGAGACAAAGTGAGAAAATATCACGGATTGAGAAGGTTGAAATATACTTGTTAAGTAACAATCAACTTTGAAATTCAGGAATTTTGCAAACAATGTGCCTGTGAGAAGCCTCAATTTGTTTGTTGTGATATAATACAAAATGACTTCTAGTTCTGAAATGTACTTGAGTAGCTTATTGAAAATGTCTTATCCTATCCCCACTTAC
The DNA here is from genome assembly GCA_013407115.1 of Glycine latifolia. Classification (NCBI taxonomy): domain Eukaryota; kingdom Viridiplantae; phylum Streptophyta; class Magnoliopsida; order Fabales; family Fabaceae; genus Glycine; species Glycine latifolia. Next base: position 3,521,626 of record CM023951.1, read on the forward strand.
CTACCACCAGAAGAAGAGGGGAGGGGCCCGTTATAATGAAAGCCTTATACATGTGTGTGATGTAATTTGCCTATCATTATGTTTGTAGAACATAAAATTTGGTAGAATTCTTATCATATATCTAAGGAATGTGTATGAAATTGCAGGCCCTTCTTTTCCTGTTAGCCCTTATTGTTAGGGCTGCAAATAGGCCGGCAGATTATGATAGTGATGAGGAGTTCATTAATCCAAGGCAGCAAGTACAACAGCCATTGCTCAACAGACCACCAGCAGGCCCAGCAACAGGGATACCGGTTGCTGGAACAATTGATCAGCGTCCAAGCAGAAATGATGCATGGAGTACACGGATGAGGGAGAAGGTGCAATCCTTTTCTCTTTAGTTGACTTTATCTAATATTGTTATGCCGTTTTTTCATGTGAGGCTTTTGTCTTAACAAACTTGAGTAATCCTGGATTGTGCTGGATAGTACCATACTTGTGTGTGTCTGGTGCAATCCTGGCTTTTTAGCCTTGTGGTTGCCAAACCTTTCCCCCATACAAACACAGATATTTGGCTTTCTGGGTTGAGGTCATAAGAGCCAATAGATATGATCTTTACCCAGGATGTTTATACATACATACATAGATATATAAAGGAGCTATTTAGGTGATAGTACTTTAATATTATGAGAAATGAAAACAATGTATGAATATTAATCATTGGATCTAATTTGAATGATCAAGATTAAAAGATAAATGTACATGACTTTTTAAGTGGTCATTTGATTATGAAATAACTTTAATTTTGATAATTTATACATACAAGTTTCTTTCGGTCTATGAATTTGTTAAGCATTTTAATTTTAAAAGAGTTTCCTGATTATAATATTATTCCATTTTCAGAAGAATATTGAAGCATTAAACTAGCATTGTTATAGAATTTCATGTGATTCTATGAAGTTTTCAATCTTCATCATTCTGTTAAATTCATGTCTTAAAAGATTGGCTAAACCTGTATATCTTATGTTTTCCCGATGTCACTCAAAGTGCAAAGCAAGAAACCTCTTTTGCATAGGAGATGTTTCAATAAACTCTGTCGGTTAGCAATCAGTGTTTTCAAATTATTATTCACTTAGTCTTCCTGTTTTTAACTATCTCTTATCGTTTGTACTAGGATTCATTGAAAAATACACATGCGTATAGACACATAATTATTAGTTTTGTTAGTTAATTATGGTGTTGTATGTGGTTTTTACTGTCTAACACTATTACTGTTGTTATTCAGTATGGGCTTGATACTTCAGAATTTACATACAACCCATCTGAGTCGAACAGGTTCCAACAAGTAAACTCACAGCCAACTGAAGAAAAGAGCCGCTGCGCTATAATGTGATCTCTTTCGCTGAGTTTGTGTACACAACTGGCTGTGCTATAATGTTATCTCTTTCGCTGAGTTTGTGTACATAACTTGCGCTGTACTGTTTCACTCTATGGCATGGCCAACACCATCTTCATGTTAGTGTGTAGTATTGTGCTGAGACGTCAAAATTGACTGTGGTGTTGCTTATGTTCATAGTTAGGGGGAGTGAGTAGTGAATTCGTTGATGCCCCCATATTGTTGCTTCAAAGCCAATGTAATCTTTCTCCCATGTTTTTATGTTGCCCGTGGCCATTACTCGTTTATTGGGACAACTATGATTTAGTCCTTAAAGGTTCTGATTGACATTAACTTGATTTACATCATTATTACCATCCATTTAATTTTCTAAAAAAAATGACGTTAGTTTAATCTTTTAATATTAAAAAAATAGCATCAATTTAGTCCCTTAATTATAATTATAGAAAGTTGGCATTGTCTATTTGAGAAAGGCTAGGAACATATTTTATAATTGAAGGGTTAAATTGTATCTTTTATAGGACTAAAAAAGTTTATCCAATCTTTTCAGTAGTAGCATGGATGTAAATATTTATTCTTTATTAGTGATTTTATGAGGGGATATTTGCGAATATGCCACCTGAATAGCTGTTTTATGTGTGGTGATAAAAAAAATATCTCGTTTAGGATGACGTTTTAAAAAAAATTATACATTAAGGTGTTTTAAAAAAGAATGTAGTACAGTTTTTTTTTATTGATAAAAATTGAAGATAAATATAAGTTTATAATGAATGTATTTACTGAATCAATTGAGTTAAATTTTGTTTTAGTACATAGTTATTCATGAAATAATTTATGATAGTTTGATCAATAAGAATAAGGTTAAGATCAGTTGCTAAATGGTTGAGTTTTTTTTAAATATGTTGATAGGTATTTGATCTTTTGGTCGTGTGTATGAATATTTTATTGGGAAATATAAAATTCACTTCGATGATTTATGTCTTAAGGATTAGTCCCATAATTTTCAACTTAGGGGATATATTGTTTCTAGAAGAAGAAAAAAAAGATTTTTAAGAAATACATTACACTTCACTCGCTTAGATTTTCTTATATGAGATGAAACTTTTCATCTCACCTTTGAGAAGATTATCTTTAAATGCTGTGGATAAAACCCTATAAATGGCTGCAGTTTTATTTATACAGAAAAAAAGAACAAAAAAAATGGTTACGTTCGCTTGTATGTTGTTGATTTTTTGCCCTTTTTTTTTACTGTGGGGATTTTCTGCTTTATAACAGCACAATTTGGAGTAAACTGGCCTTGAATTACATTGCAATGCAATATGATCGAGTAGTAGGGGACTAGGTGAACTGTGATTGGATTACAATCTGGACAATTTTTAATTTATTGGATTGATCTTTTAAATTATTGAAGGAACAATTAGTTATCCAAGAGTGGTAGTGGTAAAGACTTGGGCTAGCTGTGTCTCAATAATATTCCCCGTTTCTTTCTTCAAGGTGTGAATTGTGAGTAGGGAAAAGAAAATAGTGGGAAGTATACTTTTCTTTCGTTATATATATGAGATTGAAAAATAAACACAAAGAAGTACCAAAAGAAAATAGTGATAGTAATATGAGGTCGAAAATGAATGTCCAGGTAGAAGCAAATTCGTTTGAGTTTAGAAGTTATGCCCTATGCCGCCAAATAAGTATTTTGGATTATGAATTAATTAAATATGTCTGAGAAGGCTCTGGAACGTTATTATTCTAAACATCGCATCTCTTGCCGCGTTCGTCTAGAAGAATCTTATGCACAAAACAGACAATTGCTCTTCATATAGAAATTATCAAGTATGCTGAATGTTTACGTTATCACTTTTTTAATTAATTTTTGTACGAACCATGCATCATATGTCCATGGCATGCATAATACAATATTTATTATGCTCCTAATGGACTCACTCACGTAACTCAAGCTACGAATCACATGGTAGCAATATACTATTTATTTTCTAGCTAGTTTACTAGTTTTCTCTTAGGTTTCTTTAATCCATGTTATGCGATTCTTCCTTGTAAGATGAGAGCAGATGCTCAATTTTTTATTGCGCGTGTAACGGTGAAGATGTTGACCCCTTATTTTTTTTTTCTTTCATGTGGTTTTGATTAGTGACAAGTTGGCTGAATAACACTTCCAAATTTATTTTTCATAGTCTTATATATCTTTTGTTGCATTTTTTAATAATTTTAAATTTATCTCAGAGGATATTTTTATCCTCTGAAACCTATCCCAATATTGTTTATGTACGGGTTGCTAGCTAGCATCCAAAAACATAAACAAGTGGAAGACAACATTTTAAAAAAGGAAGAAATAGAAAAGAGTTGAGGATGAGTCAAATTTAATATTGTTAATGATGGTGGATTATGTTGTCAAGATTGAGTTGTGTTTATGCAAAGATCTTGATTTGATTCATGTATTGTCAAGCATTCACTAATTGTAGCCAGTCCTGTTTTAATGATACAGTAACCTATATATTTCCCCCAAAACAAATCGATTGCAGGGACACAAATATAAAATTTCCCTCTACATTCTTGATATTCTGACTATTCAATCAAAGAAGTCAATTATATAAGGAGAAGTTGAATGAAAAGATCTTGCTCATGAATAGTAATGCGTAGTTGCGTAGAGAAGATTATCATCAACTTATTTGCATATTTCTAAACTTGGGATATGAATTTTCTCGCTTGAGGTTCGATGAATTCTCAATTCTAGTACTATTGTTTTTAAATCCACGTTAGATAATTTAAAATTATCTTAAAATATTAATATAATAATTTTTTACTTATTTGGTCTCGAGAAATTAATTTTGATTTCAAAATTCAATTTGAGTTAAATAATTTTAAGTAAGTTTTGCACTGAATAAAAAAATATTCATTTAGTTTTACGACTAATTTTTAAAATCAAAATATTCAAACATATTTATGTCACTCCCTATAAAAAAATCTTAATTAAAAAATATTCTTAATTCACACACACAAATAAATAATTTTTCAAAATCAATTTAGTTCAAATTCATTATTATAAATACTCATTCAAACACATGCTTTCCTCTATATTAAAAAATGACAATCAGAATTCTTGTGGATTTGACATTTGAACTTATCATTTAAATATTATTTTGATAAATTGATACATTTACCAATAAGTTAATAAGTTAATATAGTCACCTAAGCAACTAGCAATTCACTAGTCACCTAAGCAAAGTCTCTAATGTCATTTGGGAAGAGGGACTAAAACATTTTTTTTTCAAATAATAAAAACACCAATTTCAAATCTGGGGGACCGAAAACAAATTTACATCAATTTTGAGGGTCTAAAAACATACTAAAGGTTTGGTAAAAAAACATATTAAAGGAATATTAATATATTTAGATCAATTTAATATAAACTAAATTTAATTTTAAAAATGATATAAAATTTAAGTAAGAAGTATGTACACCATTATGATAATAAATATTATTTTAAATTAACTAATTAATAATATATTAATTTGAATGTTGCAGAAGATAAGTATTTTTTTTATATTTTTAAATTTTGTGATTAATTTGTATTTATTTTTTAACATAATTTTTTTACATATTGCACAAGATAAAAAAATTTATTTACTTTGTATACATAGTATTTAATTTTTAGATGGTTTTTCTAATTATTATCTTGTCATTTATGAATATTTTTATTGATTGTCATTTAGAAAATGAATATTATTTGGTCGCTATTACCAATATATTTAGTCATTTTAGTGATCAAAATTGGTTCAGTTGCTATGTAAACTTAATCATTGTCAATTTAGCGACTGAATTTATTTCAGTCATTTTGTGTATAGCTTACAGTCATTAAATTTGGTCGCTAATTTAATATAGAACTCAGTGTTGTTCAGGTCGCTAAATGATTGAAAAAGATTACAAAAATAAAACTATTTAGATAAGGATACAGAGGAACAACTTGCTATGGGAATATATCAGTCACTATGTTCGTCGCTAGTTCTATTTGATTTACCAGGCCTGCTTTTGTTGCTGAATTGGTCGTTGTTAGCGACTGAAATTCAATGTTAAGGAAACCATACAGGCAAAAAAAAAAAAACTTGCATAAAATCCAACATTATAGGTATGCGTTTAAAAATACCAATAGAGGTTTATGAAAAACCTACCTACAAGATTAGTTGTTGTTTATAGAGACTTTAAACCACCCCTTGTAAAGTAAGATCAACAAAAAAAAATCAGTAAAAGTGCAACAAATGTAGGTGTGCATGCTCTTTGGGTTGTACTCAAGATATTGGTAAAAAAGTTTGCTCATGTTGTTAGAATTTGCTAGCTCAGGATATACCTCAACCAACACTTGGATGGAGTATTGAAAGTCCTTGTAAGGGTTGTTTAAGTATTGTTCCCATGCTAAAACTCTTTCTCCAACCGTTATAATTCATGGTTCAAACATTGGTGGTGAAGATGTTGTGGAGAGGGTGTCAACTATAATGATGGTTGAGTCAATGGAGTCTACAATAGGTGTTGGTTGATGACACTCAATATCAACATGTACGAAAGCAACCATTTTAAAGATGAACAAAAAAGTGAAGACCAATGTAAGTATGATGAGCTTCATTTTCACTTAATGGGAAGATGTTGTGTCACTGAATATGCAATGTGAGCATGCAATTTCTTATTTAATTGACTTTTGACAATATCATTTAATGTGAAGACGCAAATTCTTATTTGCTCGCAGCGGTTTTTTAATTTTTTTATTAACTCTTTATAAAAAATTTATTTATTTAAAAAATATTGGCTGGCCTAATAAAATTTGAGAATTAAATAATAAATATCACTAATTGTATCTCTTAATTATTTATTAGAGTGAAAATGAAAAAATAAACTTAATGTAAAAAAAATACTATTAAATGAAATTAATAAAGTAATATTGGCATTCAGTATAACTAACATTTTAATCCTATTTGAAAAACAACTTATCTTGTTTTAAAAATTATCAATATTCTTTTTACTCTAAAAAATAAACAATTAATTATTTTAAATTGTACCAAGGCCAATACATTATTTTTAACACATTCTTTGTTATTGACTAAAATTTATTAAAATTCACAAACCTTAGAACTCACTTTTTACTTAATGGATCTCTCTCCTAATTTTATAATTTTTAACAAATTTTTACTCTTCTTAAAGTTATTAGTTACATGATCATTATTAAATTAGACACTACATAGTTTGACTTTCTTAATGACTCTTGGCTAATGGTTCTGTTAATTAGTTGAGATAATCACATTTAGTTGTGATTATTACCGATTTATTGGTGGTCACAAAGTTGTTATTCAACTTGGGATTGTAGTTCAATTTTTTTTAAATAAACTCAATTAATATGTTTTTAAAACAACAACTTAATCAAATAGGCTCAATAATTTGTCAAATTGTGGTCAAAAGTGAAAGTCATTAGTTCACTAGTTTAAACAAGTTACTTCCTCCTTCCAAAATAATAGTTGTCTTATATTATTTTACACAAAATAAGAAAAAATCATAAATAAATAAAAAAGAATGATAATGTTATAAAATTAATCTTATATTATAATTAATTCATTTACAAATTTTTTTGTCAATCATTACTATTATAAAAGATATAAGTGAAAAAAATAATAAATGTTATATTGAAAAATTAAAATGATAATTATTTTAAAATATTTTTTTCTCTCTTATGTGATAATTACAATAAGAGAGAGAGTAATAACTTGTTAAGAACTCCACAATGCAGGGACGATTGAAAGCATCACAACTACCTTTACATTAACATTTCTACTAAATAGACTCAACTTTTTAGACTATGTATTTACTTCAAGTCTTATTTCTCTGAAAACAAAAATTGATTTGGATATTGGTATATCTGTGTAGGTAACCATCATTGCCACTTCATATGTCGTGATTGGATACTAACTATTGTGAATTCTCCTATCTCTAAAAGTTTTGATGTGTTCTTTTCGATCTGTGTTTCTGCTTAAAGTATTCCAATAATGTTTCACTAAACATTATCCAATTGGGAGAATGATAGAAATTTTTGGGTTTAGACTTTTATTGATTGGTAGGTTTAGTTTTATAGAAATGGGTTAAATGAATAACTTGTGATTTGCTTATAATTACATGATCTATTATGGGCTTAGGAATCACCATGCATATTATTTTGTGTGTGCATTCGTTTGTCGCGTTAAAACTCAATTGGTAAGTGTGTTGAATTATGGAGTAGGACAAGTAGCCTAGGGCCCATGACGGGTAGAAATTAATTAGTATTGTTGTCATTATAGGGTTATCAATACTTATCATCCCTTCTCCATTGTTGATACTTTGATTATCTATTTTTCTCATTAAGGGGACCAAATTGTAAAGGGAGTCAGAGGAGAATATCCTATTCTATAGTTCAACTGTGTGCCTTTTTGCAAATTGACGAGATGGTGGTGTCCTCATAAAGTACATAATTTATTGTAATTTTTTATGTTGGCTTAAGTGGTCAAGTGAAGTTACTAAATTGAAGTTGATTTAGGCTTAATTTGACTAACTCTGTTTTTAAAAAATAGAAGTAAAATGAGTTAAACTCCTCTCATGTTAAAAGCAATTTATATATCTTAATTTTTACAAGTTTGCTCTCATTTAACTTCTATAAAAGTTAGAAATATATAAGTTGATTTTATGTTGTAAAAATAAAATTGAATTTTCCTTTGTTTGCCACTACTATAAATGTTTATTGGGAAGTTTATTCAAATAAGACTTTGATTAGTTTTGTTAGCTAGATTTATGCTTTTATTTTTGCTAGTGTTATACTTTAGTTTAGTTCTTTATATAAAAAATAAACAAGAACATTTTTTTTTTGTGATTTTGTTATGCTATTAACACTAGAAGTCACACTTTGATAAAAAAAAAAACATTACTTAAATTGTAAGTAATGCCATTATTTTTTTAAAACATTAATATCATTAAATATGGCTATTATTTAAATCATTCATTCTATGTGTATTTTTTAAATTTAAATTTATGATATTACTAATTAAAATTAACTAACTTAACTACTTATATTGATATTAATAAATTAATTATATATTTGTTTTTATGGGACTATAAGTAATATTATTTTTGACAAGTGATATATATAAATATTAGAGTGACCTTGGCTTCGGAGGCATGTTTAAAGTTTGCGCATGTTTGGATCCACTTGATATATGTAACTTTAAATTTGATGCTCATCCGACTTTATAAAAGTAAATCTAACTACACGTTAAGGGTTTGTTAGATAAACTTTCTATAAATATTATTAGAAGAAAAAATAAGAATAAAAAATGATATGAATGTCTTCATAAATTTAAATTAGCCTTTGCATACTAATATAGTATGTCATGATTTACATATAATTTGAATTTTTAAGCATGTGGTCAATTGATAAAGGATTTGATTATTGATTTGTGTGTACGAAAAATTCATAAATTAAAAAAGATTAATTTCTTAAATATATCTTAGTACCTTAATAAATTAGTCGTTAACTCTTGAATGAAGGATATCCTAAGTTCACAAAATAAAGAAAATTTGTAGATCTCTCCCGTATTAATTTCTCTAAAATATAGTTTTTAACGTATGAAAAAAAATCATCTTTATTTTTTCTCCTAAAAGTATTTATGAAATAGTTTAATTTTTAATTTTAAAAACAGTGTTTATTTTGTTTGAAGAAAATTTTAATTGGATTTCCCATCTCTCTGCACTATCAAGCCATCGCTCTCAGTAGGTTCCGCTTTCAAATAGAGTATTTTAGGTCATTGATTAATCTTGGTCGGTTGTCAATATACACATTTATAGTCGAATTTAATTTTTTTTCTTTCCGTTTTGTTTTATTTTGGCTGCAGGCTGGCTCGATTGCTAATGGAGGCCAGTTCTATATAGGAATGACTTGAAGCAAATCAAAATCACTAAAACAGACTAAGATTTTAAAAAAGAAAAAGGAAGGTGCACCAGCCACAATGTCAATGCAGATCCTTAATGAGAAGTCCTTATCTTATACTTGACAACTACGATGCTAAATGCCAATGGTACATTGCTTATTGCACAATAACATCACATATTACAACTCACAAGTTCCATTTTTCCTTATCTACCCGTGATTCATATATAAGCCACTAATTAATGTGTAGTTTTAAGAGGAAAGTTATTTACTTAATTGATTGCGTTCATCTTATAACAAATTTGAAAAGTGCTAGTAGCACTAATCGTAATTGAAAAAACCGAGTACAAATTTAAAATGAATAAACTGTAAATCATCAAAATAAAAAAAAGTATTACAAAATAATTAATTTAGATACAAAAATGTATATATTTTAAAACAAATTTTATTTAAAAATTCATATTAAAAACATACATTTAGAAACTTCTATATTATATATGAAGTCAAACTCAATTTCTTCTCTTGAATCCGGATACGTACAGTAGGATTGCAAATAAATTTAAAATTTAGATTTGTCTTTAGATATATTTTAACGAACTTTGCTCAAACTTGTATTATAATTTATGAGTTCTGATGAATTAATGTAGATATATATGTAATGTATTTTGATAAAATTAGGATTTTGTATTTTGATAAATTTATATATTAAACAAATTTGATAAGAGAAATTGACATGATCCAAATAAATTAAAATTAAATTAAATTATATTTTAAAAGTTTTTTAATTAGGCTCTTTCTCCTTTTTAAATAAGAAACCTCTTCATTTCTATTTTGTGCATGCCATAATATTGTCCGTGGATCCCATACTCATCAAGTTGAGAAGCACGTAATTGAATACGGCTATGTTTCATGCTTTCATTGATTATTTGGCATTTGCTTTGATCTTCAAACTTTATCTGTCGTTTCCCTCCTTTCTGTATTTCTCTTTGATCCGTAAATATACAGAAAATGAAAAATAAAAGGGTGGGGATTGGGTATATACATTTTGTGTATGTGTAAAAGGTAGAAAGGATAAATAAACAATAAAAAAATAAAGAGGGAGAGTGAAAAATGTTATGAAAAAATTAAAATTAAAAAAAAGATAAGAATATTGTGTAAATGTTCGAATATCATTATCGCTAGATATTATTTGTGTCGTTAAAATCGAATTATGTCATTGATTTTGATAAAAATATACATATTTGAACGTATTGGTTCTTTTTTAAAAAGGAAATTAGACATTCCTTTATACGAATAATAAAAAAAAAAACCTTCGTATTCGAAAGGTTGCAAACGAATTTATTCTTAACAGAAGTTGCTATTTAACAAAATTAACCGATAAATTAGTTTAAAGCTAGAAATATTTAACAAAAATAGATGTTAAATTAATTAATAAATATGATAAAATGTTACAAAATGATTTAAAAAATGATAAAATAATAAAGATAAAACTGAAAAGGCTAAAAAATTATAAATTCAAATACTACATAAAATAATGTTTCAAAAATATTAAAAATCACTAAAATAAATTCCTTTATTAAACAAATATAATTTAATTAAATGAATAAATAAACTTAAAAACAATACCTTTTTCAATTAAGACATACAAGATATGTATTCTGTAGAATCCTCTAGGTTAGATTTTCTCAGCCATTATATTGCTTTGTAGACAGGAGGCATCAACAGGTTGTCAATGTCATAAACCTCGTAGCTGAAGATGCTGTGACAGCTGCTTATTCGATTAGTAGCAATGGCATATACCACCCATGCATGCATGTGCTACTTGCTGCCTTTATTGTTGAATTTAGTGAAATGTTTTAACTCTGATATGATTTGATTTGGTTGAATTGATTTCATAATCTATTTTTCTTGGGTGAGTTGTGAGTTGCTTGCAAGTCCACTTTATTTCATCAGAACAAAAGAGTTTTGTAAAAAATATATATTTTTCAGAAGATACCGTCTTGGGATACACTGTTTGATGTAACGAGACCACTTTATTTCACTGAACGACGCTGATCAATAATTTCAGCGGATGAAGAACAATGTTTCTTTATAAAAATTTTTAGTTGTAACAGTTTAAATTAATGTGCATTTTCAAAATAAAATAAAAATTATGTAAACACCAAATGCATACATTAACTGATATAGGATTATTTTAGTTAATGATTTCAAGTTTAAATCTTAAATAATTACGCTAAATAATTATTGAAAATCTTTTGATTACCCAAACAGTGAAATACTAATTTGAAATGATTTTGATTACATGACAATTATCTCGTTTTTATGCTCTGGCCACCCACGGCGAAAAGGTGAAAGTGAAAGAGCTATGTGATTTCGTGTGGCCAAAGTCCTAATCCTAAAGATTTATATAAAATCCCATGTTTTAATCCTTTAAATCCCTGTTAAGGGTGTCAATTCAAGCCAATATGGTGTTTCAAAGGCCAAGCGCGAGTGTATCGGAATGATTAATGAATCAGTTATAAATTCAGGATTCAACCTATTACTGCTCAACCGTAGTCTAATCCATTTTTTTATATCAATAAATATTAATTATTAATTTATTAATTTTATTAGTGGGATTCAAATCTATCACTTATTCTTTTCTTCCTTCACCATTACCATCAAATTAATCTTATATCTTCTTAATCCATTGGTCTTAAAATTTATTTACTTTTATATAAATTATATCTACTTTTTCAAATAATCTAATTAAATAGTTAATTTAAAAATGAATTTATATTAAAAATTAAAATTAATTATTATTTAAAGTATATCAATATTTATTTTCCGTTAATATCAATACTTATATTATTTCATCATGATGTTTTATTGACTTTTGAACGAATTCGGTCAACTGCGGGATGACTTGCTTTGAGCTAAGCCGAATGAAGCCAGGCCAAATCTAGTTGAATAAATTACCATTAAAGATTTTATACATTTAAGAGTCTATTTCATAGATGAAATTTGAATTGTAATTAATTTAAAATTAGAATTTTAATTTCATTTCTTTTAAAGTTGAAATTGGTTTCAAATATTTTTCATTTTGAACTTTGTAAAGAATTACAATATATATATATATATGTATGTATGTATATATAGTATTATAATGACAAGTTAAATTTTAATTTCATTTAGACACTAATAAAGGGATATACTTGCATGTCAAACTATGTGTCATTTGAGTAGAAAGAAATTAATTTACGGGTACTTTTTTTCGTCATCATAATATTAGTTAGAAATTTCTACTAGTTTTACTCAAGATTAACATTTGCTAGAGATTAATGATAATAATAGTAGTAAAAATTGAATGAGTTATAATGCCAGTGATAACAACAATAAATATAATAGAGGTAATCAATAACAATAATAATATAATAACGAAATAAATTAAGATGACCATGGTGTCAATAATAGTTGTGATAATTATAGTAATAATAACTACAATGAATTTTAGTGATTGATGGAAATAGTGATGGCGTGAGACTGAGAGGGAAATGACAATAGTGGTTAGCAGTGATTATTATAGTAGTGATACCAATAACTAACGATATGTAGTAGAATTGATAGGCAAAAAGATGGGTGGTTGTGGTGGAGTGATCAGATCGAGTAGTAAAAATAGTGGTAGAATGAGTTTTTTGTTTTGTTTTTGTCAGCAATATTAACCGTGAGTGACGTTGACATTAATGAGTGATAAAAGTAATAAGAATAGTGATAGTGAGACAATAATAATAACAATAAAATATGGATAAAAATTGACAATAATAATAAAAATTGTCAATGGTAGCAGATGAGATATCACAAAATTAAATATAGTTGCATTTGAGGTTAATTAAGAGTTATAATTTAGAAAATATGGATAATAATTGGAAATGTTAGTTTTAGTTATAGTGAAATTCTATAAAATTAATCAGATCTTAGAGTTATGATTCTAATATTTTTTTAAAAAAATACACACGTATAATTTCAATTTTAAGATCCAATTCTGTTTTAAACCTTAATTTCATGTCTAATTCTACGCATCAAACAAACACTAATGATACATACAAAAATATAATATAAAGATTAAACGTGTTAAAATAAATTTAACTCCATAAATCAACCTAAATAACCTCAGATTAATTATAACTCAACAACAACCAGACACAGGTATAGCTTGCCGACAAGTCCATCTAGTCCAAGAATGTTTACTACTTCAGCTAATACATTTGACATTAGTTATTAGAGGTAATCAAAGACAGTTTTATAATTTACGTAGTAACTAAAGTCGTCGAAAGTAATAACTTTTAACCACGGTTGTGTATTCATCTTTGTAGGTTATAATTCAAAGACGTAAATGTTAATTTTTTTTTTGGGAAACTTTTAAGACGATTTTAGTAAATAATCGTTAAAAAACAGTGATAAAAACCGTCTTTGAAGATTAATGTCGATAGACATTGCAAATTTGCAATTAATGCACCGTGCCGTGATATAAACTACTTTCCAAAATATTCTTACTGTGACTATCTTGCTTTCGAGTCATAACTCATTTTGGCATGTATATTTTTTACATAATGAAAATAGTTCCTCAGATCAGAATCGTGTTCCATTTTGAGAGACGTAACTTAAACAATTGTCAATTTGTCATCCAAATAGAAGACCGCGTAAAGCTTGACGGTGGTTTAAAGGAATATTCAACTAGTTGCTATCTATTTCCACTTGTTTTAGTCACCGACTTCAATAAAGTCATATAATTATTAAATTATTTACCGGTAACGCGATTTAATTAGAGTTGCCATATTTCAAAGAATTTGAAGGCTTAATCTCAATCTATCTACCAAGTGGTATCTTAAAAAAGCCTACCTTCAAAAAGAGTAGTCGACAGTCTCGGGTTATACACACTTGTGCCGGATATATCCTCTAAATAATTTTAGTTATCTGTTATAATTTATATATAGTGTTATAGATAAATAAGAATATCATAATAATTATAATATTTTTTAAGTGTTATTTTTATGCACTGTAAAAAAAAAATACACCAACCAATAAAAAATATACCACTAAAAATTGTAAAAATTAATACATTTACCATGCTTGACAATTTGTAAATAGATGACTATAAAACAATAGTAAATTATTTACTTATATTTTTTATCATATTTATCATGACATATATTTTGATTTTCAAAACACCATTTTTCTCTTTTTAATTTTGTTATATATATATATATATATATATATATATATATTCCAAAATTACAATATCAACTTGTATTTTGATTGTTCTAAATTTTTTTTTTCCTTAATCAATTCCAGATGGTGTCCGTTTCGCCCTTCAAATCTCACAGGTTAATCATTAATGTAGTACTGTTGACGTTTCCATGTGGCCATGAACAAAAATGATTTTTTTTTCTTGCTCGATTCCACACTTCCACTTGTGCGTGGTTGTACTTTTCCTATTACTCAAAAAAAGTTTTTAATATTCTTTTCATTTAAGCAAATCATCATAGTCAAAGGCATGAGTTATGAGAAGTAGTACTATTTTCTCTTCTCTTGTCTATTCTCACAACGCGTTGCTTCTTTATTTGCGTGGTTTTAACATTTGAAAACTCATAATTCTTTATCTTCACACATAGTGCTAGTGCGCTGGGCCTGCATTTATGGCCTGTCTCTTCCTCATCCTCATATTTCTTTCACTTTGGGGGTCAATGTCTTCTTTCTTCTTCTCTTGTTTCTTTTTTTATTAATTACAGAAATTGTCAGTTTCTAAATCAGTCCTAGCAGAGAAAAAGAGATAGAGAGAGAGAGATAATATATAACTATATAAGGTGGATCGCTCAGCAAATGAATGGGTCTACAGCTGTCCCTGACATGATGAAATCTTAGTTTACTAAGTTGTCCATTTGAGCTAAGCAATAAGCATCCATTTAATGTAAGTGTCAATTTCTGTTTTGTTTAATGATAAGATTGTTTCTTGTTACTGACACCTTCTCATGATGTGGGGTCACTTCCACATCTTGGCTATGATTCTATGTTTTAATTTTATCCATCCTTGTTTTCTTATTTGCAATTCTTTCATCACTTTTGGTGTCTGCTATATGCTAATGTGTACTGTATTCATTAGCTTATGCATTTGTAGTAGCATGGTAAAAGATTTGTATTATTATTCCAAACTTTTTATTTTAAAAAAAAAACATTCTGCTGTGATAATTTTCTGTTAATTAATATGTAACATTAATATCCTATGTTTGTTGATGCTCTGCCCCCTCATCATTTTATATTTTCATAAATTGCTACGTAAGTGTTGTGCTGAAAATGACATATGGTTTTATTGGTCTCGTAAAGAAATTTCAACTGCGGGTGTTGTGTTTTATACTTTTTATTATTATCAGAAAATTGCGACGTGGTGTGAGGACCAGCAGTATAATTTTCCTTCATCAGCAAAGCAAGTTGCGGTTGTGGATGTGTTGCTGAGATGTTCACACATTTTCTGTCCTTTTCTGTTTGGTTCTAATAGGGAACTTCCTCCTGATCGACATTCAATTAATCCCCATTTTATGTATTGTTACAATAGCCTCATATTTTAAACATTAACTGCCAAATAGGGCCAAATAAATGTCAGTGACTGATTCCATATTTAAGAACTTGTGCTTCCATAGTCCAGCAAAATACGCAAGTGTGTTTTTGGATTCTGTTGTTGTGGTCTTTGACCTCAAACAATGAAGTCAAGGAGAGGAAAACGCTCAGAGGTAAGGATTTTAACATTAACATGCTTGAAACTTACTTTTGACTGGTTGGTTGTACTTGCACACTTCCTCATTTCGTTTTATTTATGCAGGATTTCTGGCCTTCCATTGTGATGAAAAAAATGGTTAAACATCAAGCCTAAGGTGAATGATTTTAGTGAAGATGAAGTTGACACTGAAACTGAAAGTGAAGATGATGGTATTATGCTATCAGTTTTATTTTACCATATTCTCTTTCCTGTTTTAGCTGGATTGTTTTCAATTTTTTTTTACCTTATTGGTTCTTTCAATTTTCATCCAGCTTGCTCAATTAGAGACTCAAGAATGTGTGTGCGTGAAGATAATCCACATCCACTTAGAACAGAAGGGGTTCAATCCATATTCTCAAGTCTAACATCAGGCAATTCTCCATTCCTTTTCAGCAATCTAGTTCTTTTTCCAAGACAAAAAGAAGGAAAAAGATTCAATTAGTCGTGGTTTTAAAATTGTTTGACCTTTTCTTTGCTCTTATAGACCTTCTCCCATGGCTTACTGCTTAGAAATTTATAATAGTTGTTGTTATGAAATGAAGAATCTGAAAATTAATAACATCTGGTCATGGCTTGCGTAACTTTGTTTTTAACTGGAGTCAAACTTGGCCACGCTAGTGCTACACAACTTTTTTTATGTTTTCATGTTTTGGATGCAACTATGAGCTGAAAAAAGTTCCTTTGGCAGAAAGCCAGAAACGAAAGGTTGTCTGAACTCTGAAGCATATTTCCATGTGTTATATTATCAAGACAAAGAAAAGTCAACCATCTTAATTAATTTTATGAATTCAAGTGATTGCTTTTATCACCTGACACCATCATCCGTGATTTGATATTTGTAATTCAGATGCATCATCTCCTTGTAAAGGCCGCAAGACAAGACACAGAAGAGGAAAATCAGAAACTCTGCGTGCTCAGTACATAAACACGAAGGAAGTGAGGTCTGGTGGTAACCTGGTTACGAAGCATCGCATTTGAGTTATTAAATTTAATGATATCAATGAAATGCATCTTAAATTTGGTTATTCTTCAGGGTAACAATTGGCACTTGGAATGTTGCTGGAAGACATCCATGTGAGGATCTTGAGATTGATGACTGGCTATGTACCGAAGACCCAGCTGATATTTACATTATTGGGTGAGTAGCTTTTGAAGTTGCCCATGCTTCATCATTTCTATTGAATCTTTATGTTTTCTTTAACAAATTCACAGTAAATATCTTTCAATGGTATATTGTACCTTTGCCTGTTTTGTACTTTGATGACAGTTGTGTGCCCTATTTTTATTTCTGACTTCTGACTATCATGGTCTTGACTAATGTTCATATGATACGTAATGGTGTTATTAATTCTTTCTTGTAAATTGAAAAACTTGAATGCATCACAGAGAGATTGTCTGGTACCATAGATATGTGGTGGTTTAGGACTATCTAATAATTTCTCCTTACATTCGTTTTATGTATCGTATATGCATGTAATAGTACCTTTAGTGCCCACCTCTAATGATTGTAGTTGTCATTGGCTGTGTTGTATATATCATCTATTGCATGGTCTTCTGATAACTAAAATCTTTGTGGTCATTCACAGTTTCCAGGAGGTAGTTCCATTGAATGCTGGAAATGTGCTAGGAGCAGAAGATAATACACCTATCCCAAAATGGGAGGCAATCATTCGAAGATCTCTAAACAAATCTTCTGAGCCTGACAGTAAACACAAAAGCTACAGTGCCCCTCCTTCTCCAGTGTTAAGAACATCTTCTGCTGCTGATCTTCTAGCAGACACAATAGATGCTGATAATCCAATTCCAATAGATATGATGATTGAGGAGTATGTAGCAACAGTTGATAATAATGAGGTGGAGCAGCAGGAAGTGAAAAGCATAATTGACATAGAGAATAACTTACAGTTGAGTAGACTATATGGCATCGATGACTGGCCTGAACGTTCCTTAGATGCAATCCCCCAAATTGTTGATTCCAATTCAAAGTTGCGGAGAGTACTAAGCAGCTCAGCCAGAATTGGCTTTAACAGGACTGAGAATAGTTTGGTATATGGTGTTGGATTGAAACGTTCACACTGCAGTTCTGGAAATTTGGGCTTGTTATGGCAACCACAACAAGTGATACCTGAAGTCGTTGATTCCTTAGAAGATGTCTCTGATGTGTTATCAGCTGAGGGTGGTGATACTTTTATTGTACCGAATGACGAAAATGAAGATGAATTTGGTACCACGGAATCTTGTCCAAGTACAAGGTATGTCCGGATTGTTAGCAAGCAAATGGTAGGGATATATGTATCTGTTTGGGTTCAGAGGAGGTTGAGAAGGCACATTAATAATTTGAAAGTTTCCCCGGTTGGAGTTGGACTTATGGGCTACATGGGAAACAAGGTAAGACATGTTTCACTCTGAATGTGACATCTTAAAGAATTTTTGGCCATGAGGAATTTCACGAGTTTTACTCAACTAGGCTTCATAAACACTAGAGAATTAAGTACTAGTTAGTATAGTATTTGACACACCTATTAGCAAAGTCTATTGTGTATTTTGACATGAATGGATGTGATGACACATTCTCACTAATGCAGGGGTCAGTTTCGATTAGTATGTCTCTCTTTCAGTCACGTATGTGCTTTGTTTGTTCCCATTTGACTTCTGGTCAGAAGGAAGGGGCTGAACATAGGCGAAACTCTGATGTTCATGAAATTCTAAGACGCACTTGCTTCTCATCATCTGTATTTGATGCAGATCAACCACAAACAATACCATCTCATGAGTAAGCTTTATTATATGATGAAAGATTTTCTTTTCAATTTATGGAAAGTTTTCCTTGAAGATTATGTGTCCATTGAGTGTTGTTTCCTGCTAACAGCCAGATTTTCTGGTTCGGGGATTTGAATTATCGTATCAATATGTTGGATGCTGAGGTTAGAAAATTGGTGGCTCTAAGGAAGTGGGATGAGTTGAAGAATTATGATCAGGTGAGACTTGTGCCTGCAAAATATGCTTAATTTTCAGTTTTTACATTTAGTTGTTCTCTTTTTCTACAGTTTTTACAACTCCCTGCACAAACCACCTCTTATTATTTTTGAGTTTATAAAACATGTCAGTTGTTGTTGTTGATGATATTGTATTTTTATTAACTAAGCAGTGAAGGATAAATAACCATTTTTTTAATCAATCAATTAACCAGTAATCACTGTTAGCTGCTTTCATCTTTCTGCTCTTTACAATGTTATTATGAGCAAGATAGGCAAGTGTACATTTTTATATTATGTTCTTTATAATTAATACAATTTATCCTATATAACTTCTAATTGGTTAACCTAATTTGTCTGTAGCTAAGCAAAGAATTGCGTTTGGGGCATGTATTTGATGGATGGAAAGAGGGGTTGATAAACTTCCCACCCACTTACAAGTATGAATTTAACTCTGATAGATATGTCGGTGAGAGCCCAAAAGAAGGGGAAAAAAGAAGATCTCCAGCCTGGCAAGTGCAAGATAGGGTTACAAACCTATGAATATTAAAATTGGTGCATCATATACTATAATAACTATCTTTCCCTAATCTAAACTTTTCACCTGCCAAAAAATAAAAATATTGAATAGGCTATGTAATATGCAGTAGTTTAATCTGAGCAAGATTATGCAGGTGTGATCGTATATTGTGGCTAGGAAAAGGAATAAAACAACTACAATATGGACGTGCAGAAATTAAGCTCTCAGATCATAGACCGGTTAGTTCAGCCTTCTTGGTTGAAGTTGAAGTATTCGATCATCGCAAACTAAAAAGAGCTCTAAATTTCACTGGGGCAGCAGTACACCCAGAGATCTTCCTTGATGAAGATGGCGAAATATAATCACTTTAGACATTCATCGTAGTACTATCATATTGAATACTGGTAAATGTAGTTTTCCATCTATTTACAACAATCCAATTCGTGACACACTGTATAGGATATGCTTTTGGATAGATAATATAGAAAAAGACTAATCATCAAAGCTGCATTTCTGTAATTCAATTCATTTCAACAATAGTTTGACATATTTTTCATAAGTAACGACCGCTTAATTTATTTGGCTCAATTTTTTGAGAATTCTGTGTATAAACTGAGGCTATAAGCTATAAGTAAAAATGACCATTCTCTTTTATATAGATAGAAAAATAAGAAATAACTTTACTTTCTAGCATTAGCTAAAACTACAGACTTAATGCTTGCAACAATGGTGTTGAAGTTTGTTTTAGTATCATGATTTAGCTTACATGCATGTGTTAACATGGATTTAATCTCTGCAGAAAGTTTAAAGCTTGGCTGTCTTTGAAGTCATGTTGTGAATGAGAGACAATTGAACTTGTATACTCTTTTCTAAACTGAGCTTCAAGATGTCAAACTCAAGGAGCACTCTTCTCAAGTTAGCTCAGAGGGAAGCATCCATTGTGATTAACTGAGATATCAAAGTATTTTGACAATCTATGTTGCATAGGAAGCCATTGAGATAGTTATAACAGTAAACTGTATATAGTCATACAAAAGGATGGTTTGTTCTTTTTTTTTTCTTTCTTTCGATCCCTAGGAAACAATCATTGTTCGATTTTGGCCTCATCAAACATGTGTGTCCCATATATTTTATATTTTTGGACAATAAACAATTGGGGTGGGTGGTTTTTCTGTAACAATGCACAAGTTCTATGTAATCTAATATTGATTTGAGCATTGATTTTCATGTATTAATGACCTTGGCTGGTTTTCAGCCTGATTGTTGCAAATTACATATTACCACTTTGCTTGACACATACTACGCACATCAGGTTCTTGTTGCCTTTCGTTGTCCCCCTCCGCGCCCCAATCATAAAAATTGTCGCTTAAAAATTATGCACCAGAAACTTGAGAATCCGTTTACAAATGTTACTAGTTAGTATACTCCTATAATATGTCCTCTGTTATGAAATGAACCGATCCAAGCTTCCATGTACCTTGAATAAGGTCATTTATTATTGTTATCTGGAAATAAGATTGAATTAACAGTACAAGGGGGAAGACATATGTCAGAGATCTTGCAGTACATGAAGTCACTGTTTCTGATGAATAATGATATATAAATCACTCTTTATTTTAAACATTTCACCAATACCTTTCACTTTACTTTATCATTCTTTTTCTATCACATCATAAACTCTATCATACTTATATTTTACTCTCTAGATGTTGCCGTGTTGGATAGCACATTCGGTGTCTATCAAACATTTTCTGATACTCAGTAACACTGTAGAGAGCAGAACTAACCTGCCAAGTAACAACTTACAGGATTTCCCTTTTCTTCATTTGATTTTTTTTCACTAAAGTCATTACCAAAAGAAAGAATTTATCTCCAAAACATAATTAATTTAAAAAAAAAAAAAGTCAAGTAGGTTGCATCAACTCTTGGTGAAACGAAAGCATCTGGGAAAATTCTCCACCCCAAGGTTGGTTTGAAAATGTAGACAAAAACACTAACGAACGGTACAAGAAAACATCTTTATCAGAGCTTTCAATTTACGCACATAGAGCATAATAAAGCTGCAGCATCCCCTCTCCCATTTTTTCATCATTTCCTTCAATGGAGCGTAAGAGACTCTTAGTCATCTTTATTTCTATTTTGTTCAATGCTACAACTCTGAGTGGCGTTGAACTTCTTGTTCATGACTACTACAAGGAGAAGTGTCCCTTAGCTGAAGACATCGTTAGGAATAACGTGGAAGTGAGAGTTTTAAAAGATCCTCGTATGGCAGCTTCACTACTACGTTTGCATTTCCACGATTGCTTTGTCATGGTAGCCATTTTTATTCTTCTGTTTCTTCCTTTTTCATGGCCCATGTTTCTCTGTTTGTTTTAACTTAATTCATGATTCTTTTGTGGTTATTGAATTTGAACATAAGGGGTGCGATGCATCGGTGCTTTTGGACAATGTGGAAGGCATGACAAGTGAAAAGCTGGCTGGACCAAATCTGAACTCTTTACGTGGATTTGAGGTCATAGACAAGATAAAGTTTTTGCTGGAAGAGGAATGTCCTATCACTGTTTCATGTGCTGACATCCTTGCCATGGCTGCTCGTGATGCAGTTGAATTGGTAAACACTGCTTTGTCACAGTTGAATTGGAGGAGTTATTTAATACTTATTATTTTGTTGCTTAAAAACAATTTCTATTGTTTGTTTTTGAAGAGAGGAGGACCAAGATGGGAAGTCTTGCTAGGAAGGAAGGATTCTCTGGAGTCAAGTTTCAGTGGAGCTAACATATTCATTCCTGCTCCAAATTCATCTTTAGAGGTTCTCATAGAAATTTTTAAGCAACAAGACCTTGACATAGAAGACTTGGTAACTCTATCAGGTATATTATTATTTTGACAAGTTCCTTGTGTTGTTTTATTTCTACTATTCTTCAATCAAAAGTGAAATTTCACCTCAGCAATATGCATAATCTTTTAATGCAATTTTATTTTGTGAAAAGTTATAAGTTTGATAATTATCTCTATATTTCAGATGTTCCTTTTTTTAATTGATTCCCTTTCCATTTCTCTTCATTTTCCCCCTTCTTTTATGTATCTATTATTGAATTAATTTACCATAAATCCTAATTAACTTGAATTAAAGATGTTGTTAACATTGAGTTATTATCAAAATAATACTCCAATGTTAATTAGAGAATAATGCAAGTCATATTAAAACTGTATCTAAATCTTGTTTTATTACTTATTCAAACAACTAAATTAATATTTGGGGGCACTGAAAAAGATTAAAAAAAAAAGTGATTATGTACTTAATACAGGTAGCCATACTATAGGAAGAGCAAGATGTCAAAGCTTCAGGAAGAGGATATATGATGCTAAAGAGGAATATCACTATGGCTATGATCACTACAAGCGATACACAAGCTTCAGGAGAATCTTGCGGTCCATCTGCCCTGTTGAGGGAAGGGACAACAAATTTGCACCCTTGGATTTTCAAACCCCAAAAAGATTTGACAATCACTACTTCATAAACATTCTTGAAGGGAAGGGCTTGTTAGGTTCTGATAATGTTCTGATCAGCCAGGACTTGGGTGGAAAGATTACAGAGCAGGTGTGGGCTTATGCCTCCAACGAAAAACTTTTCTTTGCTTCATTTGCTAAATCCATGATTAAGATGGGAAACATCAATGTTCTTACAGGAAGTGAGGGAGAAATTAGGAGGAATTGCAGGTTTGTCAATGCTTAGTTGTTATGTATTGCATATGGTTTGTAATGGACTCACTGAGACCTAATCTTATTGCTTGGAATTGAGAATATAGATTATAAACGAAATTGATCACGTAACAAATGGAGGAAGCAAATGTTTATACTATATATTTTGGCAACTATACTAAATTGACATCAATATCAGGGTCCTTCACATGGTTGCTAGAATGAAGTTCTCCATTTCATTTCACATTGTAATCATAATATCATTCTAGACAATTCCCTTATTGCGTCCCTTTTCATCAAAAGGCATATTATGTTAATTCAGATAAAAATAACAAAAACAAATCAGCACAGAAGAAGGAAACAAGGAAATAAAGATAAGGGCATCAGTTCTCCAAGGTGATATAGCATCAATGAATTTCAGACGCAAATTACCCATTTGTTAAGATGAGATTCATCACATGCCCATTTCAAACAAGAAAACGAGTTGGCTTATCCCTCCTGAACAAACAAACAAATAAACAAAAACACTACTCAACCCTATTTGTTATTTGCATAACGTTAAACTGAAAAAGAAAGAAGGGGAAAAGAAAAAGAGCGGCTACGTATAAAAGTGCACCATCAATGACAATTACATGTTCGTCACAGAACAAACTCTACTCTTTTTCTAAGAGTCATGCTGATAGTGAACAGTGAAGCGTACTGAAAAACATAGATAGGACTTGCGAGTTGCGATGACATTTTATAGATACAGATTAGGGTTTCGTTGTTGGAAGTTGGAATTTTTTTGGGGTTTCCCGTTGGATTCTCGGGCCCAAATGCCCCATCTATATATTCATCTAATAAAATAAAGGATTTCATTTTTCTTTTTACAATATTAATACCTTTGATTAATATTCCGATAATTATATGTAATATTAAATGTTGTAAAATAAAATAAAGTTTTTTAATTTAGTTCTTTTGATTATAATTAATAACTTATTAACAAGTATTTAAAAAATATCGATAAAAGTAGTTGTTAGATAATTTTTTTAACTTTTTTGGTATAAAAATAAATTTATATTTTTAATACACAATATGTTTGGTTTATTTTTTATTCACAGTGATTTTAATTTCTCCTAAATTTTAAGATCCTTTTATTCAAGGAGAATCCCCCCTCCTTCTACTAAACTCTCGTTGTGTTTGAATTAATGATTGAAATTATAAATATCAATTAAAAATTATAAACTCTTGCTTAGTTGTTATAAAATGATCATTAATGGGTTTATAATAATTTTATTCTTGAAATAACAAAATAAATAATAAAATGATCTATATATATAATAATTTGTTTGAATCAACTAATACTTTTATAATTTTAAAAACTAATTAACAAATACTTGTAATTTCAAGAGTTAAGTTAACGTAAGGCAAAATGTAAGTTCAGTTAGTATCTTAATTATTTTTGTATTGTTTTCTAATTAAAACTTGAATTTTACCACACATAGAGTTTAGACATCATATATTATGTGAGTTATCGAAATAAATATCCAGCTTCAATTAAAAAAGCATACTGAAAACATTTTAACGTGTGCATGTGGCGACTAAGTTTTGTACTTTTATGTATACATGTATATTATTGGCTGAGGATTCGAATCAAGAGTAAAAGGTATAGAGAGTTCACATTGAATATGAATTTAAAATTTTATTTAATTGAATTTTTTTACTACAATGTGGTGAATTCTATTTAGAGACTCAATCAATATATAACTAAGTGAGTTGCCTGTTCGGTAAAAAAAAAAGTGGATTGCATGCCAGTAACACTTAAAAGTCATTTTACTATTTCCTACTTAAGAGTTTAAGTTAACCAAAGCTATTATAAATTGAATTCTTTCACTAATTTACAATTAGTTGTGTACAATTAAAATTTGGAGTAAGTTCCGTTTGTCAGACTTTAGATTCGAGAATTATTTGTCAACCAACGGCTGTTGAGTAATCTAACGACTGCTTTAAGACTGTCATGGTTCATTTGTCACTATTAGTTCTGAGCCATCTTATGTCAGGTAACCAAACTATCCAAATTATTAGAAATGATAATGATAATTACCAACCGATCCATTAGAGTTTAGACCACGGCAATGACGGCATGGATAAAAAGGATAAACTACACTTTGGGGTACGACAAAGATCCATTGTCAGCCCTTAGCATTTGAGAATCATTTGTTCAAGCAACAGCTAGTTGCCAACTAGTATGCCAAAATTGATCAAAGTATCATCACCATATTGAACATTACAACAGGATGATAAAATAATGAGCGAGAAATCAATAATATTTGTAAGATCTGAGAAGGAAAAGTTGGATCTAAAAGTAAAACAGACACTCAAATTAACAATTCATTATTAAAAAATGCAAGCAACAGGACTATCATCATGAAATACCCCAAATAGTTTCACTTTCACCCAACGGGTTTTGCCATGGAAAGAACAGTTAAATGTGGAAAATAGTTCTTATCTGCAACTGGGATGGTGTTTGTAATAAACTAATAATCACCTATTGAAATAAGCCACATGACAACCTCTGCAGGAGGGCTGATTTATTATTCAAAGAAAACAAAATAAGAACTTGGCATAATTGCAAACACCATTTATAGTAACACTTTTAACAAAATCAATTCAGATTCTTCAGGTTGAAGGCAAAGCAATACAGAATTGCTTCCAATTTTTCATGGTGCCATTGTGATTTTGGATTCATCACCGCGAATCCAACCACACTTTTAATTATGCAGTGAAGGTCTAGACTAAGGCATGTAATATATATCAATTATCAAATATCATCTGATCATAGACAGTTATACTATATCCATCAAAATGCAATTATAATGATCATATTACAGAGTATAGCTATAAAAACACCAAAGATTCTTCCCATCCTTTGTCAGACACACAAATGATCATATTATAATTACACTTAAACCAAAGGTGTAGCTAGTAGCTACTGAAGATATCCTTCAACTAAAAAGTATAAGTAATCAACATTGTTAACATGAAACAAGGAACAGAAGCTGAGATTTTATACACATTTGCAAGGCAAGGCAAGGCAGACAAACTCAGAAAGCATTCAAAAAGTGGCAAGTGGTAACGACTAAGGACCTTGACTTTGCTAAGGGGTAGAGGTAGCAGCCTTAATGGCTTTCTCCAACTCAGATTCCACATCAGTAGTGGCTACACTTTGCGGCTTGTTTGGTTGTACTTTTTTCTCATCCTCTTGTCTTCCACTCTTGTAACTTCTCCAACGCTGAACCTCCCCATTGCTTTCACTCAACTTCCTTCCACTTCCATTGCTCTCCTCACGGCTATTCCTCGTGCTAGAAATTCCCAATTTCATCTCATCCAACAAACGCTTCATCTCCCTATTTTCCTTTTCCACAATCTCCAAATCTCTAACCATCCAAAAACACATTCCCTTCAACAGCTTCAAATCAATTCCAGAACTATCCCTCCCCTGTTTCTTATCATCATTATTATTCTTCTTCTCTTTCCCTTCCTCAACCCTCTCTAACCCTATCTTATTAACGGTCAAACTCGGCATTTTGGAACCGAAATTCCGGGGAAAATTGACACCCCAGCGAAAGTTCAACAAGAAGCCTTTGGTGACAGGCATGACCGTCCGCACCATAACCCTAACGCCAGGAGAGAGAGCATTTTTGGCATCGTTCTTGAAGTTTTCGAAATAGGTGTTGTTATTTGATTGGTCGGTGTTAGCAGAGGGTTCCAGTTTCAAATTGTGCCAACCCGTGGTGGAAGATCCATCGGTGACAATTTCGGGTGTGGGAGGGAAAGAATTGGAAAGGGATTGGGTGTTGGTAATGGTGTCTGAAAAAACGGTTTTGTGGAGAGAGAAATGACCGAATTGGGGTTTAAAGTGGAGGAAGAAGGAAGGGGTTGGGGAGAGAGAGAAGTTGGCGGAGAAGACGAGAGGGGAGTGGGCCGGGGAGCCCAAGAGGCCCAGGCCCGATTTGAGGGAGAGGGAGAAGGGGGCAGAGGCGGTGGGGCAGTAAGAGAGTCTGAGGGAAGGACCTGATGGGAAATTTGTGGAGAGTGAGAAGGAAAACTCGGATGGTGAGTGGGTGCCGGTGGTGGCTGTTACGCCTGAGAGAAAGGGCTTGTTGAGTATAGTGATGGGTACCTTTGCTGACATGATTTGGGTGCTGTGTTGCTGCTGTTGCTGCGGTTGCAGGTTTTGGTTTTCATTCTCATCCTGGAACTTCAGGGACAGCTTCATCATGAGTGGTGCTGCTCAGCTGAAACTGTGAACACACCTACCAACGCCAGAGAGAGACAGAAGATGAACCTCGTGTTTGGGCCAAACAACATGGGCTCCAATCTCTGCACACAACCCATTATGTATGGGGACTCTTTCATCAACCATTCAATCATTTTTTGAGTAAACAATAATTGTAATTAAACTCACTTAGTTTTACTTATTCACTTGAAAAATAGCTAATATACTTTTTTTAAGTTAAGACTTTCTATATTAAAATGATAAAGGGACAGAAAAATCCCTCTATGTTTGTAGGATTGAAGACAAATATTAGAAAATTTACAATAATTCTCATTAGACTCTCCTAATGTTTTACTAATTGGTTTTAAAAAATTATAAATATATAATAATATTAAATATTAAAATAATATCTGTCACCTATTGTAATTTTATTCAACTTGACAAGATTTATCTCTTATAAACAATACATGTGCTATTATGACGTTTTCCTCTCTTTGAAAGTTGGTATAATTAATTTGACATTCATTTTCTTTTTTCCCCCTACAAAGTGGTTAGAAATGATTATCTATATCAAATATAAAATATCGTAATTGTAGTAAGATACGGTCCTTTTTAAATATATGATTTTATAAATTTAGAATATTTAGATAGCATAGTAGCATATTCTCTATCTTATTTGTTAAATAAATAGAAACGGATTTATTTAAATATTTGTCGACAAAACTGATTTTGTATTTTAAAACTTCAAGTAAATCCAGCGACACATAAATTAAACAAAAAATGATTTTTGTATACCCCAAAATCTATTTTCTAGATAAAATAAAAAATATAAGAAAAAATTAAAGAGATTTTTTTCTTCTTTACTGATTAAATGGAAATATGAAATACAAAAGAGTAGGTTGGTTGAAAGTGGAGACTTGTTTGGAAGCTAGTCTCGTCTCGGTATTGCTACCGATGCAGATTCTACTCTCTCGTCACTCATGGCAACCATTCACCTTTACTCCGCTACTAAGTCTCTCTTCCAATCCGATCTCTCTCACTACAAACACTCAAGGAAACGATTTCCACGCCTCCCTACAATCGCCAGAATAACAAACCACATCGAAGGAACTCAAATTAACTCCCCCAACGCCAACGGCTCTCCCATCGTCGTAACTTCCTTTCCTTTCTCCTCTCTTCAAACTAATTCCACTTCGCAATCTCTAACCTCTGTTTCTCATTCAATTCATTGTGTAGGGCAACCCAAGCTCTTCTTCCCTTGAGCTTCACTCCAATAACTATGGCCCGCGAAGGAAAACTAAGATCGTTTGCACGATAGGTCCTTCTTCGTGCTCACGTGCCATGATATGCAACCTTGCTCAAGCGGGAATGAACGTGGCGCGTTTGCACATGTCGCATGGGGACCATGCCTCGCACCTCCAAACCATTCATTTGGTGAAACAATACAATGCTCAATTTCAAGATAAGGTCGTAGCCATCATGCTCGACACCAAGGTCAACTCCTTTTACCCTTAACTTCCATTTTCGTCGCTTATAGCTGAAGCTAATTTTGTCTGTTAATTTCAATGTTAGCATAAAACTCCTCATTATTGTTTATATTAGAATCCTTCTTATGTTTGATGGTGGTAATAAATTAATATGTTGTGAGTTTGTAACTTGCTTTGCAGGGTCCTGAAGTTAGAAGTGGGGATGTTCCTCAACCTATATTACTTCAAGAGGGACAAGAATTCTGTTTCACCACTAGGAGAGGGGTTAGCACACAAGACACAGTTAGCGTCAATTACGATGGTTTTGTGAATGATTTGGAGATCGGAGATGTGTTGCTGGTTGATGGTAAGCACAGTTGTTTCTTGCTTGATTTGGTGAAAGTTTTGTTTTTTATTGCCATAGTTGATTTCTACTGATTTGATTAGGTGAATGATGTGAAAGTTGTCATGCATGGGCTACCAGTAAGATGTTCCTCCTTTTTTAATAATAATTTTATAATCTGAGAATTTTAGATGAATTTATTAAATTGTTTGATAACCACCAATTTTGATTATCTGTAAAGCAGATTTTAATCTCTTCTGATTGTTATTTCAGGAGGAATGATGTCTCTTGCTGTTAAGTCAAAGACAAAAGACTTGGTTAAGTGTGAAGTTATTGATGGCGGTGAACTGAAATCTAGGCATCATTTAAATGTTTGCGGAAAAAGTGCAACACTTCCTTCCATAACTTGTATAGTTTTGTTTTATTCGTTGTTGACACTTTGTATGGGGTTTCGGTTTTTCATTTGTAGCTGGATACTCTCTCAGTAAGCAAATGCATTTGACAATTTCATGCTCTGTTACCGTATGTTGCAACTTCACAGACAAGGACTGGGAAGATATCAAGTTTGGGTGGACAATCAAGTAGACTTCTTTGCTGTCTCATCTATCAAGGAAGCTAGAGTGGTGCATGAGTTAAAACACTACCTCAAAAGTAATTTTTTAGCCGTCTAATTTTCTTTCTATGCTTTTGTATCTAGGTGTGTGCATCTCTGTGTGTAAGTTTCTCCTTTCTTGTTGTATTATTACTTCTCTAATGGGAACCAGTAATCACTGTCATTTGCAGTCATGTCTTGGTGTAATGACAACTATTGTTGGAAAGCCTCCTTAATTGTAGTCACCCCTAGCCCACCTTAGTTTCAGCCTCTTTGGAAGTTGTCTTATTTGCAGTCTTAAAGGTGGTGTTTATTTAGTCCCACATTGACTAGAGATATGACTTAAATACAGCTTATAAAACTTGGGAAGTCCTCACCTTATAAGCTGATTTTGTTGGATTAAGTTAGGACCTAAGCCTCAATTCTAAGAACTGCCATGTTGCTAGTTAGATGTAGAAGTTAGAAGCAGCAGTGTATAATGAGAATCTGTATTAGCTGTCCTATATTTAAAATTAGAAACTGACTTCCTCACAGTTATTCATAGAAAATAACTAATGGCAGTTATGTATTAGGATACTTTTAATAGTAGGGTGTGTAATTAGGCATAAGGTGTTGTTATTTGTTGTTTGTGGACAGAGAATACTCTATTTAGGAGACTTTTGTCTCCAGGACAGAAAGTGAATTGCTGTTTTGTATGTGATTTTTTTGTTCAGCATTGTATTTCATCGGAATATGAATTGGTGCTCTATCATTTTCAAATAACTGTCAGAGAAGCAGTTTCTAATTCTAATGTAGAACTAATACAGAGCAACTAATGCAGGATAAGTTATTTTGTATCACATTCTAATATTGCATTACTGCTTCTAACTTCTACCCATTACTGCCAACATGACAGTTATTTTAATTTTTAACACTTATATCTAATAATACATGACTGCTCATGACAAGCAAAGGGATAGGACTAGCAGGGAAGAAGGGCCATTACCCGCTGGTCACTGTTACCAACAGGTACCGCGGGATATTCTGAAGAACCCGAATCATAGGATCTGCATCGATAATGATGCCAGTCATGCTTTCGGCGATGGAGGGGTAAGTGTAACCAGTAGGGATGATAGGAGAGTATCCGTCGGTCAAGGACCTTCGCAGCTACTGATGGGTAATAGCCACCCTGACAGAGACGTATATTTCGAGCCTGAAGCTGTCCATGCTTTCGGCGATAGCCTTATATCCGCTTTCACAAAAGTGGCCCAGGTCAACGAAGTCGAGGATTTATGTCAGGAGGTTGGTGCGGCTCTGTCTGTCAAGGCAGATGGGTCCGACGAGCAGGATAAGCAGGTGCAGGTGATGGGCAGCGAGATGATGTGGGGACCACATCTGCAAAACGCGACTGGAGGTTCTGGGTTGGCAGCGGAAAGCTCACACCATGTACCATGTGATGAGAGGGATCAGCCAAGGCTTGTTGAGGATAAGGGGATGAGCCAGACCTTGGACGGCGAGCAGGAGACAAATTGGATGAAAGAGGGAAATAATGGGGGGGGACCCATTAACCGTACTTGATGGTAATGGCCATACACACGTGGATATGGGAATAAGGCATAACTATGTGGACTCTGAAAATAACAGCCCTACTATAGTCAATAGATACAAGATGGGCCATAAGTATTCTGGCCCAAATTCTCAATTGAAGGTTTATTCTAGATCAAAGGGGTGTAAAAAGGAAATGGGGCCCAAAACCACATGTATTTATCCAGATGAGAAACTAGCTAATAAAGGAAAAGAATGTGTCAATCCTCATTCGTGTTCTGGGCTCAAAACAAATCAGGGGAGTGGACTAAAAGAAGCTGTAGACTGGGTGGGTACTCAACCAGAAGTTAGCTGTTCTGACAAGCTAAGGTCAGCATCTTGTCATTCCGTGAATGAGGTGGGGTTAACTGCAGTAAGAGACATGCCAGGTTCAAGTCTTACTTTGAATGAATGGAGGAAAGATGCAGCTACAGAATGGGAAATAGCAAATCTGATGGGCCTTAGTTGCTGTAACCCAAACGATATGATCAATAAAATGTTATCCATGGAGGTCAGAGATATGGAGGAGATGCAGAAGCTGGGAAACAGAGCAGGTGATCCATGAAGATCATGTCCTATAACATTAGAGGGCTGGGAGGGGGGGATCAAATGGTCAGCTATCAGGAAATTGATAGATACTGAAAAGGTGGACATGTTATGCTTACAAGAAACCAAACGTGAAGACATTGACAAAAAGCTGTGCCAGATCTTGTGGGGAGATCCTGAGGTTCAATGGGAATCAGTACCAGCAATTAATAGAGCTGGTGGATTGTTATGTATTTGGTCTGAAAAGGTGTTTAACCTCACAAACAAGGTGACGGGTGATGGTTTTGTGTATTTGGAAGGAAAATGGGTGGCTGATGACACTAAAATTACAATTGTGAATGTATATTCACCTTGTGATGCTTCCAGAAAGAGGGACCTATGGGAGACAATTAAACAGCTGAGACATGCTAATATGGAGGGGATTTGGTGTGTTATGGGTGATTTCAACAGTGTCAGAAGTCCATCTGAGCGCATGGGAATTTGTCACAGACCTTATGATGAAGCTATTATGAGAGAATTCAATCAGTGGATTGCTGATGTGGAGATTGAGGAAGTACCATGTTCTGGGCGCAAATTCTCATGGTATAGACCCAATGGCACTGCCAAAAGCAGATTGGATAGAGCTTTTGTCTCTGATGAATGGCTTGACAAATGGCCAAACACTTCTCAGTTCATACTGGACAGAAATTTCTCTGACCACTGCCCTATCATGCTGAGATCTTCTTTTGTCGATTGGGGCCCGAAACCATTCAGGTTCCTGGATTGCTGGCTACATGACAAATCATTCAGGGAGATTGTGCTTAAGAGCTGGAATTCAAATCCAGTTGCTGGTTGGGGGGGTTATGTATTAAAAGAAAAGATTAAAGGCCTGAAATTGAAGCTGAAAGCCTGGAATAAATCCCACTTTGGGAATATCCAGCAGAAGCTGAAATCTTTAGAGAAGGAGCTTAACAGGATTGACATACTTAGTGATGATAGACAACTGAATGCTGAGGAGATTCAGAAGAGAAAGCAAGTTCAGGAAGAACTATGGGCTGCTGCCCACTCAAATGCTTCACTGCTTAGACAAAAGGCCAGGACTAAATGGATTAAGGAAGGGGATTGTAATTCCAGGTTCTTCCATTCGATTGTGAATTGGCGGCGCAGAAATAACATGGTAAATGGGGTTATGGTCGATGGTTGTTGGATTGAGGAACCATGTAGAGTCAAAGCTGAAATCAGTTCTTTTTTTCAAGAAGAGATTTGAAGAATCAGATTGGGCAAGACCTACGTTAGATGGGGTTGCTTTTAAATCTATTGAGCAGCAGCACAACACTCTTCTCCTAGCCCGATTTGGTGAGTTGGAGGTAAGGGAGGCTGTGTGGGCCTGTGGCAGTGAGAAGAGCCCTGGGCCCGACGGGGTTAATTTCAAGTTTCTAAAAGCTTTCTGGGATGTGATCAAAGCTGACTTCCTGCGGTTTCTAGACGAATTCTATGCAAATGGCGTCTTCCCAAAGGGTGGGAATGCATCGTTTATAGCCTTGATCCCTAAAGGTACTGCTCCAAAAGGTTTAAATGACTACAGGCCTATTTCCTTAATAGGGTGCGTGTACAAGATTGTGGCTAAAATCTTAGCTTCCAGGCTGAAAAAGGTTCTGCCTTCTATCATTGATACCCGCCAATCTGCTTTCATTGAAGGGAGGCATTTATTTCATAGTGTGCTTATTGCAAATGAGGTGGTGGATGAGGCTAAAAGGACCAATAGAAGCTGTCTCGTGTTTAAGGTGGACTACGAAAAGGCATACGATTCAGTTAGCTGGAATTTTCTAGTATATATGATGACTCGTATGGGCTTTGATCACAAGTGGATTACTTGGATACAAGGCTGTCTTAAATCAGCTTCTATTTCTGTGCTAGTTAACGGAAGCCCGTCTGAGGAGTTCACCCCACAACGTGGCCTCAGACAAGGTGACCCTCTAGCCCCACTCTTGTTCAATATTGTTGCTGAGGGGCTTACTGGTTTGCTGCGAGAAGCACAACGCAAGGATCTGTTCGAGGGTTACAAGGTGGGGAAGAACTTGGTTGACATCAGCATTCTACAATATGCTGATGATACTATATTTTTTGGTGCAGCATCTGCTCAAAATATTACATCCATCAAGGTTATGCTAAGGAGCTTCGAATTAGTATCGGGCCTGAAAATTAATTTCGCAAAGAGCAGTTTTGGGGTATTTGGTAAGAACGAACAGTGGGCTAATAATGCTGCTATGTATTTAAACTGTAGGCAGATGGTTCTACCTTTCTCATACCTAGGTGTTCCTATTGGGGCAAATCCTAGACGCTTTGCGACCTGGGCCCCTTTACTCAGGAAGTGTGAAAGCAAATTAGCTAGATGGAAGCATAAATTCTTATCCTTTGGTGGGCGGGTAACCTTGATTAAGTCTGTCCTTAATTCGATCCCTATCTTTCTTCTCTCTTTTTTCAAGGCCCCGAAGAAGGTGATTGATAGATTGGTAAGAATCCAAAGAAATTTCCTATGGGGTGGGTCTGATGAACAGAAGAAAATTGCATGGGTTAGTTGGGAAAGAATTTGTCAATCTAAGGAGTGTGGGGGACTGGGTATTAAAGAACTAAGCAGTTTTAATATTGCCTTACTTGGGAAATGGGTTTGGAATCTGTTTCATCAGCAGGATGAGCTTTGGGCCCAAGTCTTGGTCTCAAAATATGGTGGCTGGAGGAATCTGGAGGTGCCTGGTAGGTCTGGTTCAGAATCAATCTGGTGGAGGGACCTCAGATCCATATGCTGTGCGAATGAGGATGGATGCGGGCTCCTTGCAGGAAAGAAATGGAAGCTGGGTTGTGGATCAAGGACGCTGTTTTGGGAGGATGCGTGGAAGAATGATGGGATGAGTTTGAAAGATAAATATCCAAGAATGTACCAGTTATCCCACCAGCAACAGCAACATATTTGTCAAATGGGCAAACAAACTCATCAGGGGTGGGAGTGGCAGCTTAGCTGGAGAAGATTTTTTATGGAAGGGGAGGTGGCATCTGCAGTTAATTTTATGGAAGATATTCAGCATTCTGGTATACAGTTACAGCAGCAAGACATATGGCTTTGGGAGGACGCCCCAAATGGCAGATACACAGTGGGGAGCGCTTACAGTTTCCTTCGTAGGGACCACATAACACTGGATGATTGTGATATCCTCAAGGAATTATGGAAAGTCAAAATCCCTAGTAAAGTGTCTTGCTTTGCTTGGAGATTACTTGAGGATAGGCTACCCACTAAGCTGAATTTAAACAGAAGGAATGTGGATATCACCGACCTGTCTTGTCCTTTCTGCAGGTCATCTGCTGAGGATGCGGCACATTTGTTTTTCAGTTGTGATAAGATTAGGCCGCTATGGTGGGAAACTATGTCTTGGGTACCTATTCTTAGTGCTTTACCCTTAAAGCCGAAAGAACATTTTAGTCAACACTTATTCTACTACTACATCGGGATTTGCTCGCAGAGATGGCAGCTATGGTGGCTAGCCTTGACATGGACTATATGGGGGCACAGAAACTGTATCACTTTCCAAAATGGGAGCTTCAACAGCCAAAAGCTTATGGATGACGCTCTTTTCTTCTGCTGGTCGTGGATCAAAAATCTGGACAAAGACTTTAACATTCCTTTCCACTTTTGGTCCTGCAACCTTAGGACTAATTTCTGTAAACAGGGGAGGGTTTAATTTTTACCCATATGGTTTGGGGTCTGAAAGTCCAACCAGCTTATGGCTCCTTAATTCATGTCTTACGTATGTATTAGGTTGCCATAGGTCTTTAGTGGTTGCGGACTGTTTGGTTATTAACACTTGTATCTATCCTTTCTTATTATTTATATATATTATTATCTTTGCTGATCAAAAAAAAAAAAAATGACTGCTCATGACAGTGATTATTGGCTCCCATCATTCTCATTATCAACTAAATTATTGTAAACCTCTTTCTATAGGTCATAATGCCGATATACACGTGATTTTTAAAATTGAAAGTGCAGATTCCATACCAAATCTCCATTCAATACTTTCTGCTTCAGATGGGGTTAGTTTCATACTGTTCAGATTGTGCATTGTGGATATTTCATATCTTCAATACCTTCCAGTTAAAAGGATTGTAAATCTACTTTGCATCTTTTAACTAAGTTATGATGAAAACTTAAACTTAGAACTGATTTTATCACTAGGTTTATTCTGAAGTCTGAACCAGCTGATAGGTTTTTCAACACCTTCATAGTCTTTATTTTGATGGAAGTCTTTGAATGTTATTCAATATCAAGGATCAAAGCAAGATCTTTATCTACAGGTAACATCCGGTTCATCTTGAGAGTTTTATTTATTTTGCAGGCCATGGTTGCTCATGGGGATCTTGGAGCTGAACTTCCAATAGAGGAAGTTCCTTTATTGCAGGTAATGTTATGCTCAGATGCCATTTTGTTCACAATGGGTGAGATGTATGCAAGTTCTTTCATGAGATGATCTACAAAATGTTGATAATTATTGCTTTGGTACATCTAAGTTGTGAATAGTGTCACTGGGAAAATCTGATAAAATAATAGGAACTTCATTAGCTGTTGTGAGTTTCACTTTGAAGGATCATACTGATAGTTACATGCATCAATTTCGTTGAAAACCCTTCTCTTGCTGCTTGGACAGTGAACTCTCACTGATGTTCTTTATCAACTGTAATATTACCTTTTCATAAAGGGTGATGTAGAGCCTGTTAAACACAATTCGAATATAGGTCTGTGTTCATGCACATTTAGTGTCTTTTTAAATTTCAAAACCAAAAAATTGTTTATGAAGGAGGAAATGGGACTATGCTTAATTTTGTGTTCTATGTAGTTCATTCCCTTTTTTAATCAAACAGGAGGACATCATTATAAGATGTCAAAGTATGCAAAAGCCAGTTACTGTGGCAACAAATATGCTTGAAAGCATGATTAATCATCCCACACCGACGAGGGCAGAAGTCTCAGACATTGCAATTGCAGTAAGACAAGGTGCTGATGCTATCATGCTTTCAGGAGAAACTGCACATGGAAAGTGAGTTTGCTGTTCCTTGGTTCTTATATTTTATTTTTGTTTCAGCTGTTCAAACTTTTTTTCAATATTCATTTTTACTATTTGTAATGCATAAGAGATACTCTTTACCGTTTTCAGGTAAAAGAAGCAGCATCATAAGAGAATGGGGAAATCCAAAAAATAAGAACAAATAGGAAGGAATGTTAACTAAACAAAGCTTAGGAATCTCTGCATGTCTAATAAAGGGGAATTAGTTACCTTGATTTACTATAACTGAAAAATGCCCGTTCATATTTTTTTTGTTTAATAATTTGCATTAATTATATGATTTTCAGCAGTTTATGATTAGTAGACTTATCTTTTTTTTGGAGTGCAATGTTTTCAAGAAGAAAAACATCATTCATTATAAAAAGATATTCCTGTCCTAAATTGGCTACAAAACCCATCTTGTCAGACTTTTGTATGTGTAGATTACTGTAATTACTATAGAATTTCTTTTCATTTAAAGATGAACGTGATTCTTTTTTTATAAATTGGTTACACAAGAATGTTTAACCATGTGTGTCTTGTGATGATGAATTGACAGAATTGTGCATTTAATGTACTTCTTTTCTAAGATTTTCAATCTAATAAATTTATCTTGAGGATTGCAACTGCTTCAGATTTCCATTGAAAGCTGTTAAAGTTATGCACATGGTGGCTCTTTGGAATGAATCCAGTGTTCAAAGTGATGTTGCTCATCCAAGTCAATGAAGTTCCCATGAAGTATGTGCTTGATTAACAAATAAGGAAGTTTTGGAGTTTTGTTTCAAATGTTGTAGAGATTTGTTGCTATATTTTATTGATAATTGATGATATGCTAAAATCTAATTAGTTTGTGTTTACTTGTTGGCAGAGCCACATGGGAGAAATGTTTGCTTTCCATGCGACAACGATGTCTAACTCTCTTAATACTCCTATTATTGTTTTCACCAGAACAGGATCCATGGCTGTTCTTTTGAGACATTTTAGGCCTTACTCAACAATCTTTGCATTCACAAATGAGTAAGCATTAGCAGGATGTGTTGCTCAATAATGTTTGCATTTGCAAATGATTAATCGTTAACAGGATGAAATTACCCTGTGACTGTGTGTGTTTTCTGTGTTGATTTTAATTAGGTGCTATGAACTCATGCATCTAACCTGAAAATAAACTTTTGTTGATGAAATTACCCTGTACCTTGGTTGTGTACTTGTTATCCTTGCTATTTTATCAGGACGAATAAATAGCTAATTTCTGGGCTTGAGCATATGTATAATACTATCTTGGGAAAAGTCAAGCTTCTCTCTATCCTACTCAAGTATTTTACAGAATATCTAATTAACTAAATTTAACATGCTGTTTGTTTTGTGTATGAACTAAGGATAATTCTTCAGACATATTTTTCTCTTTTTCAAATTTAGTCTTCTATAATATATTTTTTCTTTAGCACTTTTGAATTGACCATTCTGGTTCAATTCTTTCAGGAATCATGCTAGATGAATGTTTCTCCTATCCTAGATGGAAACCCACTCCCCCTTTTCTCTAAAATGATATTATTCTACTTACATCTATGGTGCTATCTTGCACAGACATACCCCCCTCACCCCAAAAAAAAAAAGTATACACGTAGAAGAAAAACATGAAGCATAGGACCTTGAAGGCCACCCAACATAGTGATTTTTTGTCTTTTTCTGCTTTCTAATGTTTGGAGGGTGTTAAGTATAGGTGCTTAAGTTAATGTTCTATTGTACCCACAAATTTATGATTTATCTATTTGCAGATCAAGAATTAAGCAGAGGTTGGTGCTTTATCATGGCGTTATGCCCATATACATGCAATTTTCAAATGATGCAGAAGAGACCTTCTCTAGAGCCCTCAAGCTACAATTGGTTAGTATTATCTCCATCACTTGCACAAATGTTCCTTTTCTTGATATTTTTTCTTTTAAGTGTTGCTGAAAAGTCTCCATATTTCAGAGTAAGGGCCATTTACACGAGGGACAGCATGTTACTCTTGTTCAAAGTGGAGCACAACCAATCTGGCGTGAGGAATCCACTCACCATATACAAGTTCGTAAGGTTCATGGATAAAATTCTACGAAGGATCTTTGTTCCTCATAAGTGTACAGTTTTTTTTTCCTTCCCCACTATCTTGTAACTAGTTATTCATAGTTATGGCTATTATGCACTTGAAACACAAAAGTTGGATATTAAAAGAAATTTCATAATACAAATAGTGATTTATTGATAAGGAATTGCCATAGCCTCCATGAAGTTCTTTCATGACCATATATTTTTTTAACATGTTATCTTGGCTAAAAGAAATCACATTGACCTTTTGCTGTTCATGCAACCACATCAGCGGGACTTACTGGACCACCTTTTATAATTTACTTATATCTGTTTAGTTTTAACTTTTTTTACCTTACCTTTCTCAACCTTTGATCTATATGTATGAAAGGTGGCATTACATATCAAAATAAGATAAAAGAATGACAGAAGAAAAAGATAATTTATGCCATGCCCTACTTAATACCTTTCATTTCACCTTATTCCCATTTTGATTATGCAAAATTTGATTCTGTGGACTATAAATATTGCCTGTTAATTCCTCTGGTTGCTAAGACAAATCTTCCGAATATTGATTTACTGCTGGGTGAGTTGTTGGCATCCTTAAGTGCTTTTTGTAAATTTCTTAAATCACGCTGTTTATGTTGTCTTTTTTTTTAGTGATATTATACATAAATTATTCTGTCAAATAATTGCCAGCAATAAGTTAATGCTTTGTGCTGTTCTTTGTAAGCGATCCTATACAGAATTCTTTGCTTGTCCACATTGCTTAGGAATGACATTTCGTCTGCCACTGCCAGTTCGGAATTTCTTTGATTGACTCTAGCTAAATCTAAATATATTAGAAATTCCTTACTAAAAATTTCTCTTTCTCCGCCCTATCGAAAGTATTGCCTTAATTACTGGATTGTCCATGATTGCATTGTTTGCCAGACATTAAGGAAAGAAGTTCTTGTGTTAGCTCTGGGGACTGGGGAGGGAAGTGAGGCTAAGTTCTGTAAATGGTCGGAACCATGTCACACTTGGAAATCCACATATCATACTTAAATTCAAATTTAACAATGAAATTACAAATGAGAAAGAAAGGAGGTTTCTA
Organism: Glycine latifolia; assembly: GCA_013407115.1. Taxonomy (NCBI): domain Eukaryota; kingdom Viridiplantae; phylum Streptophyta; class Magnoliopsida; order Fabales; family Fabaceae; genus Glycine; species Glycine latifolia. Next base: position 3,561,933 of record CM023951.1, read on the forward strand.
GGGGCCCTAAAACAGTCATTGTCTCATCTAAGTTTAGTTTTACACAACTGGGCTTCAAGAACATATATTAGCCATAAAACCAATGAGTCAAGTTGTAACAGAGTCAGAAACTCGTGTAAGAAGGGCTTCATTCTGCAATTCTGCAAACTATTTCTTCCAACAGCAACTGCAACCAAGATTATTTTGACTAATTGCTCCCTTCTTTCTCTTATTAATATATGCGGTAACCATTGCCTTTGAATGACGTCTCCTGCAAATTATACTTCTGGCTCATCACTCTCTCCAGTTTTCGCCTCTAGCTGTATAGACTTGTACCATTTTGCACATGCAATATAAGCGATCAAGTCTATCGATGTCAAGGCAGCTAAGAGGAAGTAAAACCTATCTAAGTGGCCTTTGTTGAGGTGTCCAGGGATCCACCCCGGCATGTGATCTTCGGTGGATATCTTCATAACCACACTAACAAGTAAGCTACTCACATAGTTCCCAAGGGAAATGGATGTCATGCAAAGAGCACTTCCAAAGCTCTTTAAGCCGTCTGGTGTCTGAGCGTTGAAGAACTCCAACTGACCTACGTACATAAAAACCTCAGAAGCTCCTATAAATGCATATTGAGGGATTTGCCAGAAGATGCTTAAAGTGCTCGAGTCATTGCAGTGTAGGCATCCTTGTTTTGCATACTTGAGCCTATAGCATTCGACTAATCCAGCCGAAACCATTGCCAGTACAGCTATAACAAGTCCAACTCCCATTCTCTGAAGCTCTGTAAGTCCCTTAGAATCTGTCTTTTTAAGTTTTCCCACAAACGGATCAAGAACTCGACGGTAAAAGAAAATGAAAACAGCCACACTGAGGATATCAAAGCTGGACATGCTAGCTGGTGGTATTCTGAAGTTGGAAACCTTGGTTTTCATGGCAGCACCTTGCTCCACAAAAAGTGAAGCCATTTGTGTGAAAACCACTGAGTATATTATGGTGCAGAGCCAGATTGGAAGAAGTCTTAGTATGCACTTCACTTCTTCAACTTGACTTACAGGACAGAGACGCCAGGGGTTGTAACCGAGCCCTTTCTGGTCCCCTAGATCTCTTAAAGATATAAACGCTGCCCTATCCAAGAACCTGCAATGCATAACAAGTGGCAAATTGATCAAACCGTTATTACTCAGTGCAATCAAGAACGACCAATAATATTGGAAATATAGTAGTGTTTGATTTGTAGCAAAATGATCACATAAATAAAGGAAAAGCATTCCATGCAGCCTCAGCTACATATGAAAACATTCATTCATTGTGTGGTTTCAGCTGAAAGGAGGCTCCACTACTTACTTGAACCCGTGAGTGTGGAGAATCTTTCTGTTGGCATTGTTGGATGCCTCCTTTGCATCCATGTTGAATAAGTCCTCTCCGTTTGATGACATTTGAAGTTTGCATTTCCTTGATGCAGCCACAAGGACTTGGCTGAACCTGGAGATAGGGTTGCCACTGGGCTTGAAGTGTCTATACCTTGGGGTGCATACAAGAAACAAGACCAATGCAGCAAAGGCAGATCCTGCAGACAGCCAGAAACCAAGAGCCCACATTCCTTCGTCCTCAAAATAGACCAGAATGGTGTTTGAGAAGAGTTGGCCAATGTTAAAAGCTAGGTAGAAGTAGCTAAAGAAGGCCACCTTGTTGTGACCCTCCTTTGAGTGCTCCTCATCAAACTGATCAGCCCCAAATGTCGCAATATTTGGTTGATAACCTCCATTCCCCAAGGCAACAAGATAGATTGAGAGGTAGAACATCCCCATCTCCAATTTTGAATGTTTCCCACAATTAACTGTTTCATTCCCACAACCTTTAGGCTTAAGCAAGAATAGGTATGATGACAGGGATAAGGACATTAGACCCTGTTTTATCAAGCCATAAAGATTCATTAGTCAGGGAGTTTATGTAACAACTTGGAATTAAAGAGAGGAGAGAAAATAGAGGCATTACTTACTATAACAAAGATGACCTGAAAGACAGCACATGTTTTATATCTTCCCCAATAAGAATCACTGAGGAAAGCACCCACAAGAGAGAAGATGTAAACAGTTCCGGTCCACTTGCTCACATTGTTGGCTGCATCAGCATTGTTTTGTCCTACCACCCGTGTCAGAAACAACACTAGGTTCACGCCGATCCCAAAGAATGCAAGGGTTGCCAGAGCTTGGTTCACTGATTAATGCAATCAACAAATTACAGAACAACATTAGCACCATGCTGTCAACATTGTGAACTACGTGAATCACACTCTCACATGCATCATTGATCATTGTGCATTTATATCTACATACGCCCTTCTAAAAGCCGATAGCTTACAAATATATGAATTTGTGTTGGAAATAATAGTGTAAACCAGGTGGTGGAATACAAGGTGCAAAGGAGTTTTTTTATTTATTTAAAAATCATGAAACGTTTTCAATGCATCGCTAAGTTAGTAGTCTTCACTACTATGGACCAAGGTTGGTTCTCTGCATGCGACCTGCAATCACCATTCATAGGTTCAAATTTGTCTAAATTATATTTTATTGTTATTTAATATATAAAAATATTAATGATTAAGATTTTGTGCAATCACATAATCCACACGCCTCTACTATATCATGATCTCATGAAGGATAATTAATTGCTCGTAGCCTGCTTTCTAAAATAGAATGAAGACATCATCGACTTAAGCTAATTGCGTTGCTCCTTACATGCATTACAGTAAAGAAATTTTCACACCCTCAAATGTTATACACCCTTGACGAGAAGAGAGAGAAAAAGAAAATTTATAGTAATATAATAAAAAATAAAGAAAAATTAAAATTAAATGTAAAAAATTAGGTTTATAAACATTATATGCCACTACCTTACATATGCATGCACAAGCTTTTTCGTGTAACTTTTTTGAATTTTTTATTTAAAAGTATATTTAAAAAGATGCTTTATTATTTTATGTTAAAAATAAGGTTTATATATTTTTCCCTGTAATTTAACCTTTTTTTTATTTTGGTCAAAACATTTTAGTTCTTATAAGATGCGTTTATATTCTGTTTATCCTTAAAATATTTTAGATAAAACTTTGAATAGTAAAAAAAATATTATTTAAAACTCTTTAAGAAAAAAACAAAACATATTTTAAAAGAACTAAAATAAAAAAAAAATTCTAAATTGCAGGAGAAAAATATATTTAATTCCAAAATAATAATTATTAACAAGTCTGAAAAATTATGTCATGGGATTATTTTTTAAAATTTTTTAAAAAAAAGGGTCCTATATTAACAAATTTATTTTATAGTATAGTGTTAGGTACGTAGGATTTTCCTTTATAAAGCACGTCATCGAATTAGTATTGGTTTCCCAGGTGAGATAACACTCTGAAAGACTTTCATAAAAGGAAATCATTTTTAGAAATTAAACTATTATTTTAACTACTATTTTCTCAAAAGGGATATCGTGATTCCTGAATTCACTTTTTGAACTTTCGGTCCCGTCGTCGTGTTGCAGGCAAAATACACTTTTGCTATTTTGCATGGTATTCTATTTTTTTATTAATACAAATATTAATTTTTGAATATGACGATGCATCTATAAATTTATTTGTAACACATCAATTTTTTTTTTCTTTGCACAAATTCATATTGAACTTGGTAACTCTTCACACTTGCTTTAAACATATCTGTACCAAAAAATATTTATTATTATAAATTATCTTTTTGCAACAATTAAATAATAGAAAACTTAAAATAAATAATATAATAATTATTTGAATATTATTTTAAATTTAAATTTAATTATACCTAAAAATATTGTATTAGCATTAAAATTACAGTTTTCAATATTAATTATTTCATACAATTTTTTTTACATTTACCTTTTACACGAAAAAAAAAGAACCTTTATTATTCTTGCTTATCTCTTTATACATCGACCAATTTGACAATTGATAAAGATAGTAAGAAAAGCAAAATTGAACAAACATTTTTCATCTTTTATAGGCCTTGGAGGAGAGGCTTTTATATCCATACACAAACAACAACTTCAATTGGCATGTTTTCTGTATCAGGTATTATTTAATTAACTATCCACTTTGCACAATCATAATACCATATATAGTTCTTATTTTATTTTAAATCAGCAATACCACATATAGTACACGAGAAATATCTTTCCCCACCACAAAACTGAGATTAAAAGCAATGTTATTATTTTCAAGATCTCAGTATTTTCTTTACGTTTCTTTTATGTTTCTAGTAAAATCTAAAGATACCTAACACAAATAAAGAAGAGGGGCAAAAGAATCTTTCTTAATATATAGGTGAAAAAAATATAAAAAATCATCTAAACTAATCCGAGTTCTTTTTGTCGTTTTTTTTTTATGTAAACTAATCAGAGTTCTATATATATTCTAAATAATTTGTTAATTATATCATTTTTTGTGTGTGATGAAATTGGAAACTGTTGGACTATTGAACTAAAACTCTTTTATCATGATGATATATATCAACCTCTTAAAAAAGAAAATAATAAGATATTTTATTTTGCCACAAACATTTAGAGAAATCAATCATATATATATATATATATATATATATGTATGTATATCACACATGCAAGCATATCAATTGTTCACGTTGTTTAACACAGCACTATGCAGGAATTTCTAAATAATTATGATTGTGATCTATATCAGTTTTCCTTGCTAAGAACGAACTATAGGGACATGCATAAATCAAAAACCCGAAACAGCTGGTTAGTAGTATTATTGATATACCTTATAGCCATCATGCTCCTTTTCTATGCAGTAAATACTAATTAATTAAATAAATAAATATACGCTTGCACTCGACCCGTGGTTAATGTGTTTAACTAATTTACATGCATATATGTGTCTATGCTCGATGGCACGTGGCATGGCAGAAAGCCACGTCATGCAAATTCTTGTCACGGATTACATGTCAGAAACGTATTTCTCTGAAATGCATGCTTATTTTCCTCACTTTAATTAATTTTTCTCTTTTTCAAGTTATTTGCCACAGTTCCCGGCCTCATGTCGCTTATCAAGAAGGACAAGCCAAAATCCTCATTCAGGCTTGATTCAGAATCTCAATCCTCTGTCAAATCTTAATTTTAGTATCATTCTTTGGAGTTTTGTTTTCTTATTTTAGTAAGATATTGTTATTAAGAGTTTTAATTAGTAGTAATTAGTACAATTGTTTTTCATCAATAGTTAAACAAGTTTAAACATAATATAGAACTAAATTAAACTCTACACTTATTCAAAAGTATCACATGCATAATTACTCTTTTAACAAACAACCTACCTTCACCTTTAATTAGAGAATGATACTAAAATGGTTTAAAGAGTTATTAGGGTAATTAATTTAATTTTGTCTCTATAAAAATATATTTGCATGATTAGTTACAAGGCTGCAGCCAGCCAAGACTAGCTGTAACTGGATGCCAAACACACTCATTACACAAGGAAGGCATGCAATAAAACTGAATGAAATGTTTAGTTTGGATTTTGTACACCAAATGGAACACGTTCCTGCATTTAAGTGTTGTCGTTTCTTTCTTATTATCTTTAATTGATAAGAAGGAAACTAGATTGGTCGCATGTAGTTGCATATTCCACCATAAAAGCAACCACCCTTTACTCCTTCTATGATAAGCTATCTAAAATATATAACCGCATCACATTAATGGCGAAAACTTCTGCAGAACACAAGACTCTTGAAACTTCTACGTATATACTATTATAATCATTTCATTAACTATACTTATACGTATCATATATCTCTATGCATATTTACACGCGTTTTTGTTTTACAATGCTTGAGGTTAATTAATATGATCAAAGAACAAGATCAATTAATATTTATAGTATATTGTATAGTATAGTATACCTTGTAGTAATGGAGATTCAACCATTCACTTCATAGAAAGTAAAAACTGGTGAAAGAATTCTCCCTTAACAAAAATAATTTCTTAGTTTAGGAAAATTGGAAGGGAATTAGTTATCATATAGTGCCATGTTCTATTTCCGTATCACCATTTACCTGTTTATAGATACTCAACACAAGCTATTGTAAATCAAAAGAATACAGAAGGCACGCGCGGGTTATATGCATGTGATGTGATATGCATTACTCTTTACCGAGTTACACAAAATAGTTTTTTTTTTTAAAAATGCTCTGCGGTATTTAGAGCTTACAGAGTATGATAATTGCAGCCACCCATCTGCCAGATTTGGCTCTGATTGCAGAAAGTCCATGGAAATCAACACTCCCATCAAGAGTGACCTCTTCTGATTCTTCTTCAAACTTTCTCTGTGGAGAGTTTTTTTTAACACAAAATCAATGACAAGAGTTTTAGTAATTCATTATGGATAAGCCTAAATATATGCATTTCACATTCATGTTTAGTATTTGTCACAAAATATATGAAAACTCTGACACAACCATAGACAAGAAGGAGTACTTGCAAGATTTTAAGAATTTATGAGGAAAACAAATAAAATATGTAATGTATATGTAGAACATGTTAACAATTACCTCTTTGTAGACATGAGACTCTAAGCAAGACATGAGTGATATGATATCAAAAGAAAAAGTTAGCTGAAAATGCAGGGGAGGACACTCAAGCAGAGGAGGTTGTTTATTGAGGTGAAGAGAAGAAGCAAATTAATGTTACAGAATACAGAGGAGAGAGTGGGAGAGCTCAATATATAGATGAATGAAGGTTGGCGTGAATGAATATCAGACTAGGTCAAAAAGTGGGGTATGTACATGGTATACACTGTGTAATGTGTTTAACATGCACTTTTACAAAAGAGAAATATCTACAATAATTTTTGACAATCACAAGAGAAATTTAAAGAGTATAAAATATACTGAGTGATAAGATGAATAGTATAAAAATACGATGCGAACAGTACCTAATTCTTTACAAAATTAAAATAGTTACTACACGTAAGAAAAAACCAAAGGAGTCTTTGACAAGTAAAATTTCACACCTTAACTATTATAATATTCACATGTTTTGTATAACAAAAAAGTAATTATCAAGTATATTTATTTTTAAATTTTAGTAAATTAAATTTATAATGTATTTGAAATTAAATTAAAAATGAATATATTTACTCGTTAATTTTAAAAAATAAGCTCATTTGAAAAGTTTCATTTTACATATAAGTTTGGTGATTGATGTAACACGTTTGATATTTTTAAGAATTGTACTATATATATCTTCTATTGGGATTAGGCTTATCAAATAATTATCGTGATACTAATTATAAAAGAATCAATTAAGAAAAAGTGCATTTAGATCTTGAGAATATAAAAATATTTAATACATTTTTATATAGAAATAACAAACAATGTAATTAATATTGGTTAATTTAGAGTTAGTTTTTTTTATAAAAAAAAAACATACATCTTTTAAGAGTTTTGTTAAAACGATGTAATGCTTTACTATTTAAAAATAACAAACAATGTTTTTTAGCTATGAAATTATTCTCACGGGGAGGTAAAAATTTAACTTTTCCTAACTAAAAAAATTAATGCAAGAAAAATACAAATTTATTCTTATTAGATTACTTAATGTGATAAATAATTAAGTTTTTTTAAGTAAAAATTTTATGTTACTCTTTCATTCCTAAAAAAATTATATAAATATTCTCATCAATATTTATGAATGAATTTTAGTCATTTCTAATAATCGTGATTTACATGATTCTGGGATATAAAAAAGCTCTCCTTATACCAAACATTTTCTAATAATTTCATTATGCAAATAAATCACTTGTCTTTTTTTTTTATTCAGTGGAAAAAATCACTTGTCTACTTATTTTTCCTCTTTTCTCATTAAAAAAATAATATTGCTTCTTTGATTATTATAATTTTTGCTGAAATGTTTTTTTATAAAAAAAAAATGACACTGAAATAATAACAGTTTGAGTTTGGTCATGCCATTTTTCAACAGCACTTCTTCAAAAGCACGCCAAATAGACACGCACACATTCCGGTTAATAAAAATATTAAATAAAAATAGTAAGTGTTTACTAATATTTAAAAAAGACATTCCTTTAAATAATTGATTGAGATTAATAAATAATATTTGCCTATAAAAATAATATTTAATTTTCCTTAATAGTTTAATTACTTAAGGACATGCATGATTAAAATATAAATATAAACTTTATATATGGTTAAAAAATTGGAAAAGCCAAATGAATTTGTTAACGAAAGCACACAGTTTCTTCAGACCAAAAAAATGAAACACAGGCCAACAAGCCTTGACGTTTGTACTAAAGCTTAGCAAAAACAAAAGTAATCTACATAACAAGTTCGAAGTAATTACATAAAATATGCCAGCCATAATTAGGACGAATTCCTATTATATAATTAATTTATCTGCTGGCTTTAAGCTAATACCTATCATTGATCATCCAATACACCTCTGATCCATTAGCTAGCCGCCTGATATGGATAAAATATATAAAATGTAAGAACTTAACTTTTTAAAATAAGAGTTTCATTTTATGCAAGAGGAATGCCACTGATAACCCAAAAAAAAAACTTTCTAAATATGACTTTCAATAGATTTATCATATATAACAATTACTAATTGAATAAGTGAACAACAGTTAGTGCATTCTAATTAAACTATCAAAACAATTAAATGTTGATATAATCTTAAAGCTTTTTTGATATTATAGAATAGTAGTTAAGAGGTATTTTCTGTCTCTCATTCTTTTAATAAAAAAATGAATTTCACCGCAATATATATAATTTCTCTCATTCTTTTTATTTATTTATTTATTTATTATCATTCATGTTTTTTTGTTATACTCTCATTTTTCTTCCTCCACTCTTATTATCTAAAAGTTAGTTTTATAAAATATTTTTTTTAAACTAAAAATCAAAACTCGATCAAACACACCCTTGGTAAGTTTTCAAACGAGTTGGGATTTGTTTGAAATGTTTTTTTTTTCAACACAGTTTAGAAAAAATATCAGTACAATTTTTGAAAATAAAAAAAGAGTAAAAAAAATTTGTGAAAAAAGTTTTAACAGTTAACTCTTTTTTAAAAAAAAAGAAGAAGAAGAAGAAGAAGGAAATATCTGTTAATTCTACATTGTACAATATTTTAAAAAAATAGCGTACTTATTACGGAGAATACCATGAGACTTGAGAACAAAGATATAAAAAATGCTCTAAACTATTTTTTTTATAAAAAAACTTAAAAGTTTTTAAACCAGTTTTCAAATTACCTGTAAAAAAATTAATCCAAACAGTTTTTTCTATCTTTTTTTTTATTTTTAAATGAAGATAAATTTTGGAAAGCAGAATCAAATTAACAAATGGTCTTACTCAATACTCACATACACAAGAATTAATACATTCATGTACAGTACGTTTAATTAACTCTATTTTGTTTGCTGAGTAGCCTATGAATTTGAAGATAGATGTAACAATTCTATACTGAAACAATTAGTTTCAGATAGAAGATACCATAGGCGGCTTCAAGTGATAATATTTCATCCATTGAATTCTTGGTTTAATTTGTTTCAAGAATAATAATCTAATCAAAGAATATGTGAGATGGGATATAATTTGATCCTGTTTGATAGTAGCAGTACAATTGCCCACCACAAAAGAAAAGTTTATGGTACGTAATTGTATTATTTCAAGGAATATATCTAGGAACGTTAATTTCACATCCTATATTGGTAAGCTACTAACTAGTTGTGCTTATTCGGGTGAACGGTTACGAGAATCACATAATAAAAATAAAAAAAACTAGCTAAGAGAAAATGAATGTTATCCCTCAGAATAAACACGATTATATTCCGTTATGTTTTCTTCTTAAACGTTCGCTCAATTATTTCAGGGATATGATTCTATTATTCCGTAAATACATGCTTACGTTTACAATTCGAAGGTATCTCTTTCCCGAGTGGGAAACAATGCATATTTAACCACTTCTTTTATGTGAATGTTGATTAATTATGAGCTAATAATTTTTTTATTGTTTTTTTTACCTCAAGCTACTGAGACATTATTAATATCCCATGTATATTATGTATTAAAAATAAAAAGAAAAAGAGAGACATTACCTAATATCCTTTTTTTTAAAGGAACATTATCTAATATCCCTAGTACATAGTAAAATAAAGTTATGTGGCAACTAGCAAACTTACCAGTTAAATTAAAGTAATCAATTATACACTACTTATTTTTTTATCTGTAATTAATTTATACATATATTTATACATTTATTATAAAGTGAAAAGAAAAAATATAAAATAGAAAACTCAACAACTATTTTATTAGAATCAAAAAAATTATAAAATTTATTAGTTTTTACAAAAAAAAAAAAAAAAAACTTAAACGACAAATAAAAATAAACAGAAATAATAAAAGAGTATCTGATCGATGTGATGTTAACTTTGCACACAACAGATAATTGGGAAAAAAAATCTCAAAAAAATCCAAAAATTAAAAAGGAATGAAGGAGTATTATTTAATTTTAATCAATCTCAAGCACATGTTTATTAATACGAAAACTTGAATCCGGAGAAACAATAATAGATTGAAATCTTGTATTCTAAACTAGTTGAATCTCATTTAATATATATATAATCTCCCAAGTTAACAAGAAAACCAACAATATATAAAGTTGCCATCCAGTATCGTCGATCGATCCCTAACACCCTGCCGCAAGAAGCAACATTACCCGCATGAGATAAAACCGATTCGTCTCAATTTAAGGAAACCAGACCACCATATATATTTGGCCTTGGCGAACTCCAACTAACACTTTTTTTCTATATAGAAAAATTGATGAATATATCTGTCGAAACAAATGAAAAGAAAACAAAAAATAAAAACTTAGATCGTGGATCAATTAAGCTCTTTGGGGACTTGTCCTAGAGTCCAAGATGGCTTTTGATGCCTTGACAACTTCCAAAACATGTTAACTATTTTTATTATAGACTTATAGTTATAAGAACCTGCCAAACGTCCCCTCCAAAACACACCACATCATATTTATATGCATGACATATTTCGAAATTGTATACTTCCTAATTTTGTGTACAGATTATAATAAGGCTATATACTAAAGGACTAGAGGTGGGGGTATTCTTGGAGGATTATTCAGAAGCCATTAGTTGAGCCATAAAAAAGCTAGTAAAGATGAGAGTTCTCATCGATACCATAAGGAAGTTTCAAAATACTATATTTCGAGTATGCATATTCATCATTACAAAATGTGACTTTGTATAAATACAAGGCTGTACAGAGTTGAAGTTAAGTCAAGTAGACAAGAATAAAATTTGAAAGTATGTTATAATTAACGTGTGAGATCAGAGCTGCTATATTGTATTAAAAAATTTCGTACTTTCGTCACGAATCAACATAGTTAAGAGAAAATTAAGTCCTCTAATGAATAAATGAAGGAACAAAAACAATTAAACTTTGACAGAAATCAATCACAACATATTTCGTGTATGCTTCGTGCGATATATATTTTTTATTTCTTATCACTGAGCAATTTCCTTAACATGCTTACATCAAGGAGCTATTGACGTGCACACTACTCCAATACTCACGATTTATATGAATATATACGCGGTTTATTAGTTTGTTATATTATAATCATGAGACTTTGTTTAAGGTAAATTTGATGCGTTATAAATTGTTTGGATGAACTCGATGATCCCTTGACTCTAGTCAAGTGTCTAAAATTAACCTTTTGAAAATATAGAAAATTATTTAAGGAGTTACTGTCTCAATATATATTAAAGATGAAACTCACTCTTAACCATATGTATTTAAAAAATAAATTATTAAAAAAATATAAATCTCGTATTGATTAAAGATAATGTATATAAATAAAGAATAAATTTTATCTTATGCACTAACTTTTGTGATTAATAGATTAAACCAACCTTATAAAAAAAAGTTAGACTCACTCATACTCTAAAACTAATCATACCACATTTTATTGGTTTTAATATGTTATACATTAGAAGTGGATATTGGTACTCGATATATACACATGATTGTTGAAAGAATCCAAATAACTCTGATCCATTTTCAGCGTAAACAATACAATTTTTTATTCAGTCACATTAATGTAATTGTACCTACCTTAATTAAGAGCGCCACAAACATTTTATCTTAGATTCGTTAAATCCATTAGTCATTGAATCTATGCCTAGTGACCGATTAGATTCGTTGATTTCCCCGCCAGTAACTTTTCTGTATATATGTCCTTATCAGAAACCACTTATGCGGAAGATGTCAAAATTGCAAAGTAAAAGAAGCTTGTTACAATAAGGAATACACCTGTTATGCACGAGTGCACGACCTAACATATATGCTTCACTTCAATCTCCCCCTTTTATCTCAGAACCAGCAGGAAAAGGACAGAAAGGGGGAGCTGCTGGATCAAGATGACCATTGACACTAAGTGTGGGGTGCAAATTGAAATAGAGGTAATGAAATGACAAACCTAAAATGTAGTTATTCTGTGTTCAATTTTAGAGTGGAGTAACTGTGCAAAACAGTAAAACGTACCACAATAATTTATATGTTGACAGATTATTCACCAAATAGTTAATTTAAAGTCTTCGATCTATAATATTTTAAAATAAATTTCTTACTTGTTTTTTATATTTTTAAAATAACATTAAATATTATCTTCTTTTACATATATGTGTGTGTATATATATAATATTTTCTTTTTATAAAGTATCAAAAGATTAACAAAAAAGAGATGGGAGATTCTAACCAAGCGCCTCTATCCTGTGATTGCTCTAGACACATAACATTTTAGTATACAAGGCCAATGTTGTTGTATGTTTGGAGACAAATTTGTTCCAGTTGGGTCGGATATGTCCCTAATTTTTGCTCAGGTGAAATGAGTCATCAAGCGTTTGGTTCGGCTGATTAAGTGTTTCATGCAGGTGTCTGAGTGACTCCATGTCGTGTTCTTGCTCGCTCACCAGGGAATGGTATATAACTTTGGTGTTGGCTTTGGGAATGAAATTAATATTGATTTTTTATACCACTTTCTCAAGTTAAAATTACATGGGGATAGAGTTATTGTAAAACTTTTTATATTATTGATAAATTAGAAGTTATTATTGGTATAATTATAATAATTTTTTTAAAAGAAAAAATACTTATAATACATGTGTCAATTGTGATTGATAATAGATATAGAAAACTTTCACAGTTGATCCTTTAAAAAAAAGTGTATTTTTGTTTTTCTTTTTATTACAAAGACATATAAACTCATTTTTAAATGTATTATTATTACATTTTTAAAAATAGATAAATGCTAACTAATACACTAGTTAAAATAAAAATATTGTTAGTGAAAAGCAAAAAATTAAATTGTTTATGATTTTTTTTATGTTCTCTTATAATTTTTCCACTAAATGTTTTCATCATTTAATTCCTTAACTTAGAGCACTAGTTAACAAGATTCAAAAAATTATATCATTAATTTATTGTATAATTTATTAATGAGACACTCACTTATTTTTCATGTAAGTTGATATATTTATTGACCTATTAATAATACAGTCACATTTATTGGTAAAAAAAACCATCTCTTAAATTATGAGTAATATCATTAAATATAATTACTACTTAACTATTTAAATTTATGATATCATTAATTAAAGTTAACGAACTTAACTATTTATATTGGTTTAGATGAATTAGTTATTTATTTTTTATATATAAAGTACTTGATGTAATATTATATATATTAAATAAATGAAATTTGATTAGTATTTGTCAATAAAATAAGAGATATATGTATGTATAAGAATTCACATAATATGGTAATGTGAAAATTCTACTCGTAAGAATTTATTCCAAAATTCCGATAACAACTTAGTTGAAACAATAACTTCAAAAAACCTTAGTTGAAACAACTCGTAGGCCCAATTGTAGGTCCAACAGCTTAGTGCCTTGGTCAGTAGGGTAGGGTGATGCAAAATTGCAAATGGATTTATTTGGTAGCGCTTTTCTTTTTTAATATGGATTATTTAGGTCATCTGGTCTATAATCAAAATATATAGATAATTCAGCTCAAATTTATAAATTATTAATTGAAATTTAAAATCTTACAAGCATATTGAATTAAAAAATATGGTAAAGTTAGTCATTGAAATAGTTAATAAATAAAAAATAACATAAAAATATTTATATTTTTATATAAATTTATCTTTGGATTATAGACAAAATGGAGAATTAAAAATTTATATTTTTTTATTAGCTTTAAGTTTCTATGAGTTTCTTAAGCTTGAATATTTTATTAAAAAAAATAAAGCAATAAATGTGTATTAAAATATTTAGAGAGCATAATCTAAAAAGAGGGAGAATAAAAAAAAAGCATGTTAAAATAATAAAGATATAAAATTGAAAGAAAAAAAAAGCTATAAAGTTAAAAGATAACTTATTTAATATGTCAAGTACACTCTAAATAAGTCAATTTTTTAAAATTAAAAAAGGATAAATGCATTAAGTATCTTGGAAATATTTTTAAAATATTGTTATTTAATATTTTTTAAAAATTGTGCCAATTAATTTAGTAATTTACCAGCATCTGCTTTTTTATAAAACTATTGATCGATGTTGTCGAATCACATTTGAATTTTGCTATTGTGATTAACCAGTGTCAATTTACTCTGTGAAATGGAATTGCTCGTATTGCATTGCATGTATGTAACATGGTAACTGACTTATCAACAGTAACACCATAAAGCAGATTGTGGATTTTCTTATGCACTAGAGCACTAACAAACATCCCCAGCAATAAAATATACAAATAATTAAGTCCTTCATTTTTTCTAATATAAAATCCATCCTTTGATGATCATCGCTGCCATGTTACACCTTCATCTTTTCTGATCTCTTCTAAATGCTATATCAATATAGTCAGATCCCACCCATTATTCATACATAATAAACATCAACATCGTGACCGAATTTCAATCAAAGAATCCATTTCACGGAACAACATTGATGATGTCATAATATATAATTGATGTGTTATGAAGAGGTTTGTGAGCGAGTGAGGCAGACAATGACCCGTTTTTAGTCCATGCTGATTGACACACTTGTGCACATTCATTGGTTGCTCTTACATGGGTTTTTCTGTCTTAATTTCTCTTTGTATATTACCAAGAGAACAAATAATTAAATTTTGTTTTTCAATCTCTGAATTCACTTATGACTCTTCTTTTATGTCGTCTCTCCTATCTGCAGTATCATGAGTGCTTCCAGGCTAATAATTGACCCTTCAGTGGATAATGTCGTGAAAGTATTTGGATTTTAGAATCATTTGCTAGTTTGTTACCATTGGTAAATCATGGCATTGTTAGGTCCTTCATTAGCCACTTATCTGAACCGCAAATATTTGATGTGAGGGCACTGCTTTTTTTCTTCTTCTTTTTTAAATTAGTGTGATATATATTAATTTTCTTTTTTTTTTTCTGATTCGGTAGGGTCCATCATAGAAGCTTTCACTCCCATATTTGTCCATGTGTATGAGTTGGATAATTAACTAGTTAGTGCACTAAACATTAGCGCATGCTTTCCCTTTTGATGTAAACATCTAATACAGGTTGAAGTTGAACACAGCAATCTGGAAGATGCAATTAATTAATATCCCTATTAGATTTATAATCAACAATGGTTGGCCATTAATGGTGGAAACTGACCTTCTCGTATATAGCCACTCCTCTTTAAAATCATATTCTTTAAAATGTTTGGTTCACTCCTCTTTACTTGGTTATTTCTATATTTTATGGTATAAGGTGATAACGTGTCTCTTAATTTATCTTTAAATATGCCCTATAACCCAATTACAGCTCGAGAAAAAATTTCAAAACTATATATATCTAAAGCAGTGGAAGAATATAGTATTATGTACAATATAATTGACTTCTTGTTTTGGTCCCACTACCTGAGAATTTTGAATTGTTGTAGCCTCGAGTAGTGGAATTATATTTCAGGAAGATCTGGCAATATGGTGAGCACGAAATGTGTATTACTATTATGAAGACTGCCTTTCAAAAAAAAAAAAAAAACTATTATGAAGAATGATTCACAGATACAACATGATGCATACTCAGTACCACACACATATACACATACATATATATATATATATATATATATATATATATATATATGATAATTAAGCACTAAAACATATTGAGATTCATTAATTTTTACATGAGAAGAACAAAAAATATTGATTAATTATTAAATGTTATATTAATAATTAAAATTAAAATATAAAAATAATGTAAAATTTTTAAAATGTCAAATGGAAATTCAGTCAAATATAATTTTAAATGACCTTTAGTATTGATAGTTTATGTATGATTATATAATTTAGATTTACTTTTTAATTCTAATATATATAAGAATAGTTTTTTTAATAATTAGGTACATTATATACTATATAATTGCACTTCTCTGCAAATCTAATTCATGGTTCTTAAACATTATTAAAGATAATAATAAATTATTATTGACGTCTTAAATTATAACTTATTGCTTATTAACATGGTCAACAAAAACAAGTTTATGTTAAAAGAAGTTGCCTTAATTTTTCATACTTATGGACTGATTATGAGATTGAAACATTTGAGCGAAAATTGATTTTTTGTTTGTAATTAACTTGGTGCACCCCACTCCATTGCCATCACTATACTTCAACATTCTCAATTATCATCAACCTTCAACCATTTTTGGTTAGTATCGTTTGTTCAACAGGTTAGATCTTTCTCCCGTAGAGATTATTGCTTACCTACATCATGCTCATGGTAAGCCGATTTCTTTTAAGAAATAAGTTAGGTGAAGACATGTTAATTATGCAATGCATAGACTCTAGTTTCACCTTATTCAAATATGATATTATTAATTTCTATATAATTATGTATAGATTCTATTAATTGCCAATTCCTTCTTTTCTTTTTACTCTATTATCAATTAATTGTCATAAATCGCTAATATTCTTTTTCCTAGTTAAGCTACCCACCCAGCTCTTCATGATGCAAGGGATAAGTAAAGAATATATACAAACAGGCTTGACAATTTAATTTGGTTACTCAACAACCAGAATTGGTTTATCCTATGATTTTATTATAGTGCAATCGTTGAACAATAAAAATAATATTAAAAATGACCAATTTACGACATGTAATAGTATTACGCACAATAGACAAAACTTAATTAAGAAAGGAATTGCAATAAAGACAGTAACAACAACTGCAATGCTTTAAGTTCCTTTCTTATCCTCTGCCATCACTTAAAAAAAAGGAAAAGTATTTTGATGTCTGGTTTAGATAAAAAGTAATTTTATTTTATGTATTAATTAATTTTTTTATTTTTCTTGAAAAAAAATCCTATATAATTTTCATCATTTTTTAATTTAATATTTTAAAATTTTATATAATATGCAATATTTCAAATTTATTTAAAATTTAATCCTCTTTCATAAATTCCTATCCAAACACATCATAATTAAATAATAGGTCGTAATGGAAGACCGAAATCTGGCCACAAGTATGGATGTGAGATTACCCACCAACTATCTTATCAATTAATTAGGTCTCGTTTTTTTCAGTTATCAGTTAGGTCTTTCATATATTAGGTCTTCTATAAATAAATCAATAATAATTACACTTTATTTTTATTTATATGTATTTCTTTTTATCAAAATATTAATATGAAGTAACTCTCGTTGAAAATAATAACTAATTTTAAGTCGACACGATAAAAATATACATAAAATAAATATATATTTTTTAATACGATTTATTTGATACTATTACGTACGTACATGTATTTAATTACTAGAATCTTAACCCATTCAGACAGGCAATGGAAAAATAGTATATATATGAAGAGAGAAAAAACTGTCATATACTGTTTATGTTTCATGTGGTATTTCTATATATTATGCTGCTGGCTGAGGAATGAAGTTCGTTAAAACACAACGTGATTCATATATATACTAGTTGCTTATTTACACGTTTCAAGTCTCAAATTGTTTGTATGAGGAAAAATGTATGTTTAACTAATTAATAATATGGACTTTGACGCGAATTTCAAAATCAGGTTTATGAGGTGAAAAACGTAAAAAAAAAAAAAGTTTATTGCGTATAATTAAGGCTGATTGTTTTCATAATTTTCTTTTTTAGAAATATCAGCTAATTATTCCCAAAATATATTTTCTTTTTTTTATTCTTAAATTTATTATTATCTTAAAATCTCATCTACTTACTGTACTAAATTAATTTCTTTCAAATTTTTTACATTAAATTTGTTCCTTTTTTCTCAAATCTCACTGCTCTACTCTTATGTAGCTTCTTTTCTAATACTTATCTTTTTTTTCCTGGTGAATTATATAGGACACGTTTATTAGAATTTCTTTTGTAAAAGAAATATTTAAAAAATAATAATAATCTCTTTTTTCAAGTATTTGTTTCAGTTTTTTTATTAAAAACAAATCAGAAGTTGAAATCCGAAACTGTTTTGAATAACTTCTCATAAAATTAATTGGTTCTTCTAAAAAAAATTATAATTATAAACAAACATAAATTGAATTATGCTATTTTTAAAATCTCTAAAAAATTATCACTAAATTATTTTATATCAGAATTACTTTTTTTTTTCTGACTCGTGGGATTATAAAAAAGAGAGATGGAAAAGCTACGACTGATGAATACCGTTAATGTTGTCTCAATGCTATCTAGTTGAGGGAACATAAAAGGTATTAATGAAGTTGAGGGCCATTTAGGATCTAAAATTTGTGTGAAGAAAGAGGAAGAAGGAGTGATTGAAACGCTTGAAACTTCACTGAAACAAGTAAGCAAAGCTTTCTTCAATAAAGCTTATTGGGTCATCCTTTTCCTTCTTGATTTCTTGAATCATCATAGTCTATATGAAAAATTAGCTTGATAAAGGGACTGAATCAAATTCAGACGTAATGCCATGTGATCCTAACATTTTCTCTTATAACCATTGTTTAATGGAGAATTTTGGAATTTTAGACTCCCAATCTATAAGTCAAATTGAACTTTGATCAAAATTAAATTGAATTAGATAAATCTATTTAAGGATATAAAGTCGTCAAAATACTTTTTTTTGTCATCCATAAATTTGACAGTTGAGAATTAAACTTGTCTCTCATAAAACATATAACAAAATGAACTTCTTGTCTCTTAAATCAATAAACTTTTGTGTAAGGAATCAATCCTAAAAGTATTAGTAACTTTATAACCTGTGAATCATCTATTACTCATTAAATATATTTAGTAAAATTGCAACAAAAAAAAAGTTATATATCAACAAATATTTCCTGTCTTTTTTTTTTCTGTGTGCCAAATGCTTCCTATCGATCTTATCATGAATTATATATGATTGTGTAAAGGGACCGTATGATTTTTAAATTTTAACTCCTTTTCCAAACAACAAAAAAGTTTATTGAGTATAAGGGTGAATCATGGCTGGGTTTCACTAGCTCAATGAGTTTATTTGGATATATCCCTCTCCAACAACTTTCGTAGAAATTATTTTCTATCAAAATTCCCACCGTATATTATTACCTTATTTTCCATCTGTTATTATAACACATTCAACGGTTCAGATTTGACTAGACGATGCCACCATGGATAGCAACACCAAAAGCCTGGGAGAGAGGATCCGAAATTCTTCGCTCATATTTTAGTTCCAAGCTTCCAATCTTGCTGTTTTTTTTTTTTTTCACTTTTTGCTTCTTATAATATATATAGCTGGAGCTGGTGCGGTGGCTTTAGGCCTTTAGATAAAGAACGTAATCAAGCAAAGGATATAAACTAACACTTAGAATGAACCTTCCCCAGTCCTTTTGATTTAAATTATGGGTGATTGAGAAAACATTATTTTCTTCTTATTTATTAATTTTTTTTAAATGTTGTCACGAAAGCTAGATGTAAATGAATCAGACAGATTTTCGGTGGAGGATTAACCATTTAAACCAACAAATCAAATCTAAAGATGTCACACAAAAGAATATTAAATTTTCGAGATATTAATAAATATCTCATACATTGCATGGGTATTTTTAAATTGAAATGAAAATTTAAATTATAAAACATAATCAATTTAAATAAATACAAGTAATTTAGATTTAGAGGAAAATATGTAAATAAAAAAATTTAAAAGATTAATTACAAAGCATAATTAACTGCTTGATATTTGATAGGAGGAAAAAAATTAATAAAACAATAAAGGTAATTAAAATATGAGGTGGATTTTTTTTAATGTAAAATGAAATTATAAATAATTAAAGATAAAAACATCAAAATAAATATTAAATAATAGTGAAAAAAAACTATCATAAGAAAAAGAATTACAATAAGGTATCCTCTCTTTTTTTGACAAATACAATAAGATATCCTCTTGTTTATAAATGGTGACCCAGATTTTTTTAAAAAGAGGTGACCCAGGTTTATAAATTATAAAGATTATGTGTATGTATTATGAATGTATGTGTATGTCTTTCTCTTTATTAACCAACTTTTTTCTTAATAAAAAAAGTTTGAACTTATTGGATAAGTTATCCAAACTTACATACACAAAAAAAAGTAATCAAAACTTTCCACGACCAGACTGATCTTAGTTGTCTTCTAAATGAACTGACTTATTCAATGTATAGTTGTTTCACCAATAATTTAATTATAATGTTAATTAATGTTAAGCACATAAATGTTGGGCTCAAATTAGACTCGTTATGTCATCCAATCTTAATACTTTTTGCATGATGGGGTTTGGATGAAGCTATAGGTGGGGCTAGTGCAGTGATTTCCATGATTAAAGAACACAAACAAACAAAACTAGGTAAATTTAACCGTAGAAGGAGCCTTCCTACTCACTAGTTTTGACAGATAAATTTACACTTGATTGATAAAAGGAAAGGACCCTTTAGTTGTGGACAAAATTAATGAATAAGCAAAGCACCACATTTGCTTTCTCACAATCTCCCCTCTGTTTTCCAATATTCATTACCCTCCCTCAATTAGGATGTTCCACTAATTAAATTAGGTTGCCTAATAAGCTTGTTTGTTAAATAGATTCACAAATTAAAAAAAAAAAAGCAATAAAACTTACACGGTCCCGCTCTTTTTAGGTCTTTAGAGTTTAGACATATGGTAATCATGCGGCAATCAAAACTTATATATATATATATATATATATATATACTTTTTTTTTTCTTTTTAGACCTTTCTGTCGATATAGCACTTTCGGAACGAAAGGGCCACCAAAAAAAATAAAAAATAAACGAAGAATGAACACTTTGGGTTTCCAATGGAACGATAAGATTACCACATCTGAATATCGCCTCTCAAAGCATATGCTTATATGATTGGCTTGAGTGAGAAATTATTGTTTCGACATAAACCCAATACCTCATCCTTACATATAATCAATAAAAAATTTACAACTAATAAATAATAATAAAATAAATCCAACCTGTACAAAAAAACAACTAACATTTAAAACAAAAAATCAAAACCCATAATTTTCTCTCCAATATTTTTCTTTCTGTTAGACTGTCACTGTATCTCTTTCCTTTTCCTTCTCTCTCTATATATCCTTTAGTATTAATTTTTTTTTACAATGCACACATGCGTATAAAACAAATACATATGATTATTGTACTTTATATCTATAAATATATATAAATTCTTCTATTTCGTACTTATCCTTTATTTTAAAAAAATAAAAGCTAATCCATAATTTCATAGATTAATTAATTATTTTGATAACTAAATAATTATTGTCATATTATTAAGCTAATATGTCATCTTTTAATTAAACATAATATCAGATAATTTATAATACTCACACACTACAATTAACCAAATGAGCTAACTAGACTCCTTTGATAGCTAATATGTCATTTAAAATACCTTTTATAATGTACAAAATAAAATAACTTAGATAACTTCGATAGAACTAGCCGAATTACAATTTTTTTAACAATGGACATAATAACAAGGACAGCAGTGGTCGATGCTAACATGATAGAGTGAAGCTAAATAAGAGGGACAAAGAGAGGACTGGTCCAGGCTAATTGGGCTTAAGACCAACGGAAACAGTCAAACAGATTGGAAATTTAATGTGAGAAAAATTACTTTTTGCACCTCTAAATTTATTAACTGCACTCTATTCCAAAATTTAATTTACATTCCAGATTAACCATTCTGCAATGTAAAAATTTGCATTTCTGATTAAGTGCTGGAAGTAATTTCCTTTGTCAATGATTTTATTATAAAATATTTATTTAATTTATTTCCAAAATTATCCTTTCAAACACACTCTCTACCACTGTCCACTGTACCACACACCCTTCCACGACGTTGACACCGGTGAGACAAAGGATCTCTGGCGAAACGAGGCTTTGGCTGTGTGTCGTGGCAGCCATAGTATTCAGCCTCCAATGGCGCGGGGATATCACCAATCTCGCGACCCTTTGTTCCCTTCGCAGATCCTATTCTGTTTGCCTTTTGCCTAACCCTGAGGACTTCAAATTAACATCTTCATGCTTACATTTCTATTGTTTATAGGTTTACATGATGTTCACAGTTTAATTCTGAATTTTGGTGACTAGCATATCTTATTGAGTGGAGCAAGTGGCAACATTGTTATAAAGTTTGTTCCCTCTGCTATGTATTGGTTTTGATGTAAAAAGCTGATAAACATAGTTATCTTTGGAACTTCTACTAACTGAAGCTCTATGTTTAACGTTTGAAGAATCACAAAATGATTTGTTGTCGTGTATTACTTTGATTTTATCAATTATTACAAATATCAACAAGTCTTCATATTCTTCTCTGAAAGTGAAAGGCTATATCCATTGGTCATATTAAGAACCCGAACCTGCTAACTCCAATTCAACAACAGCTGCATAAGACAACACCCCCGAGCTAAACACTTTTTTTGAATAACTATGTACAACTTTCAGGACTTTGAAATCATCTTGCTCAACACTGCTGTCCTAAACATGACAAATACAGCAACACTAATTACAAAATTGAAGCAAACGATATAGTAATATAATTTCCGGTACCATAAAATATATATGAATACTATGCAATTAATTTATCTGTATTAAGTGTAGGAATCCTGTCCATACCAACATCTTGATGTTTCAATGAGCAGAACATTGGCTTGATGAATCAAGTTACACTAAGCCATAAAAGGAGGAGGAAATAAGGATTTGTTCAACAAGACATTAGCCACATATCAATGTTCATAATCAAAACATTTTGCTATAACAATAACCACAGGCCAATGTTGCTAATCAATTTGCCATACTCTTAAAACAAAACAATTTGGTAGCTTCGTGATGAGGAAGCTCCGGTTCCTGTTCCTGATCAATTCCCTGCAAGCAAAAGGTCATCGTCACAACAACCATAAAGTCGAGCAAACCACACTGATCAATTTTCCACATTCTGTTACAATTGTAAATTGGAAAAGAAAAATCAATTGAACGTTGTGCTGCCAAGATTGACGCAATTAGAATGCGAATGGGAATTGTGGGAGAGGGGAAAGGGTTGCGATTCGCCCGGTGCCGACATCGCAATTGATTTCGTTGTCTTGTGCGTGAGAATGTGTGGGCGGTGTGGGAAAGGGTTATTTCGGAAAGACATTAAATTGTAAACTGTTAATTTAAATTAATCAATGACAGATATTCAAACCCAGTATACGTAACGTAATTGTATTGTAAAAATGTAAAACGTACGCTTATATTGACCGTGTTGAAATAGAAAATAAAGAAATAAGTAGTATTATCTTACTATTAAATCTTAACGGCCACGAAAATTGGGAAAGAGTATTGAAAAATTGGGGTTAAGGAAAAGGTGAAGGGTGAAGAGTGAAGACGCGTTCATCTCTCAAGTGCGGAAAAAAAGGTACCATGGTCCATTTCTCGATCCGTAAATTTTGTTGTGCGTTTTCGTTATTTTCGCATGTTCTGCACCGATCTTTTGTTTCGCATGAATATAATAAGCTCCTGATATTATTCGGAACTTTCTTCTTCGTTTTTCTTTTCTCGAACAATTTCGGATTTTCTGGTCTGAGTTTTTCTCGTTTCCCCAAATATTTGGGTTCCTTCAACGCTCTTTTCGAGATGTTGATCGCTGACTGCAACAAATCAATTGCATGATAATTAAATTGATTGATGATAACGGAATTGTTCTTTTTTGATGTTGATCCCGTGGAATCAAACCAGTTCCGTACACATTGGTTTGAAGAGAAACAACAACAATAATAATAATTATATTAATAATTTCACGGTTATGAGTGAATAGTCCTGATGAAATAAGCCGAATCACTCTTAATTTAATTTAGTGCTGAAAATTATTTTGTAAGGATTCAAAATAGTTGATGGAGTAATAATATTAATATTTTGATCTAAAAAGAATGGAGCCATGTCACACACTTGCGGTCTTCAAGATATGGATAATTTTTGCTATCTTTGCAAAAGAAAAAGAAGTGGGTGCTTGCTTGCTGGATTAACATATGGATGAAATTCAACAAATCACTATTAATCTATTATTCGTGTTCTTTTGCTTTTTACATATTTAGCTGTCAACTGAAACAAATGTGGTTTTGTTGGAATAATGGAGATTTAATATTATGGTTTAGTGAAGCTTTGAATTTGGCTTGGGGAGAGGAGGGGGAGAAGTTTGTTTAGAACTTTGCCAAAAGAAGGGAAGACTTTGAATTTAGGATGAAAGAAGAGTCAAAGGCTTTTAAACAAGTGAAGGCTTGATTTTTGGGTGGAAGAAGAAGCGAAGGAATTTGGGTGGGAGGGTGGGGATGTGAAGTTTGATTAAAGAATAATGTTTTGTGCGGGACTTTGAAAGAACTTACAGAAGTGAAGGCACTGGAATTCCTTAGTTTTATACTGGGGATAGCGCCGCTACACCAGTGCCCATTCTCAATTACCAAAACAACAGGAGTGGCAGCACTAGTTGAATCTCCAAAGCCCTCTTGCCAGCTTCAATCGGTAGCACCAAACCATCTCCAATTTTGGTGTTTTGGGTTAATGAATTCTATGGTAGTTAATAGGAAGAATCAGAATGGGTATTGCTGTTTTGATTGAGCGAATATTTAGTTATGCCTTCCAAAAGAAATCAGATCTAGGTGGGTGTAGAGAATCGAAGACAGACATAAAACTGAGAAGAAAATTAGGTTAGACCGCACACATAGGGTTCTGTAAGCATTGACCCAAGGCTTGATTATGTTTCGCAATTTATTTGCTACCCCTTCTGCCTGAATTAGCAATTATAGTTCCTTTGCCTTATAGCCTCAATGGAAGAAGAGGACTTTGAATGCTGCCTGAAAGCGTTGAAAGGAATTCGGCTTATTGCTGCGGGTGATCTCATTCAGCCTCATATATGCTGTCTTCCCTACTTTTGACCAGAGTTTCTCAGTTGTTGGATATCCCAAGTACTCCTCCAAGTCAAGGAACACTTGGAATGCTTGCTCTAAAAAGTCTATCCTTTCTTGATGCAATGATCTCTTTGGGTCTCTATTGTATATCTTCAACACCTGTCTACCAAACTTCAACTAAACCTAGGTTCCATCCATGCTAATTGTACTCTCTAATCTTTAGTCTTGTCAAACCAGTCAAAATACACCATGTAATGTGGAACCCATTTTCACCACCTTAATAATGTCTCACCAGTTTTATGGATGTCTAAACTATTCAATTAGACAGCAGCATCGTCATTTGTTGCTATTCTTAGCCTTAGCCAACTCTCGTCTCTTGTTTCCTTTATACTTTTTCACCATTATTTGCTTCGCTATTGGTGTTACTGTCACTGACCTAATTACCCTTATTAGTAGTTTTATTTTTGCTGCATACATCCTTGTTTCATGACTGTTCAATGTGTTGGGGTTGATCGTACTAGTGGAATGGCCATGAAACTATTTTCTGAACACTGGATATACAACATGCTGCTGCTGCTGTAATAATTTTTCTGTGGCTCTTAAAATATTAAAAAAAAGGTGATATGGAAGTGCCCGTATGCCATTCAATGTTGCTAGTCCATTTTTATTAGTGTTTCGGTTAAATTACTGATCTAATGATTTGCTAATTTTTAATGATTTTCCTTTACTATATGAATTCATTTTAGTAGTTATTTACGAAATGATTGGTGTGTGTGAGAGTGAGAGATATCCAAAACTGGTGTGCTCCAGCAAAGCACACGGACATGAAATGCACCCAATAAATTCAATCCCCTTATTACTGACATGAAAAAAAAGGAATAGTGATGATAATATTAGTAATTGAGTGGGAAGAAATGAAGCACACACAATTATGTCGGAAACATCTGATTCTTTGGATGATCTCTCAAAAACAAATTTTGACTTGTAGGAAATAGCAGAAAGTTATATGGATAGCAAATCAACGAGCAATAAGGCATCTGAGGAGCTGGCACGTGAGTTGCTTATTGCTATATCTGATTCTTTACCAGATAAAATTCTGGATTCAGATTTTGTGCCTGAAAGCAAGGACACAGACGGATTTGCAAGACCAAACGGTGATTGGGATGACAAATTTAGGTCTGAATTGATTTCAATCTCCTATGTTGAATCTCCTAATGTCGAAATCTGATAAATTACAAGGGAGTCCAGACTGTTGGTAACTTATGCTACCCTTCTGGTTTGTTATGTGGATGAATTTCAGCTGTGCCAATTGTTGTGAATTGGTTATACTAAGTGGGCTATCTTACAACCCACATGTAGATACTCTCACCAGTCAGTCACATGCTTGGTTTTGTATTCTAAAAATGACTGATAAATACTTAATTAGTATTGTTATATTTTTGTTCATGGAAAATTCAATCTGGAGAATTTTACTTATTTGTTAAAGTAACACCAAAATCTTGGGTTTATTGTACGGTTGAGAGGTTTCAAGTGCTAATGAGGATTGGCTTAACCAGAAGGATGCAACAGCATCAGTAAAAAGGCTTTGGGTTCATAAGTCCAACATTGATACCTGGAACGATCACTAGATAAATTGAAGACTGGTTGCTTGTATTCATTTTGGAACGAGGCAATCACCTCTCTTTTCCAGGGAGATTCTGAAGCTTGCCAGCGAGCGAGCATACAGATACATATATTAGGATACCTAATTGATTTTTAAAATAAATGTTTAAAAATTGTGGTATATTTTAAGAAACTAGAGTGTTTTTTCATGACAAAAATGTGGTAAAATTGGGAGGCATCTCTATTGCAAATTTAAAATACAAATTTCAAAACAAAATTTGTCCAGATAAAATGAGGTTAAATTGATTTTTGACGTGATT
Organism: Glycine latifolia; assembly: GCA_013407115.1. NCBI lineage: Eukaryota > Viridiplantae > Streptophyta > Magnoliopsida > Fabales > Fabaceae > Glycine > Glycine latifolia. The sequence goes on from CM023951.1 coordinate 3,589,348, forward strand.
TTAAAACACAGTAAATTTGATTTCCTCATTCTTATTTTTTAATTAGAACAAGCTATCTCTATTTTTGACCATTGATTTTTTTAATCAACAAGTGCATGTTAAATTCTAAAGTACACCCACTCACTTTAGAACAACCAAGTCCAATTATAAATTATTATAATTAATATTTAATGATGATTATAAACTGCTGGAAATTAACTTTAAGAATTAACAGTTGAGTATTTGTATTTCTAAATTGGAGCGACCAAAAATAAAACAAAATAACTTTAGAAGTCTAAAACTGAATTTGGAAAATTTTATAAAGGGAAAAAACGTATTTTATCTTTAAATAAAATATGCAATTTCTCTTAATAATATTTTCCAATATTCTATGTATCCTTAAATAAAATATGCATTACTTTAATATTTTTCAATATTTTATATATTCAATATGATATTTTACTGAACTTATTAAATGCATGACAGTATGACCTTTTGGGTGGAGTACAATATACCATCATCATCATCATGAACTAGTAGTTTAACTCGGTTTCTTGTAAGAATTAATCAACCAATTAAGGTGTAAGCAGGAACATTGAACTTGCAACATCGGGCTTCCTGTAAGAGTTAAGTTATACAGCACAAGATATATATTTATATACCTGGTTTAATTTGATTTTGAACAATAGTCAAATCTGTAATACTATTGAGTATGACTATTTGAAACAGGTAACCTAAAATCTGAACTCATAGTCGAGATTTTATCTATCTATTTAAGTAAACAAACTTGTTGTGCACTTCGAATTGGTTACCATGAGCATTTCGACGAGGTTGGTGAATTTGCAACGTCATATCAACCAACCTGTTGCCACCTTGCAGACACATTTTAGCAGTGCGTTACACAATGAAACATTAAAAAAGAAAAGAAAAAAAGATGAAAAGTATGAGGATCATCATCAAGGTAGAATAAGAATTCGTCAAATTAAAGTCCGTCAATTATAAATTACAGTAGTTTAATTTATGCTGCTTTTGATATGTTCGTACATTTGAAGTCAAAACTATATCGTTTAACTGTTACTTTGTTTAAGATTTTCCCTAATGCATCACAAAGCAGGAAAGTGTGATTTCGTTATATAACACAATTAATTGGTAACCGATTAATGAAATAATTAATTTTAGAGTTGGGTCCCAAAGATCTTTGCTTAAAATTTCACTCAATGCATCCATTGTTCAAAACTAATTAAGTCCAGTTTACAAACCACCATGACAATAACTAGCCGTGATTAATCAAACATTAATAACAAATCAAAATTCACAAGATGACCAGATTATATTATCAGCAGTGTATTATTAGTTTTTCAACATGCAACAAGCAAGAGGGAGTAGGGAATGGTGTCCGTTCACACTATAAGGCTTTTTTTTCTTCTTTTTTTACAAATTTACCGAATTGACGTAACTTGTGAAGTAATTACGGAAAGGTTGACTATATGTTTCTCTAAATTTGACCTTTCCATGGACTTAATCACACAATTTCCGTAAATATTTTATTGTATGATTTACGTCAAGTTTGGTATATACTTTAGGTAAAAAAATGCCACACTATACATATCGTGAATAATCTTGGGCGGCAAGAGGAACGTAGTGGGATTCCTGAAGAGAGAGAGAGAGAGAGAGAGAGAGATTGTAAGTAAACAGCATATACAAATTAAAAATGGCATTACTGAGTTGTTTGTGGCTCATCCTAGTTGCAGCATTGTTGGGTGGATATGCATTTGTGTTTGGGTTTCTTAGGAGAGTGAATGAATGGTACTATGTTTCCTGGCTGATTCATTCATCTATGATCATGTTTTCAGGTCACTTTTCTTTTCTCCTATACACAACTACGTTATGTATGGTCAGGATAATCATTTGTTCATACTTCATGTAACTTAAGTTTGATTCGGTAGCCGGTCAACAGTTTAGCTGTTGGTTAAACTTGATTAGGTGTGTGGTGTTTGGTTTTCACCCGTGATTAATTTTGGCTCGGTAGCTGGTGCTTTATTTATTCGTTGGCTAAGTTTGGGCTTTTTCCCATCAAGGGGTAATTTTTTTTTTATTTATCAAATGGGGGTAGGGAGAAAAAAATTAACACTTGGAAGTAAGTCGTGCACGTGTCACGACTCTTATTTATTTTAGAAAAAATAAAATTTGGTCGTTAAAAACTTGGTCATTAATTTGTCGTTATTTTAATTGCTAACTCTTTTTGTGACAGAATATTGTGGTCGCAAACATAATTACACAAAAAATCACAATATTCTGTTACAAAAGAGTTAGTAACTGAAATAACGACCAAGTTTTATTTATTTAAAGAAAAATGAGTCGTGCAACGTGACACGATTTACCCCAAAGGGTAATTTTTTTTTCGCCTACCCCCATTTGGTACATAAAAAAAAAAAAACCGTTGATGGGAAAAAGGCCCTAAGTTTGGCTAGGTGTTGGATGCTTGGTTTTGGCCTTCACACTTAAAAAATAATTTGTTACAAATTGCATCCACAGCACAACATATATAGTTCATGGATTCGTAATAACATTCTAAATTTGAACTTTGGTGTAGTGATATATTTTCCTCCATCATTTTCTTCTTGACTAGAGGTTAATAAATTTGTTTTCACATTGCAACCATTGACTTATTGATCGTGAAGGAGTAGAAAGCTGTTTCAATTTGCCACGTCAAGCTATATATAGACCCAGTTGCTGACAAATAAGTAAGAACATTAGTACGCCACTATTTTTAACATTTTTTTATTGATTAAAATTTTCATAAAATATACTAAAATGAGAGTAGGATCTACTAAATATAGATTGAGACTCGCCTTATTTAATAAGTTTTACATTAGTTTCAACCATTAATAATAAATTAAATTAACATTACTGCCAAAATGTGTTCTTAGCATCTCTTAAAATTGAATAATCAATCTATAAAATTTTGAGCCTATTTGTTTCAATTCTTTTATAACAAAAAATATTTTGAATTTTATTTAAGTTTTTGAAAAAATATTAAAAAAAAGTATTTTCAGAAGTTGATTTATGTAATTTTTAGCAGCTTATGACAATATATAACTAGTTTTAAAATAAAAATAACTTTTATTTTTCATAGAATTCCTAAAAAGTAAATTATTATTTTTATATATTATTAACAAATTGTTTGTTTTTTAAAAGCTTTGTTTTACGTGTGAAGAAACCAAATGACGAAAAAGGAAACAAGATCTAGCCATATATATATATATGATTGGTCTCAAACAATTTAACGGTGCAGGATGGTAAGAATTAATCCAGATTGCCCAGTCACTTACCTACCAGTTCCAAGGCCTTCAGACAACTGCTCTGCAAGAATTATAAAAGCCACACAATTAAATCATGGGATTCATTTGAGTCTTGTAATTAATCAAGGGCAAGAAACACGCGGCAATCTTGTATACTATTCTTGATAGTAGTATATATTTTTAATAAATTTTAAGTCATTGGGGTTGCGGCCAACAAATTTTGCATTAGCTTGGCAGTGTATTTTTTTTAATTATTATTGAATTTTGATTAGTTTAGAGTTGATCCACTTCGGTTTATGATTCGAAGAAATTCCTATCAAGATATCTAAATATGAAACTTATAACACAACTAATAATTTGTTTTTCATAGTCTTTGACATGATTTTTCTCTATATATGGATCTTAAATGCGAAACTAAACAGACGTAAATTCCTATCAGCATCAAATCACGTGCCCATGTCTTGATCTTTATTTTATACCAAGATTTAAAGTCAAACTACTTTTCTCTATCATTGATAGGTCTAATTTAATAATTATTTATAGCAAAAGAAAATGAGGAACTAGCGTAAATTAATTTTTTATAATTTAAAATCAACTTATACTGCTTAACATTTTTTAGAATTAAAGTTGACGAAGTTAAAATCTCCTTTATTAAATTAGACCATAATCTCTTTTATTTGATAAAGGAGCTTGTTTCTTATTTTACTTTGGTATTGTTCTCAGGGTGTAAATCTTGCTAAAGGTCCCAAAAAAATCATAATTTATTGGTTCTTAAGTATTGCTACAATCTGTATGTCCATTAAAACTACAATGTTGTACTCTTCAAGGTGTCAATTAATGAGGGGAGAAATCATGAAATACTCTTAAAGCCAGCTTCAAACAGAATATTATGAGCTCTGTTCTTTCAAATGATCCATTTGGTTAATCGCTTCCTCTATTTCATTTTTCATATTAGTTTTATTTTAAATTGATACTTATTTCTTTTAAAAAAATGTTAATTACACTAATTATATTGACTAAATAGTTATCTTCAATAAAAATATTTTTATTAAAAAAATTAGAATGTAGATCCTTTAGAGGGTGAACTCTGACACAGCGATAAAGTTGTGTTTTGATGACTTGTTAATCTTAGGTTTGAATTTAAAAACAACCTCTTTACATATGTAAAAATAAGATTGTCCATAATATTTCTCTTTCTTTCTTGTGCATAACGTAGAGCCTCCAAATATAGGAGGACCTGATTTTTTAAATTAAAATGTAGACACAGAAGTGTCGGTGACAAGAGACAATAGCATGGGAAGGAAAAATGGAAAGAAACAGTTCTAATGCATATTAAAAAACTGTTCAGAAGATAATAAGATCATAAACATATGAAGAACAGTCAGTCCCACACGTAACTGCAGGAGCCAATTCAATTCAAACTTTAATGACTTGCATCTTCTTCCTCACAAAATTTTGTGTACTCCTTTGGACCCATCAAGGAATCTAATTCAGATGGATCGCTTGGCTTTACTTTGATCATCCATCCATCTTCGTAAGGGCTTGAGTTGACCTTAAAGTGGGAAAAGTAGGGAAAAAAATATGAGCTGTATAAGCTGCTGATTAGAAGACAAGGCAAATCAACACTGTAATTCAATTCAATATCAAAATAAACAGCCATGTATAAGAGTAAATAGTATATGCGCCGATAGTGTAAGATTTTTACAATGTCAATCAAATTAAAAACTGATATGTACCATAATTTTTATGACTTTTATAATTAATACTTTAAATGTTATACCTAAAATAATTTCTTATTAGTGGATAGTGTAAATATTGTTACCCAAACAGTGCATAGTAATAAGTAACCTCATGCAGGTCTTGAATTTTTTTTAGCTTTTTGCAACAAAAGTCCTCCTTAGACCAAATATATATAAAGTACAGAGATGTAGGGTTAAGGGTTAGAATTGATCACCAGGCCAGGCGTTTCTGTGAGCTTTTTGTTAACCTCAACGATCTCCCCCGAGATTGGAGAGTTTATATCACTTGTTGCTTTAACACTTTCAACGGCTCCGAAGCCAGACTTCTTGGAAACTGTGCCACCTGGTTCTGGCAGCTCCACATACACAACCTCTCCAAGATGGTCCTGCAATTCGACACCTTCAGTCTTCACTTGTGTGCTAACATTATTTAAGTATGTAGTTAAACTTTAATTCAGCGCACATGTATAGTTGTATACTATATACATAGACCCTCCCAAAAACGTGTGCAAATGTTTTCCATTAAATTGTAAAGAATAAAGTTCTAACCACTAACATAAGCAAACAGGAATTAGCAACCTTTGCCTACTAAACTTGATGTTATTAAAAAGGATGTTATTACACAATGTCATTTGATAGTTGATACTAGCACATAATAAGGACAAACCACCCAAAAAACAAAATATTGCTTTAAACTACTATTTGGGTTAGCAAGCAGGACCAAAACAATATATAGTCTTATCTCACTAAGTGATGTGATGTGAATAAACTCGTATAGGAACAAAGTTTCACTTAAGAGGTGCAAGCACCAACCTGGGCATGGTCAGTGATACCAATGGTGGCGACTGAGCCTTCGTGCTTGACCCATTCATGTGAATCAGCGTACTTAAGTCCATCCAAGACTGAGAAGCAAGCAAAAAGATGTGAGCAAAACAAGTGAATTAGGCCTCTGCTTCCACATGCAAATAGATAACAAAAATAAGGTGAAATGTGAAGATGATATTTGATATTCATATATTATGAAGAAATAGATATTGTGTGTAAATACCGGAAGATAAGCATCTGGAGAAAGAAAAAGGAGGCAAGAGATGAGGTCTGGAGGCAGAAGAGAGTTTGAGTGCATTGGCAGTGGAAGAAGCCCACATCCTGAGTGCCATTAGAGATTGTGTTTGTGTACCCCTTCTCTTCTCTCTTTGGTTATTATTATGTTGTAGGGATAATATATCACTGAAACAATAAGATGGAGCTCTTCATATATGTTTTTTTAAAGTTTATCTTCGATGAATGGTGGGCAGCGAATGCCTCATCCTCTTTATGTTCTGCCTTATGTTTTTTATTATCCTTTAAGCACTGTACTTCGCCTAACTTTACAAAAAAATCAAGGCTAATGAATCAAAATCACCACTCCCGTTCTTCTTTCTTTTGTGAAAGCTAATTAAATAACAGATAATTAATTGTTCTTTCGTGATCATCTCCTTTCCAGATTCGCCATACAAATATTTTAATGTTTTTCGGTGCCTCGATGTGCAGATTTGCATGGGTTAATTACACATTTACACTTACTTTGTAACACGAGCCTAAATTGATTTTAACGGGGGGTACCCCAACGAATAAATGAAGTGCGTCCACTTGAATTGATGTGTCAACAAAACTAGTGCAAGCATGTGAGCTATAAAGGAAAATTTTACAAACATCCCAAAATCATAATGTTTTAAGAAAAAAAGCATATTTACTTTAATATATTGAAGCATATATGACATTATTGAATTCAAAATTAAATATAAATTCATGTATGTTTCAACCATTAAAAGATATAAAGAATAGACAGAACCAAAATATTGAAGACGAAATCAAAATTAAAGTAGGCCTGATACGTTTTTGGGCTTTTTATATGCTTTAGGCTCTTGCTATTACACCTCTTTTGCTAAGTACACCACCGCACTCCCTTTCTACCTCCCAACTACCCATTATACCTTTGTTCCTTAAAGATGTATACCTTTTTTCTCTCCAGAAATGTATTTTAAGAATTAAATATACCTATTCCAGAAACATATATCTAGAACTATAATTTATAGTTCTAGATATATACTTTTGGAATTAGTATATGTTTTTTTAATAAAATATCATTTAGGAATTAAGATAGTTGACAAGAAATACAAAAAGAAAAATCATTGACATGAATGTTTATCTTATACTTATGTTTGTTAGTCTTATTTTTATTCTATCATTGAGGTTTTTTAAATTCTGCCTAAAATCTTATTTTTGTTCTATTTTATTATTCTTTAAACCCTAATTTTAAACCATATTCACCATATATATTCATTATATAATATTGTGTTTTCATCAACAAGATACAATATTTTATGTTTTCCTTCATGTGATATTATGTTTCAAGGTATGTAATGACTAACTTCATCTATAATACACCTTAATTATAAAGCAAAGCTTTTGACGATGATTTTTTTCCTTTAAGTGTGTTCATTCATCTTTTAATCCAAATCTACGACAGCGATTCAAGCTTCAACCTTCAACAACTCTTTGATTGAGGTATGATTTGTTATTATCGAAAATATCTTTTTGGAATAATGTATATCATTTGGGAAGCGTATCTCTAGAACTATAAATTATAGTTCGGGAGATATAGCAAGAGCAAGAGCCTACCCTTTACATAGTGCTTCAATGTTCAAAAACCATACCCTGCATAGCCCAAAACATGTTGCGTGCAACTGTATCTCAGGCCCGCCCAATTGATCGTGCACCCAAAAGAACATAAAATTTCTTTTATGCCTATTATTTATCACCTCTATTTATGTACATACTTCATACTTGCAAGTCGCAAGTTGCAACGCACTTTTGTTTATCAAGTATTAACCAACATTAGTCCCACCTCAGGAGTTAGTTTAGCAATAAATAAGCGTAAAATAGACATGTGATGATGTGAATACGAGTTTGAATCCTAAAGAGGCTAACTAATATGAATGACCTGTTTCTGGTCTAACAAATATAAATTAAGTCAAATATACATCAGATTTATTTTATTTATAAAAAAAAGAGTTAGCCAACATTAATTGTTGCGTACTATGTATGTTTTTGTTTACATTTCGTATGAATACAGTTTATCTCTTATTATGACTCTTCTTTAAGATTTGGAGGATTTTTATGACTAACCGACATTCTCTTTGTATGTCTCTCTTTACAAATAGACAGGTAGGTGTCTTTCTTTAATGGTTCTCTTTAATCTTTATCCTCAAAAGGAAGCACACAACAAATAAAAGAAATGTGAAGCAATAGAAAATGTGATATACTTATGTAACCTCCAGTTCTCCGCTATATCTTTCAGATTTTCCAACCGTGGAAATGATATTTCTTTTTCGCCTATAAAAGACAAAAAGGAACGTATTGACAATAGATAACGTGATATATACTCGAAATTATTAAGCAGCATTAATTGTATACCTTTTAAATCAGAGAAAATATAACATACCAGACTTTTAACCTGTCCTTAAATTTTATTTTAAAGCGACAATTGAAAATTTGTTATATATAATAAGTTCGTTTTTTTATAATAATAACTTGAAAATTATATTAAAGATGATTTTTTATTAATTGCTAAATGTAAAAATTTTAAAATTAACAAAATGACGTTTAAATTGCTCAAAGTGTAAAAAAAAATTTTACTCAAATGACAAAAGGCCCCGACAAGGATGACGTCGAAGTCCAAAATGGTGGACCTGAGTTTCAGCAACTCTGTCAAAGGTCGTTGACCAACTGATCCTTGTGGTGGACCCCATGCCCGCCAAATAAACTCCACAATTCATAATTTCTCTTTCCGCATTTTAAGTCTATTTTTCGGTAAAAAAAAGTCTAATTTTAAATTCTTGAAACAGTCACCGACAATATTAAATTTTTTATTATATTTAAGAAAATTCTATTGGTTTTTGGATAAGAGAATTTAGCTTAAGTGAGTGAATAAAGTGTGTAAATTATTATAATTTTTTAATATTTATTTTTATGGATAAAAAATCTGTTATATAATTGAATTTTATTAATTTTCAATATTATTTTAAAAATATGTATAATTTTTTAATTAATTAAAAATATAAAAATAGTTCATTAATAATTTAGTAAAATTTAATTCTTATATATTTATCCTATATTATTTTTTTATAGTAGCTAAGTAGCTTATCTAAACTTGCGCAGAGTTGGCAATTTGGCATCATTGTCCACGAGTTCATAAACCCACAGAAGTTTAAAAAAAAAAAAAAGGAAACGATGAAAAATGATACGAATTTTCTAACGTGTCACTCACTGACGTCTTCAACCATCGTGAAGACCCAAGTGGAAAAGGAAGCCGCTGGATTAAAAATCACACGCGTATGATAAAAGTGATAACATTAAAATATAAATAAACAAACAATAGAATACGACTAATTATGACTAAATAATAAAACTATATAATATATGCATAGTGTGTATACTGTAGGTAAGAAGCAACACGATTTTTTTCAACGGAACATCGCATATCATATTCATATCTGGTATCACGTTGACATTGTCTTTCTACTTTCCCACTAAACTCGGATTTAGAAATTTGGCCTCCGCCGCTCAACCAAATTATTTTAAAATTTGTCATGAAAACAACAATCATAGATGGAGGGAGATTAGATGAACCAAATGAAGTGATTACTTTTTTTATACTATAGTATATAGTGTATACGTTTTTTATGGTAGAAGTGATTACACTCTTTATTTCAACAAGAAAAATAGAAGAAGAAACATAAGGTAAAGTTCACAACAGTCGCGTGACTTTGAAGCTCGTCGTCGTTTAGCTCTCTGCGTCTGTCCAACCAACAAACTCTTTGACTTGCAGACAGGAGATAGAGACAAGTTTTGAATTTGATTTCATATTATTGGAGATTTCAGAGTCTAGCATTATTCCCATAATTAATTTTTAACCAAATAACAGAATAAACTATATTATATGAGAAGATCTCTACTTATTTAATAATTATTTTTATTATACTTTATATTTTTATAAATTATAAATTCAATAAATTATACAATATTATTTTTAATAAACATTTATTTCTATCTTTAAAATAATATTTTTAATTAGATAAAATATATTCTTAATTCCTAAGCATCTTTAATGCTTAAATATTGAATAAAAATTTTAAGTTTAATATCTGATTTTTATTCAATTTTTATTAGATTTTCTAATAAAGAAAACGAAAATTTTTTTAATATGAATAATAAATTATTATATACATATTATTTAAAAAATATTTTTTTTTCTTTTTTCTCTTTTTAAAATTTCAAAATGATATTTACAACTACAAGAGTTATTGACAGATTTTTAATCTTATAAAACATTATAAAATTTATAAAAGAAAATATAAAATTCCAATTTGATATTTATTATTTTAATGAGCTTTATCACTTGAGTAATAATGACTGAATCTTAATGTTGACCTTTTCCCCTCTCACTGAATATTCCTCATAAAAGCACGAGGTAAAGTAGTAAAATAACATCAGCAACAAAAATGAGGCGGCTAAGAATTTGATTAGCTTCAGAATTTGAGGAGAGCAATTGAGCATTTGAGCTAGATTCTCCCATTCAAACTTCAAAGTACCATGCCATCATGCATAATTACTGACTGCCGCTCAACTAGCGTGTATAGTGTTCAACCAAAACATTGTTCTTGTCTCGTGAAAGTAAGCTTTTGCTTGAAATGCATATGGGTGTGATTTTATTAGATTTCGTAAACTTGAAAATGAATACAATTGTTTCTATATTAGGTTTAAGGCTTTGGCACAAGTATTAAAAATATAATTGATAATTTAAGTTCCATAAATAAATATTAGGATTTTGTTTATCAGTGTCTTAAAAGCACCAGTAAAGGAGTTAAAATATTTATTGTTGAAATGATAAGAAATCACAAAAAAAAAATATTGAACAATGCAAATTTTATGCATTTTAATAATAATTATCCTACTACTAGTTTCTTAAGTAGAACCCTCAGGCCATTGCTTAGCATTTTTCAAAATATTACTATGTAACTTTCTAATATATTTCATCTCTCTGATTAATTAATTCTAACAATTATTCCTTAAAAAATAATTAATACTTCATTAGTTTTATAAAATGGCAACTGATTGAATAATTTAAATAATTAATACTTCATTAGTTTTGTAAAACAACAACTAATTGAAACAATTTGCTAAAAGGAATTTGAGTGAATCAATTTATTCTTTAAATGTTGATTAAAAAAATACTACCCTTATTGTTATTTGACTAAAATATAATTTTCATCCTTCTATTTTTTTTTTAATTTGTAATTTTAGTCTCTTTTTATTTTTTAATTGAAATATTTCATCTCTCAATTTTAAGAATTTTGTTATTTTAGTTTCCAATTTTTTAATTGATATTTTGTCTCTCACTTTTAAAAAATTCACAATTTTAATCTTTGCAGCAAATTTCAAATGTTTGATCTATTAACTCTAGTTGATTGACTTATTTACATGACAAATGTTTTCTTAAATTTATTTAATTGTTAACAAACTTAAATTACTAAAAATAAAATAAAAATTATGTAGTCAAGTCTGAAATTGATAAAAAAGAACTAAAGTTGTAGATTTTTTAAAATTAAGACACAAAATATCTCAATTAAAAACAAACTAAAATCACATATTTTTTTAAAAAGTGAAAGATAAAACATCTCAATTAAAAAAATATGAAGACTAAAATTATAAATTTTAAAAAATAAAGAGACAAAATTATATTTTAACCTTCTTATTTATCAGATTCATTCATCATAGTTAACAATTATTAATTTAGTTAATAACAATAAATATATAAATATATGTTAAATTTATATATTTTAAAAAAATGTCATCATCATTAATGTATCTCTCTCTGTATTCTAAATATTTATTAATAAAAAACTCTCTTCTATTTAATTATGAATATTTTAGTCGGAAAAAAATTAATATAAAAATATTAAAAATTATGTTTTATAAAAAAGAGTAAACATTATTTTTAATTTAGATCTTGTAGAAATAAACATATGGAGTAGTTTTGGCCTCAAAAATTTATTTTAGCTCATTTTAAAGATGTATAACTTATTAATGATGTTTTTTATTAAAAAAACTGATTGATGATGTTTTCGGTTGATGTTTGAAAAAAAATTTGAAGTGAAAATATCAAAGGTTTTTAACTTATTAATGATGTTTTAATCAAAAGCTCTTAAAAAAAACATAACAGAGCGTAAAGACTTTTTATTTTTATTTTTATGGAGCAGGCGTCAACAAAGCTTTAAACACACTTTTAAATGAGTAACTATTTAAAAGGGTGTAAACTCTATTTTTTTGGCTTACCGTGCAAATTTAATATTATTATATAAGAAATTTGTTAAATGTGCCAAATTTTAATTACTAATAAGTAAAAGAGATAACCATAAAAAATTAGATTCTTACTTCTACTATAAGCCTAATTTAAGAAGAAGTTCGTACTTAAAAAAATAGCAAATAAAATTCATAATTTTAAATCCTTATTTAATTTAAGCTTCTAAAATAACATTTCTTATTTTATTTGAACTTTATATTTTAGAATATCCATATCACCTGATTGGTTTTAAAGGCAAAATCATTTATCCAAAGAGTTTAACTTAATTAATTAAATAATATAGATAAGTTATTATAAATATTTAATATTTATCTACGATTCATAGATACATAAACATTTGGCTGTTTAGTATGTGTGATTTATGATAGATTTAAGTTTAATTAGATAAAAATGACGTATGAAAGTGTGAAAAGTTTCTTTTAACCCTACATTTATTATTTCATTTAAATTATTGGTTGCCGACACAAATATAATAAGGGCATGATTATACTTTTGTGTGTTTTTTAAAATTATTTATTTCTATTTTATGGAACAAAATAAATTATTATCTTATTTTGATTATATTTCTCACCTATTTATCTTTAACCAAATAGCTCTACATTCAACATTATTTCCACTTATTTATTTTTTTCAAAATATTTTTTATTTATTTTTGCTAACTCTATATTTTCCTCAATCAAACACAACCTCTTATACGAGTTTTTGCTTTAGGATGCTGATAAAACCAATAAAAAAATTATTAATAAAACGTGATAGAGATATGAATTGATATAGAAAAAAATTTTGTTACTATCTTATTTTTATAAAAAATAAGTCTACTAATAATATAAAATAGTTTGATAATGTTATATAATCACTCACATTATATAATATATTGTTAATTTTTATGATAATTATTTTAAAAACCTAATTATAATTTATGATGAAAATATAATATGAAATTATTTTAAACTATTAGTGTATGGACATTTAATTCTTTTATAAATTTAAGTCGTGTTTGATAAAAAAAAAATCTGAAAAATTGATTGAAATTGAGAGAGCTAGGTAGATAAAATGTGAATCTAATCGATGAATTAGAATTGATAGTTGAAAGCTATAAATGTTTATTTCTCAGAAAAAAACTACAGGTTTGTTAAGTTTATTTAAATAATACTACATAATTATATGCAATAAAAAAATTGTTCTTGAAAAAATTTAAAAGGTATAAAAATAAGCAATACATAATAATGAAATAATTTTATAACAAGAAAAAAAAGGATACAATAGAATATGTTTTTATTTAAAAAAAATCAATTTTACAATATGAGTAAATGATATATTTTCTGTACATTGATTGTGTGAGTGGTTTTTATATTACTATTTAATTATAAATTATCATATATATATATATATAATAAGTTTATTAATTTTTATAATTTTATAATAAGTTAATAAATTGTTATCCACACAATATATTAAGAATCGAGTAAAAGCAGTAAAGCACCGAATATTTATTTATATAAATGAGATATTTAAAGATAAAAGTTTGTACGAATAAACATTAAACATATGAATTAATGGATGTGTGATTGATTAGTTTAATCAAATGTCTTATATTTGATTTGAGTGTTAAACATGCACTTACATTAAATATTTAAAAAATAATTTTATTATACATAATAATCATATCCAACTATAAAAAGTTTACTCGAGTTAAAATAAAATAAAATATATTAGTTGATAAATACGGGTCTTAGTTATGGTTTATAGGTAAGGTCTATCGTTCATTTTCATTTTTAATTGACGCAAGTCATATCAATTAATTGTATAAAACAGTGTTACTCGATTTGAAATATAAAGTGTTTTTATTATACACGAGTTAAAAGTATCTTTTACGGTTTATTTTTTTATGGTCTATTCTTAAAATTAGTTATAAATAAATGTATTAAATATTTAATCTATTTTAAAATAAGTATCATTTCAAGTCACTTCACATATTACTTCACGGTTCACATAGAATAAAAAACTAATAAATAGATAAATTAACCTTAATATTAACATTTGCATCAATAAATTCTGTTGTTTTTTTATTTTTACAAGTTTATATGTGAAGCCTTACAATTTATAAAGCATGTGATATGCCGTTATATAGAAAGAGTCTCAATATTTTTTCACACCCAAGTATGTACTTTTAAACATCACTTTATTTTTTTATTTCTCTATTATTTTATTATTTTCTTCTTCTTTTCTATACAACATTTAGTATTTTTTTATTAATCAATATTGCATACTTTATTCAGGAATGGCACTCTTAAAAAAATGTCAAAGGACAAATACTTGTTTGAAAATAAATTATGTATTCTTAAACTGTGTATTCACTATCCACCGAATAAAACAAAAGAGTTTTATAACAAAAAATATTTAAAAAGCATATATAATTTTTTATAATTAATGCAAGGTGTAAATTGAAGAATTACACGCATTAATTAAAATTTAAAAATTACATATAGGTAAAATTCATATATTTAACTATATTTCTCATTACTAACTATTTAATTGATATTTATAAATCCGTATCTTATTGTGTATAGTAAATTTTTAATTTTAGAAAGCTAAATTATTTTAAATTTAAGAAATTATTTGATGAAAATCATTTTTATTATAAATAATCAAAATTGTAAGGTTAATTATTTCTATATTTAAAAATTAAAATTGATGATTTTGTAATTAAAAGTACAAAAAGAACATACAATTTTTTCTTTAAAAAAAATATGATTTATCATTTTTATTGAAGTATTTTCTTTCAACCGCGTTTTCTTTTTAAATTACATCCGTTTTTAGTTTTATTATATAAATATAAGAAGTTATTAAAGGATTTTATATAAGTATACTATTTGATTACTTTATTTTATTTTTGACCGGTGGATTACTTTTCTTAAATGACTTTGTCTTTATATTAAAAAAATGATATTATTAACAGAAATGGCAATAGATATATAAGAAAGAAGTTGATTAAAAGTCATTAGTGATCTGCGTGAGAAGAGAAGAGAAGGGTTTCAAAAATAAGAAAAAATGGAGGCAGAGTAATTGCGGAGACGCCAGCTCATGTAACCGTCAAACTCGAACAGTGCCAAGAAAGTGTACACAACACAACAAATGTTTTGATTTGAAAGCAAAAAAAATAAAATAATAAATAATACTAATTGTCAGCTACATTATTTTCTCTCTCTTCACTTACTCACTCACTACTTTGTTTTGTTTTCTTTCAATTTTCACTTTAATTTGTTTTGCTTCGCTCTACCCTTCTGACCTTACTTAGCTTGTCTCTCTCGTTCTTTCTTTCTTCCTTTTCAATTGAGAGAGAGAGGGCGAGTTACTGAGTTGAGTTGAGTTGGGTGGGGTTGAGTTGTTCGGCGCAACTCAAATGTGATGGGAAGCAATGGACTGTGCAACCTGTTTTCTTGCTTCAAAGCCTCCTCCAACAACACACCTAACCATAACCATAACCACAACCACAACCAAAACCAGCTGGTGTTTGCGGAGACGGAGCCATTGGACGAAACCCTAGGTCATTCCTTCTGCTACGTTAGATCTTCCGCTCGTTTTCTCTCTCCCTCCCATTCCGATCGCGTCCTCTCTCCCTCCAACTCCCTCCGCTTCTCCCCTTCTCACCGCCCCGATTTCCCCGAAACCGCATTCAAATCCATTTCCGGCGCCTCCGTCAGCGCCAACAGCTCCGTCCCCAAAACCGTCCTCCAAACCGACGACGACCCCACCGTCAATGGCTTCAAAGGAACGTCGTCGTTTAGCGCCCTCCCGCTCCAGCCTGTTCCAAGAGGAGGAGGAGCTGAAGAGAGAGAGAGGCGGGCGTTCTTCCTCTCGGGGCCAATTGAGAGCGGCTCGCTCTCCGGACCCCTCGACGACGCCGTTTCGAGCTCGGCTGGAGTGCCTTTCTCTGCTCCGCTAGGTGGTTCAGTCTATGTGAAGAAGAAACGGAAGAAGAGCATTGCAGGGTTGAGAAAAGCCTTCCAGAGGAGTCTCTCTGAGAAGAAGCGCCCGGTGGGGAGGAAGGGGAAGACGGAGGTGAAGAACGAGAGCGTAACCGGGAGCAATGTGCAGTGGGCGCTGGGAAAAGCGGGGGAGGATCGTGTGCATGTGGTTGTATCGGAAGAACAGGGTTGGCTGTTCGTGGGGATTTACGACGGTTTCAATGGCCCTGATGCGCCCGAGTTTCTCATGGGTAATCTTTACCGTGCACTTCACAAAGAGCTCCAGGGTTTATTTTGGGAACTTGAAGAACCAGAGCCAAAGCCGCAGCCGCAGGTGCAGGCAGTAGAGCATAATGAACCTGAATCCCACAATGACGGGGAGGTTGAACAAGAGTCTAATTCTAATTCTCTCCAAGGATCGGTTAAGAGAGTGACGTTTCAAGCGGAGGGGACTGAGAGTAGGAGGAGGAGGTTGTGGGAGTTTCTGGCTGAGGATGATGATGATGCTGAGGACGGCCTTGATCTTTCCGGGTCGGATAGGTTTGCGTTTTCCGTGGATGATGCTCTCAGTGTTAGCAAGGAGGGTTCTAGAGGTAGTGGACGGTGGTTGATTTTGTCTAAGTTGAAGCATGGGTTGTCGAGGCATAAGGAGGGTCATGGGAGAAGGTTGTTTCCGTGGAGCTTGGGCGTGGGGGCGGAGGAGAAGGAGAAGGTTGAGGAAAATCCGGTGGCGGAGGAGGAGGAGGAGAAGGGTCGCGGTGGGAGGAAGAAGAAGGTGGGTCCTGTTGATCATGAGTTGGTTTTGAGGGCGTTGTCTCGAGCGCTTGAGATGACTGAGCTTGCGTATTTGGATATGACGGATAAGCTTATTGATACCAATCCGGAGCTTGCTTTGATGGGGTCATGCCTGTTGGTTGTGTTGATGAGGGATGAGGATGTTTATGTGATGAATGTCGGGGATAGCCGTGCCATTGTGGCACATTATGAGTGTGAAGAGGTTCATGCTAGTAAGGAATCCGGAGGCGGTGCAGACGTTGAGTCAAACGGGGAGTGCATAGTGGAGGAGAACTTAGCTCTGGATGAAGGTGGTGTGGTTTTGGGGAATGAGGGTCCTGCTCAAGAAAGGAGGTTGGTTGCATTGCAGCTCTCCACTGACCACAGCACCAGCATTGAAGAGGTAAGTGTATAATTGGGCATTTCAGATACTTATCCCTGTTTCCATTCATACAGTCGCACATTGCATTGCTTGTCTTGTTTTTGTCTATGTTCATCCTTCTTCTGCTGGTATATTTTCTACATTCTTACACATGGGTGCAAAATTTCGTGATTAATTGTAAGGCTTCAATGTTTATTCACACATTGCATTACTTGTATTGTTTTTGTCTATGCTTAATCATCCATTTTCTGCTAATATATTTTCTACATTCTTACACATGGGAGCAAGATTTCGTGATTAATTGTAAGGCTTCAATGTTTATTCACACATTGCAT
>CM023951.1:3607241-3717146 GCA_013407115.1 Glycine latifolia
TGCTTGTCTTGTCTTTGTCTATGTTTATTCATCCTTCTTCTGCAGTTCTGCTAATATATTTTCTACATTCTTACACATGCGTGCTAGATTTCATGATTAATTGTAAGGCTCCAGTGTCCTTCAATTGTTCTGTAATTTCTTTGGTAGGTTTCTGGAATTTCATCTCCCATTAAGTTTTACTACTCCTCTCCTCATGTGTGATGTGTGTACATTTGTGTCTGCTTGTCTTTGTGTTCCCCAATTCAGGAACGAGATTGTATCTTTCAGACTTTCACTAAATTCAGCATTCTGCTTTTATATCAAGTGACATATAGTTTTTGACTTTGTAACTAGCATTTACTTTGAGGTTTTAATTTTTTCTATATCTTATGCACATCCATTCAAAAGTAACAGGTTATAGCTTCTGAGTATTTAATCCAAACTGACATGATTTTTGGATTATACGAGTGTGTTGTGTGTCCTAACATGCCCCATCTCTTTCTGACTTTCACTGAATTCAGCATTCAGGTTTTATATCAAGTGACGTCTAGTTTTCCACTTCATAACTTGCATTTACTTTGAGGTTTCAATTCTTTCTCTATCTTACGCACATCCATTCAGAAGCAACAGGTTATAGCTTGAGTATTTAATCCAAAGTAACGTGATTTTTCCATTATACATTTGTGTTGGACGTGTGTCCAAGCACAAACTGTCTCTTTCAGACTTTCACTAAATTCAGCATTCAGCTTTTATATCAAAGAGGTGTAGTTTTTGACTTCATAGCTTGCATTGATAGTCGTGTGAGTGTTATATTCAAGAATTAGATCTTTGGCTTCATGTGTATTTGCTGTTTCCTTTTTAATTATTTATTTTATAAGTTTTGATACTACTAATTCTGTCTTGTTTTCCTTCAGTCATGTACTGATCAATTCATATCACTTGCTGAAATTGAAGTTTATTGTTTTGCAGGAAGTTGTTAGGATTAAGAATGAGCATCCTGATGATAACCAATGTATTGTAAATGATAGAGTAAAAGGCCGTCTTAAGGTTACTAGAGCTTTTGGAGCTGGATTTTTGAAACAGGTGCCTTTTAAAATAATCTATTGTAATGACTCTTCACTATTACTGTTTACTTCTCTTTGTCTATATGTGAAGATGAGTGACATTGATATCCACCATTATTGTTAGAAACATTGGTTGTCATTTTTAGGAACAGCAAAATCTATTCAATGAAATATTGGTTTTCTATGAAAAGTTACTTTGCAGAGAACAAGTTAGGACTTAATGTTAACCAGAAAAGCGTACTTTGAGTATAAATTATTTTGAATAACCTGCTACAAATTTTTATTTTATATTTGGACTTTGAGAACTTGAGTTAAAGGTGTTGTTGATGTTGTTGATGTTAATTTGGACTTCGAGAATTAGTGCATAGATGTTATGTCTATTGTTGTCCTTGGATTTAGAGTATACCAAACTTCCCACTCTGGCTATGGAAGAGATGTTTCATGCAACCTCACTTTTTTTAGTGCGGCACTGCTGCACATGTCCATTCTCATCCAGACTTAGAAAATGGAATCCTGCTTGTTTATTATGCCTCTTGTTCAAGGCTGCAATGCATAAACTTCTTAAATATTGTATGCAATTGTATGCTGACTTGATGTTATGATTTGCATGTTTCTGCAGCCGAAGTGGAATGATGTAGTACTAGAAATGTTTCGAAATGAATATATTGGCACTGCTCCATATATATCCTGCTGCCCTTCATTACGTCACCATAGATTATGCCCAAGAGACCAGTTCTTGATCCTCTCATCTGATGGGTTGTATCAATATCTTAGCAATCAGGAAGTGGTTTCTGAAGTTGAGAGTTTCATGGAAAAGTTTCCAGATGGAGATCCTGCCCAGCATTTAATAGAGGAGCTGCTCCTACGTGCGGCTAAAAAAGCTGGTAAACAAGTCTTCTTATCACATTAATCTTTCTTATAGCTTTGCATACAGTCATGTTGAACATCTTCAATTTGTTTTATGAGATAAATGGAGTAAATGGAAATTTATTTATTTTGAATTGATACTTTATTTGTATAACTAAACCATTTGTCTACTCCCAATGTTTGTTCAAACTGAGTCAATATATGTACAACATTCAAACTTTTTTGATTGGTTGATTTGGTGACATAAACCTTTATTTTACGGCCAAACTCAGTCATTAAATTTGTGCCACTTCCTGTTAACTTTGAGGATATATTTTAATGGGATTTTGCTTGAATAACCAAGTTGTTAACACAAACTTGCAGAGGATAATTTTGGAAAATTGAAAGAATTGTTTCCCCCCCTTATATCTGAAGCGTATGTGGTAAATAGTTTAAAATGTCTGTATGGGTATAATGCTCTGGAAGTATTGTGTCATTTTCTTTATTGGGTGATGGTATAATGCTTTCATCTTCTTAACTTTCTGGGCCACTGCTTTGATAGTTTGTGAGCAGCTACTTAATTATTTTCTATTCTATAGAAACTAACTGACTTTACATGTTCACATTTTTATTCTTTGATACCTGTAATATCCCTTTTATGGACTATCCTGGAGGGTTGTCATGTCTGTATGGGTAGAATTGGTTGGTTCTTGCAAAGAAAACTTGTTTTTGAAATGTCAGTTTGATGTTAGTGGGCTGTTTGCACTTTGCAAACCCAGCCTGGGATGGGCGTTAAAGTAACTCAAGAAAATAAGATAGGAAAGAAAATAATCAGTGCAATATTCAGTGTATGACCAGATTTAATTGTTGCAGGAATGGATTTCCATGAGTTGCTGGATATCCCTCAAGGAGATCGGAGGAAGTACCATGATGATGTTACAGTTATGGTGGTATCACTTGAAGGAAGAATCTGGAAATCATCAGGGAAGTATCCGTGAGATCTTACTCAACTCCCTATTGTCTGTAACTCCGTATACATATATCATATATCATAATTGAGGTGCCTCGAAGCCAGTGCCAAAATTCCCAACTTGACCCATTTTTCATGGGTCCTTTTAGATGTTCATTCTAGTCTAACAACATAAGTTGTGAATAGAAGAATCTCAATATTAAATTGCAAGAGGCCACCTATATCCAGAATTGGGAGATGCAAAATGCAATTTAAACGAGCTTGGGAATGGGCATTGCGGACGGGTTTTGGGAAGTCTCTTCAGGAGAAAGAACAATGTAAAGCCTTTTTAAACTGTTCTTTTTTTGTTCCAGTCGTAGTCTATCTCTTTCCCCTACTATTTGTCCAGGTTTATAGAGATGAAAAATGAGAGAAATTTTGAGTAGCTGAGGCTCTTTTTTTTTCTTTTTCTTTTTGTTCGTCTTCTTTCTCTTTCTAAGTCCAAGAGAATTTGGGTGTATATTGGTGGGGATACAAATGTACTGACTGAAGTTAGAGCAGTCACCAGTCAGATAAAAATATGTAATTGAAGGTGGATTTCCACCATTGCGGATTCACATGATTCTGAATTAGAGATCTCAATGTGATAATTGCATTTAAAAGTTCCAGGATGTAATATTCCTGAACGAAAGATATCGAGTACTACTCATTTTCCCGTGTGATTTAGTATTTCAATCAGTTACGCCGCAGTTATGTTCAACTCTTAACATTCTGTTTTTGGTTGAAGAATTTGAATTTTCTTTGAACGTGTTACCAATGCAAGTGATTCCAAGTATGGAGAGGATATCCCCAATAAAAAGAAAATGTATGAAGGTATACAAGAAAGTGAATTAGCAGAAATAATCTACCTCATACATGTGACCAAGGGCATGCTTAGTTAACCATTTTAAAAAATCCTTAGATGTTGAACGTACTTTTGAAAAGTAAATTCAGTTTCGTAACATGTCTGCGCTTGTACATTAAAATTGTCTGCAAACTTATACAAAACTCCAACATTATGTTCAACATGTTTAGTTACTCACATTACTCGCAACAGGTGTTGAGACACACTTATGAGCCACAGAGGCTGTAATTGCAATGGTGAAGCATTAATACTATTAATTTTGTATGCTTAAGAGGCATTAATACTATTAATGATTACACGTATTGTATGGAGAAGCGGATTTTAAAAAGCCAATTGTGGGACACGTAGGCTTCGTGTTTTTTTTTTGGCAGCTCAACGCCGGCCTATTTTTACAACTCAACGTTACTCCAAGAAAATTAGTTTTTGAGCAGGGAGAGGTAGCTCTAGCTGGAGGAATTAATTAAGATTAGATTTATTTTTAATGTGTTCAGATAATCCCAACAAGAACGTCATTGTGAAAGTAGTGTGATGGCTTCCCATGCATGTTTCATGAGTATGATGCAAATTTAACTCATACAAAACTTATACAAACCCAGTAAGGAAATGATTTTCCACATTAAAAGAAATACACCAAGCAGAAGGCAACGATTTTTGGTGAAACGATTTTCATTGTGTTTTCAATCCATCATTGTATCAGGCAGCTTAAAATGTGTACATTCAGCACACACCTACAATGATGATCAATTGGATGATGGATCCAACAAATTCTTAATCTGACTACGCACTCTGTCTCTAATGGAAGAATAAGGAAACTTATCTATAACCTCACTTCCAAAAGCAAAAACCAGAACTCTTCTAGCAGTCTCTATGTCAATGCCGCGAGCTTGGAAATATAGGAGTTGACTTTCTTCCAGGTCGCTTATAGCAGCTCCATGGGAGCACTTAACATCATCAGCCACAATCTGAAGATTCGGTTTAACATTTACAGTCGCACGAGGTTCAAGCAGAAGGCTTCTTGTTAACTGTCCTGCATCTGTCTGCTGAGCATACCTACACAACAATGGCACAATACTAACATAGAGTGAGACGAGATATTTGAAAACAAATGCACCTGTTTCAGTCCACAATGTGCGTATGAAACACAATAGGTCATTCACATATAGCTGAAAAACAGAAATTCCTACCTGTTAACCTTAATGTTTCCATCAAAAACTGCTTGTCCCTGTGAATGTGTAACAATGCATTTATGGAGTTGTCGAGAATAGCCGCGTGGATGGTCCAACACAAGAGTACTGTGCAGATCCTGCGTTTGATCAGCAACAGACAAGTGCAAAGTTGACAACTCCGTGACGGTGTCTGGGCCCAATTGCTGGATATGAAGATTGTGCCTCCCCAGTTTTCCTCCTGTGCTTACCTCTGTAAGCTCATATGTACTAGAAGCTTCCTGCATGCAAAAACAATTAACACAGAATCTCACAATCCGATCTTCATAAATGTCCTAAACATAAAGGGAATAGAAGGTTGACCTGGCGAATGGAGGTCCATTTGATGTGGGCAGCACGGAAAGACTGAGTTTGAATATAAGAATGAGTAAGCTTTGCACCCTGTCCAATCACTGCCTCAAATGCGGCATTACTCCAGTAAGACTGATTCTGATTCTCTTGAGAAGCGGGAAAGTCCTCGATTATATTGACGTGAGCTGCTTTCTCGACGACGACGAGAACCCTAGGATTGGAGAGTTGCATGGAGTCGGAACCATAGGTGGAGGGAGTGGGAGGGGGGCATGTAGTCCAAGTGGATGGGGATGTCGACGTGGCAGCCCTCGGGGACATAGACGAGGGTTAAATCGGGAGCGGCGATTCCGTTGATGGAGAAGAAGAGGTCGCCGAAGGGGAAAGTGCAGATGAATTGGGAGACCCGTTGGAGGAGAGAGGAGGAGGTGGAGGAGAGGGAGCCGACGTAGACGTCATTGGGGAGGTCGGAGGTGGGAGTGAGGAGGGAGATGGAAGGGGAGACGGGGAGGATGCGGGATTGGCGGATGAAGGAGAGGTCGGTGAAGCGGAAGGGCTCGTCGCGGCGGGAGGGCCATGGAGTGGAGAGGAGGGATTGAGAGGAGGAGAGGCGGAGGTTCTGGAGAGGGAGTGGGGTGGAGGGAGAGGAGGGGAAGGAGTCTTCGAGGGTTTCGGCAAGTTCCAGAACGTAGGGGTCAGAGGTCCAGGCCTGTTGCGGCTGGAGTCTGACTTTGCCTCTTAATTTGTTAGGAAAACATGTTGAAGAAGGGATTACGGGACTGTAACCCGCCGGGGAAAACCCTATACCATTCATCCTCGCCTGCATCAATCAACTCAAAACTACCACTATTAATTTGCTTCCTTCACTCATTTGTGGCTCACCAACTGGGCCTTCCTCGGCCTAATCTTTTCCAAGCCCAACCCCAACGTTCGACCTAATAATATAATAAGTTCTACTATCTTTTTTAAAATTATTTTCACTCTTTTCCCACACTTACCAAACAATCCATATTAATTCTATCTTTTTCTTCTTCTCCTATCAAACAAGGGGAAATTGAATTTTCTAATGAACTTACTTGAATTCCCTGCATGTCTCACCTTACTCGATTCAAGAAACTTACTGGACTTTTGTGGGAATGAGCATGTTTCTTACATTACACTAGTATATGCCTGCTGGCTGCAAGACAAGGCCTTTTAATTAATGTACGTCTTTGGTGTGATAAATAATGAGTACAATCCACTTCTTGAACACCAAGCAGAAACTTGAAGTGCTTCTTCATTCAGTATGTTTATCACTTATGCTTGTTAATGCTGGATGCAGTGAGGACTGATAGAAAAACTTGTGTTCATAACACGTACGGCGAAATAAAGGATCTATTTTGGTTCGAAAGTACTATTACAGTAAAATTATGCTATAAATAAATACCTAAATATCGATTCCTCAAGCATGAAAATTCTTTAATAATATAAAGATTTTTCGTGTATCCATAGAGACTAACTTTTGTTTATCAAACTGTGCAGCAAAAAGTTTCATTTATAGCTAACTGTAGAACCCACTTTTCCTAACAAATCCAAAGCCACACTTATTCTCAGTATATACAACCTTTTATTTCTTCCAAAATATTTCAAAATTATTTCATTAATATTATCTATGTTCTTAAAGCTAACAAAGAATACAACAGTATTTCATTTGAAAAATTAATTAAATATTTGAACAAATTAAAATTTTCTAATTTAATTGATCATTAAGTATTAAATAATTTTTTTAACAAATATTAGAATATTTATTTATGTGTGATCCCATAGGTTCAACATTAAACTAATAATATATTAATTAAATTAATATATTAATTAAATTAATATATTAATCAAGATAAACATCTAATAACACTCTTTAACGTTTGAATAACATAAAATAATATATATATATATATATATATATATATATTACTTTCAAGAACCATTAAAAAAATAATATAATTTTTTCTTCCATCAATACAAATCTAAGTTAAATCTAGGGTATGATATAATAAGTCAATTACATTGGTCAAAGTCTTAATTTTATTATAGAGCTCAAACTCATTACATAGAGTAGATGAATCCCTTTTTGAATACCATTAATCCTATAAATACTTAATTATGTTCAATGTCCATTCAATTAATGCTATGAAGCATTAGGTATCTAAAATTAAAATATAACAAATGACTTATTAATTATTATGATAATTTCGTGTCAAAGAAAAAATTACATTTCTTCTCGACAATTTTCTATTGACGGTCTAAGATAATATTATCCATTAAAAAATCTTAATTAAGTCAGTTCAATAATCACATTCGTATACACATATTTTATATATGTAAATTAATAAATGATATATATTAATTTTCATCAAATGAATATTAGCACATATATATCGATTTATTCGGATTATTAATGTCCTATCCATAATGATCCTATGATCAAGAATAATTTAAATTAAAATTATAACTCATTTTCATGATCTTTATTATGATAACAAATCTTTAATTTTAATCAAGGACTTTATCAAATCAATTATTTTTATCAAACAATATAAAAATGATAAAAAATACTTTATTATTGAAATTAAAATTAATTACATGATGTATTGGATCTAAAACATACACAATTATTCTCAACAATAACTTCTAATGTATTATATACTATATGTTGTGCCATCTCACACTCCATGGCCATGTTCCCTTTCCAATGCTTTTCAAGTTATTTTTACAAGTACTTTCCTTGCATATTACCTTATATGCAAAACAAACCATGCCTACTTAGGCCATCTCCAGTGCTGGTAGCTTAGGGGTTCCTTGAATGATGTGACAATTAAAGAAACGATTGCTTGTTTTTTTCATCCATTGGAGGTAGTCCAGCTGGCAAATTTCATGCCTTAAAATAAAGAAACACTACTTATATAAGAAGTGCATCTTATTGAACCCACTATCATTGAATAAGAAACTCAAATTAATTACTTCCACTTGGAGATGCCCTTATAATCTATTGGTCATTTTCCTTTATGCCTACCTGTGGTTATTTTTCAAAAGCTGCAGGTTAAAGATAAAAGTAAAACTATCAATAAATAGATTATGTATGTCAACAAAGTCTTGTTTCTACTTTTAGTTATAAGAGCCACCATTATTAATAGTGTTTTTTTCTCTCTTTAAAATAAAGCTACGGGTGCATTACACTTTAGAGTTGATAAGACATTGAAGAAAGCTTATGTCAAGCTCCTTATTTTTTATTGTTAAGTTCTTAAATCACATAATTACTTAGAATGTTTTTCTTTTTTGACCATGGAATTATAGAGGTCTTCTACTGACTAATTTAAAAATACCATTAGACTCGCCAGAAGGCAAACAACACAGCACAGCCTATGACAATGGCGTATAAGCAGTCATGTACAATCTTCTAGACATT
Source organism: Glycine latifolia (assembly GCA_013407115.1). NCBI lineage: Eukaryota > Viridiplantae > Streptophyta > Magnoliopsida > Fabales > Fabaceae > Glycine > Glycine latifolia. Next base: position 3,615,937 of record CM023951.1, read on the forward strand.
ATCAACCCAGTAGTTCGACTTATATAGTAGTAAGGTTTAAAGTCGAGAAATATAACTAGACCATAGTCACATTTCTTTTTTATATAAGGAATAAAACCTCATATATGAAGCTAGAGCTCATGCACTAACAAGTTTTAGTTGTTGTCCTTGTAATTTGCTCTCTTTTTATTAATGATCTTAAAATATGAATTTAAACTTAATTCTAACTTCAAAAATTAATTTATGAGAATTATCATTCATTATACTATATCTTACTTGTTATCATTAGTTAATGTGAGATTCGGATTTTCTCAACTAAATGATTAACTATTGTGATAAAAATTTAAAAACTAAAGTTGAAGTGAATTAATGAGAATGTTAACATTAGAAGAATATTGTGAGCCCCTAGCATCATATATTAGAGAACAATCCGAAAAGAGAAAGGTTTTCGATTCGTAGTTGTCCATTCCGTAATCGGGGCACGGAACGGTCAACTCCTAGATTGGATAACAGGATGACCCTATTTTTTTTTTTTTTTTTTACTTATTCTGAATTTTTAATATATATATATATATATATATATATTATTTGATTTAGAATTTTTTATTAATTAGTTTCTTATATTATATATTAGGTTTAATTTAGTTTTATTACTATTATTAGTTAGTTGATTATATTTTTTACTACTATAAATTTTTATTTCTTGTATAATATATTATGATCTATTTAGTTTATTATATCATGTTATGTTTTAAATAGTAATTTTATATTTTAATAGTATTATAATTGCTATTATTATAATTATTTAGTTTATTATATTAACAGTTTACAGATTTATTTTAACACAGCAGTTTAGGTAACAAGTTTAGGTCGGAGGTTGGAGGCAACGACACGAGGGAAGTCAAAGACTGTCTGTTCGGCACGGCGGCGGCGGGGTGAGGAAATTTCGAGTTTTCTTTCGAAATTGAAGTCGCGGACCCGAAACCGCTACAGAGCCCGCAATAGCGCCGTCCCGCTCCTGCGCAATAGCGGAAGCGATGGCCGCTATTTCAATCCGCGACGCTATAGAGGTCTCCGTCGCGGACAGGGTCCGCTCCGGTGCGATAGCGGCCGCTACGGCCGCTTTTGACTACTAATATGATTTATAATCAATAGGCATCTATGAAGCCTAGATACGGATATGACGATACGATAAATTTTTTAAAATTAAGGATACGATACGTCTTCCATATGTTGAAGAAAACAGAGCATGAGAACTGAGAAATCAGAACATCCAACAACATAACACAACATCAATTTTTTTTATATCAAATTTCAAAAACAGGGAAGAAATCAAATTTCAAAAAACATAACAGATAAACCGTGGAGAAATCAAATGCAAAAAAGACGAAGAGTACCTACCTCGCTGGAAAACGCAGAAACAGTAATTACCTCGTCGGAAAAGGGTGAGAGAAGTGAGACCGCCTCGGACCATGCCGGAAAAGGGGAGAAGGAAGACTGAAGAGAGAAAGATCGTGCCGAAAAAGACCGCGTCCGTCGCCCTCCGGTCGTCGCCTCCATCGTGTCTCCGCGTGAACAATGGAGTTGCAGTGAGTGTGGTGTTTGCGTGAAAGAAACGATGGAGTGAGGGAGGTAACTAACGTTTTCTCTAATCCCTAATCCCTAATCCCATTTAGCATATTTTTTATTTAAAAATGAGAAATGGCTCAAGCCGTATACGTTGGGCATTAGATAGGCATATTGCAGAGTGACATATTTGTTCTCATCAACAAACAGTCTTAACACTGAATGCATCCATGCATTATAACCTGAAAGATCGTCATCCTCCTCTTCCTACTAATAGTAGTATATCAAAAGTTAAAAACATACTGATGAAATATATTAATTATATTTAATATCCATGAGCATCATTGATGAAATAACAGATAACAGTTTATCCATGTTTGTTCTCTTAATTAGTCAGCTCCATGAGAAGGTAAATGGTTCTGTGACACGTCGATTCGAGACTCCTGAAAAGTGACAACAAAGTCATCCCCGGGTATGAAGTCTTTAAAGCATGCTAGTCTCCCCAGTTCCTCAACTTCCTCTATGACAAGGTCCAGTTTAGCCACTGTTTCCACAAGCAAAGACGCAAAGGCGGCGAAAGGAAGCGCCTCAGAGAACTCAAGGCTAGTGATTGCTATTTTACTCAGTTGCGGCCTCAAAGACTTCCTTTCTGATTCCTTTGTCTGTTCAGCTGAAACCCTTTTGCTTTTCCATTCCAGCAACGCCGAAGAGTCGGTTTTAACACTTGAAAGGGAGGTCTTTCCATGTCTTTCTTGTCCAACTTGTTCGGCAGCTATTTTGAGCATGTTTGTGGCTTGGTTGTGCTTGTGTTTGGGGCCTAAGAAGAGGCGAGGTTGAGATTTTATGGCAGTGTTGAGGTCCTGTAAGGCTTCGTGCAGATGATCAGATAGTATTTCTGGAGAGCAATGCCGGCGATTCCTTATGCTGTTGGAAAGTTCTATCAGTACTTTCGATACTTCTGCTGCAAGCCGAATGCAGGGGTCCTTGAACATGGCTCTAACAGATCTAGGTGTCTGAAAAAGATTTTCAAATCATAAGCATTAGTGTGATTATAAATAAAAATCTTTAAAAAGAATTACTGAATGTTCAAATAATGATAAATTTTATTAAGCATTACCTGAATTTCTGTTCTCAAACAGCCATGTAGGGCTACCACAGTATAACCAAATTGACGAAGAACAGCTCCGACTTTTACATATTGCTGCCATGGAAACCTGTGACAGTACCTTGAATGCCTTGGCTCCCAACTTGCATGCAATGCCTGCCCAATTTAAAATAGAAGATCCCTTGTTTCATTCAATTCCAAGAGAATGAATTTATTAAAATGAACTAATTAATATATGACTCACTCAATGCCTTACCAGTGTTTCATCAATGGATTTTGAATCCAAAACAGCCTTATAACCTTTGTATATTGGATCCTCAGATAATTTCATATCTCCAGAGCCTTCAATTTCTCCGTAAAAGTACTCATTCACACAAGCTGCAACATTTTAATTACCTCCACTGTTTTAACTTAAACTTATAGAGTAAACTTCATGCACAGGAAATGATAAGGAAAACAAGTATTATAAACCACTGGGACTTCTGTGATGAAGGCAAATACAATTAATATTTATAGCAAAAAAGCATAGGGAAATTAAAATTAAAATTGACATGCACACACAAACACACATAAATGCACCCAAATGATCATGCACACATTCATATATATCCACGCACGAAAAATCATTACATGATTTTGGATTATGCGATTTTGATCAATTTCCACATGACACTATTAATTCTAAACTCGTTTTAGTAAACTAAAAGTGACTGTGACATGGAGTTTATCTAGAACCACACGATCCCAAATCATATAATACTTTTCCTTGCATGCTGCACACCCACTCACACATACACCTACATCTACACATGCACATAAACACTCTTCTACACACAAACACACAATTTTTTTTATCCATTGGAATTGAATATGGTATCAGGAATTTACAACACTCACAAACCATGCTCAATCAACTGAATTAGACTACAAATATAGCACGGTATGCGACTATTTTCTAAAGATTATGCTTCCTTGATTAATATTATGAGTTTTTATACCTTCTATAGATTTGGCAAGGCCTTCGAGCTTGTAAACCGTGGAATTATGGAGATCTTCTCCTGACCAATTTGGAAATACCAGTAGACTCATCAGAAGGCAAACAGCACAGCCTATGGCAATGGTGTATACGCGATCATGTGCAATTTTCAAGACATTTTCAGCCCGGTAGCTCGACACAGCAATCAGGTTGAAAGTCAAGAGAAATATAACTAGACCATAGTCATAATTCTTCTTTATATAGGGAATAAACCTCATATAAGTAGCTAGAGCTCCTGCAGTAACAAATTTAGTTCAAGAGTTATATTTAGTCATCATGACTATCACAAGCTTGTCATTTGTCAATACATCCCTCTATGCGAATAATCATTTACTTTGTTCTCTTCATTGAATGGATTAATTATGGTGATATAAATTTCAAAACTAAAACTGAAGTGAATTAATCACAGTGTTAACACTGGTAGAATCATTAAAAAACAGTCCTTTTATCAGGGAACCTCAACTTTTAAGTCTTGATTTTATTTATTGGCTGATTTGTTATAAATTAAATTGTAAAGCAAATTAATCTATACACCTATAGAAAAAACTGCAGCTCCGATGATAATAGCTTGACAGACTCGGCCAGATGCACTTGCAATATAACCAACAAGAAATGCCAATAATCCCGCTAACAGTGTCCCCAATCCTCTGTTGAGTCCTTTGCATAAAGTTGCCCCTGGAACCAAAAGAAATAAAATAAAAATATTAAGATAATCCAACACATGCCATGCAGTAGAGAGAGTAATTAATTTTGATTATGGTATATTTGATATTTAAGAGAATAACTTGCCTGCGGTGAATTCCAACACAACAACCACGGTCATGACAGCCCAAATAGCACTCTGTCCAATTCCCTTGTAAAGTGGCTCCAACAAATACAACAAAGAAACAAGAGTTAGAGACAAACCCACTTTGAATGCATGGATCAACCTTCTTGGGTCTTCACGTCCCACTTTCCACGTAGTCTGCCAAGCCTTGTTAGGAAATCTCATCACCCTCTCACCAAAAACATGCACACGTTTCTTCCACTTCCCATTCATTATGCAATTCTCATTCTCAACCATTGCCATTTCCTGACCAGCATAAACTTTGGGAACCATATTTCTTAATTAATCAAGGTACGTGCAAGTTATAGAGTGAGACGAGACTACAGTGACAAAGTCGAAATGCAACAAGAAATAGTTTTAGAAACGGATATTTTTGTCATTTTGTGGGTTAAGGGGAGTCTAGATGCATGAAAAGAGAACTCCGATTTTGTCCATGAAGCAAGTGTCAACTTTATAACGCGGCTGAAAGGTAGAAGTTGGCTGTCATTTCTACGTTCACGTGCATTCCATTAAAGTGACAGTGCTTTTAAACTGAGTATCTCTCTCAAGTCCTCAAAAGTTTGTTGAATAAAATTATACTTGTACTATTTTATGTGGTGATTGCTTCCATGCACCTTGGTGATTATATTCTAACTATTTTTTTATCGGGGCCAATATTATAAGGGAACATGCCAACCATTAAAAATAAGTAAAGAATGCTTCGATTTTTCCTAACCACAACAGTTAAAATGATATCTAGCTTAATTTTTTTTGTTGAAAATCGTGAAGGTGACTAGTTGCACCGACCAATTACGTACATAAAAGTACAATGCCGAACATAAATAGGTTCAAGTTCAACAAAAGGGAAGCGGGATTCATTCACCTATTAATCTAGGCTAAATTCTAATTTTGTTTCTCGTAATTTTTTAAATTTATGATTTTGATCCTTCTCAGTATCATTAATAAATAATTTTGATTAATTAAGTTAATTATAAATTAATTATTAAAATATTAAATAAAAACTATTAATCCTAATTTTTTAAAATATTGTATTACTCATTTTTTCTATAAATATTTCTTCTACCTTCATTGCTACATGTGACTCTATTATTAGTAACACAAACATTAAGATTAATAATTTTTTATTAAAAAAATTAATAATTGATAATTTTTATTTAATTTATTATTAATTTAATATTTCTAATAGTCGTAATTATTAATTAATAATTTATAAGGAAACCAAAATTATAATTTATTCATTAATCTATTAGCATATATATAAATGCTCAATTACTGCTTAAGCTTTGGTACAATATTTGTTTGCAAATCAAGTAGGATCAGTCCAGTAAAGAAGGTTTTGGATAGTATATAGAAAATTATATAGGTTCAAATCTTATTATCTTTATTTGTACATCAAAAAAATAATTGTTTGCAAATTCCAAGGTTTCGGATAGTATATAGAAAATTATATAGGTTGAAATCTTGTTGTCTTTATTTGTACATAAAAAAAAATATTTGTTTGCAAATTCCAGTTTGCAACTGTTTAGCTCTGGCAAGAAAGTCTTCATTGATTTTTTTTTTATTATAATTAAATGTTAGTAATTAATATGTTATGTTAATGAAAAAAAATTGAACCTATGATCTCTTCGTCATTCTCACACCCTTATGCTTCTCTTTCAATCACGAAATCACCTTATGACTCATTGGCCTTGGTTGAGAGTTTCATTGGCATTAAAGAGTGCTGCTGCCAGCTGCAAAATGGCAATGTGCTAATGATACTATGATTGTATAGATAGCATAGTCCAAAGGTGGTGTTGACTCCTATTGTGCTTCACGGGAAAACGGCAATACAACCAATAATGGCGATATATAATATGGTATCAATAAAAGGGGAAGAACCGTGTGAACTGTTCTATATATTTGATATTAACGTAACTTTTTTGAACCTAAATGGGTACGCTGTTGTCCTCAAACAGCTGGGGTTGATTTCTTTCTTTTTCTTTTTGTTGTGTTCCATTAGTAAGCGGTTCTCTCGTGCATTTCCAACTTCTCCATGACTCTGAAGCTGAGATTTCAACATGTGGCTCCATAAACCAATTGACATCTGTATTGTTCAGTTTCATTCATGATAGAACAAATTTTCAATTAAACTGAGATAATTTGTGCCCCTATTAGTCATGCATCAACCCCAACGACCGAATCGGTTGAGACTTGAGAGGGTTAGGATCATATTCTTTCACTTTTGTATGGAAAAAATGATCAAAAATGAGATCAGGCTTGCGCACTACTTACATAACCTAACAAAACTTGAGCTAACAAAATTTAAGCATTAATATTTTAAGCCTAATTTAACACAACCCAATATATATTGTCAGACCTAAAGCTACGTTCATGTCAAAAGTGAATTTGCATAATTTTAAAAAGAAATTTAATTCACTAAAAAAAAATGAAGAACCAAAACTGTACGTAATTAAAAATGAAATAAAGAGATCGATTTATTGTTTTCATCACGTCAGAATAAAATCCTTTTTTTTTTCACTCTTTCTTATGGCGTTAGAAGAGGTATTTTCAACATCTATTCATGATCTCTAAAACCCCAAGTCGAAACACAAACTATAATTAAGTGCAATGCTCAAACCATTTCCCATCTTAGAGACTTAGACACACAAAAAATATGTCCTTCACTCGCTGTGTGTCAAGAGGGGAATTCTATTTCAACTCCTCTGTTAACTCCACAACCTTCTTTTTTTTTACTGCAAAGTCCACAGCCCTCTTCCCCAACATTTTTTAATAATCCAAAATTTAACTTCCATAGTGTATCTTATCATTCCATAAATCAATTTTCGAAATAAAGACATGAAGAAAAACATAAAGAGGGTATAAGTAGAATTTTTCCTTCAAGAGAAGTAGAAATACAACTAATAAATAAACCCATAAACAGATCGGCCCATTTGATCCCAAATGAATCACACCGGACCATATGTTAGAATTGCAAAGAATTACATTACACTTTGTCTTCCTATAATCTAATATTTTTTTAATTTATTTTCTTAAGCTTTTTTTACATTAAGCCTCTCCAACGTTTGAGTAAAAAAATGAAATTCTATCAAGTTTATTTAATTTAAATTATTTGACTTATTAACCACAAAATCACGAATACACCATTTTTCATTTTAACGTAAATTTCAAAGAGATTTAGTACACAACAAATAAAATAGCGTGAACTGAAAAAATTAAACTCGAGGGACAAAATATTGTGTACCCTTGATATATCTTCTACATTTAATAAGATTGACGGGGTAAAATCGTAAGCTAGCAAAGCAAATAATGCAGCTGCTTTAGACTCGTGCCCAGAAACCACCATACAAGAATGAAAATATAAGTTTTGTCGCATTAACAACTCAAGTCTTTACAGTTTACTCATCCTAAAATCCTTTATATTTTTTAATCCTTGACTAGTGCCTTCAAAGCACATGTTAGTATTTACCTATCTTATTTTCAAGATGATGATAATAGATTTTCATTTTCAGACATTCAAAAGATAAGCTACGGCAGAACATAGTTTTTCTGCAAAATATTCATAGGTTACCGATGCAAGACTACGAACATGCCCCAAATATAGGAATTCTCTCTTCAATTGGAACCCGGCAGCATGGACAAACAGCTTTACCCTTTTTCCCATACTCTTTACCGCAACGAGCACACATAACTTGGTGTGCACATGGCAAGAAAATGACTGAAACTTCATCCTTTCCACATATAATGCATTCTCTATCACCGTTGATTTCTTTTCCAGAAAAATCCTTCACATTATGTAACTCTAGCAGAAGCTTAGCAAGTGTCTCTCTCTGGGGTTCTGCATCCTCAGACTCACTTGTAGGCAAAGTAGTAGACTGTGCAGGTGCTTTGAGGCGTGAAATCTCCTGCTCAAGCCTAAGGAGGTCATCATTACGACGCTGGAAATCTATCTCTATCTTCAGGCGTAAAGCTTTAAGATTTCTTTTATGATTAGCCTCAGCTGCTTCCTTAGAATGGCGCTCCTCTTCGATTAGTGCTACGGCTTCTTCCTTAGCTTTCAACTCTTCCTTCCTCGTTACCTGTCATAAGTTATTATGCAGAATAAATTATTCTTAACAAGCGTATGCTCTGATACACAGATAGTTTTATTCATAAAGTTCAGGAAAAAGGAAAAACCACTGAGCAGAAATTTAAGAAAGCACCAGACAGAAACTGTTGTTTCCAAAGCTAAGAGGTCGAATGGTAAGAAACTGTATTGAGCTAATTGATGATTAAATCATAGCAAATAATCAACCTGAATGCAATAAATAGAAAAATCAGGTATAACGATGATTCACTTTCTGGACTATGAATCAGAAAACACCAATAATGTATGTGTAGGATCATCATGGACTGAAAGACATGAGTTCTTCACACATCCACTAATGGATATATATACAAATGCACACTGGCACACTGCTAAACTTGATAATTGGGAGCAATTTTCTAATTAAATTGAGCGACTCCAGAATATTAGTAGAATTGATGAATTCATTCAAGTAAAATCACTTCAATTTTAAGTGATTTCAAATTAAAAATAACAGACAATGCACATAAATCATAATATTAAAACATCATGCACATGTATATGCATAGATAAACATGCCAAGAAGCATGGACATAAACACAATGCACGAAGCAATTTAAAGCACCCTGTTAGGATTGAAGGTTTCATGCTGTGTCTTAAACAAATGCCCAAAGTCAAATATGTGTACCATTCAATAAAACTCCTCTTTTGCACTTTCCATGATTCACAGAGTACATACACTGTTACAAGCACAATCATTCTAATGTATGAAATGGACAAAAAGAAAAGAGACAACAATTTTATCTTATTCAAGTCCCTAATGGTAAATACTAAACCAGCAACATACAAACAGAAGACATAAACATGAGACATGTAAGGTTTCAAAATCACTCCATAAACTCCAAATTCAAGTTAGATGTGTTCAATTATTCATGTGAAAAAAGTTCTAAAACAATATGCAGAAAATGTAGATTTCGATATGACAATAGCCAACTGTGTTGCACTAGTATGGCCCATATTAATGTCTCACCGAGAAACTTGTTATTTTTGTTATCATAAGAACAAACCTCAGTTTCCTTTGCACACTGTTTAATCTGAGCTAGTTCTTCTTGTATCTCCAATATCTTCTGTCTTTCATCTGAAATATCCTGATGTATCTTCACTTTCTGTTTTTCCCAAGCCAGAAGCTTCTTTGAGCACTTTTTCTCCCTTTTTGCAACTTGCAAACAGCTTGCGACTGACTCTGATGCACTTAATTTAGAAGCCTCTAACTCTGCTTTGATTTCAGCTTTCTCCGCCTCGAGTTTTCTGACAGCTGCAGTTGCTTGGTCCATTTGACCACTAGTCTTTCTCAAGGCATTCTCCATTTCTGAGAGTCTCATCATCGTTGGGTTGTCAAGCTCCTCAGCCGCCCCTGTCTCCTTTGGCAGTTTTTTATTCTCCTCTCTTTCCATCTTTAACTTTTTCAGCTCAATCAGATCAATGCTTAGCTTTTTTGCCGCTTGGATCGCCTTCTCGTGAGCCCAATCTTTCCGCTCCTTGACCTGTTTCTCAAGATCCTTTATCTGATTAACTAGAGTGACTATCACCTCTTCCTTGTCATCTTCTGGCACAAACTCCACACTATCATCAATATTTAGATCAATAAATTTGCTCATCACAGAGTTCAAGTCCTCCTGGTCATTCAGATTGTGAGAGTCATCAGGCTGCTCACCAAGGACTGCAGCAGTCCCAGAAGCAGATGAAGAACCCAATTTCGAAACAGTGCCAGTCCTAGGAAATTCACTGGCTTGGGACCGCACCTGTTTTGAGTTAGCCCTAAAACCATCAGCAAATATTGCAACATTTCTTTTCAACAAACTTTTCATGGCAGGAGTAAGGTCTAATCTTTTTGGGAATTCAATATCTCTCTGTAACCGTATAGTCATATCAGTACCAGAAAAGAGCCCATTCAAAGGAAAACCCAAGCCTCCCTCTTCAGTAAATCTCCATCCCGTGTTCTCAAGCTCGGGCAAAGGAGGAGGAGGAGGGCACGTGTTTCCAACAGGAATCGGGATGGCGCCAGCCTTCAACACATGGAAATCGCTCATGAGGAGACACCACATAGCATCACCCCTACTTAAGCCGGGCCTCACGTCTTGCAACAAAGACACAAGGTTCATCAGAGAGTACTCCTGAAGCTTCTTCATATAAGGGAACGCAGGACTGGACTCAGACAAGTCCAAGGTCCCCTTTGTCAAACAAGCCAAGGAGTTGTGCAGCACGTTTGTTGCCAAATCACAGGCACCATAACAATGTCCATTGTACAGAATCGCTTTGACAGCAATCTCCTCACTGTAGCCCAAAGCAACAAGCTTTGACACAGTGTCATTGTATATAATTTCAATGTTTTTCAACAGAATGGTTTCCAATTGAGCCTCGGTGCACAAAACCCAACTAGACGAGTCAACATTAGGGTTTGACTCGGAATTGGGACCCTTGACATCGTAAAATTGATAGGGCACCATCCATTTCTTGTTCGAATTGGAAGAAGATGAACCAGAATCGGGGGGTTTCACCGAACGAGCTTTCCGATTAGCTCGACTGTTTTTATTCTTCATACTTATCCCTAAGTTGTTTTGTGAACTAATTAATTTAACACATGCAGATAATGACGAAAATTAAAGAGAAAAAGAACAGAGAACTCACAGTGGATGGGTGAATTAGAGCGGAGAGCGATAGCAGTGTCGGACTCAGTGAGGAGTTCACTTCGTATCTGTGAAGTGAAGTTAGTAGGCGATGATTTCGGGTTTCATCAATTTATAGCTTTCTCTATGTGGGCCCTCGACCTCATAACATTTGGGCCTATCCTCTTTGCTTGTCCAAAAATTCAGACCCAACATATATTGGTACGGAGGAGTATAAGTTTTTTTTAATAGTATATTTTTTTCATATTACTTTCTTGACAAGCCGGTATTGTCATGAACGGGCTACTATCCTAGAAGATTATTCTCCCTTCATTCTTAGTGAGTCATTATATAAGAGGTGAAAGTCACTCAATTTTATGTATTCCAACAATTTTCAATTGAAAGTAGAATATGTATTATTAGCATTTCTCTTGGAACAAAACCATAACATCAAAACCTAAAAGTGATTCCTTAATATCAGTCCAATAAAAATTAATTTAGGTTTAAGGTAGTCTCAATATTTATGATAAAGGCATTTTGATCCTACAAAATCAACCACTTCAGATATATCATTCTAATCTCTACTCCTAAGCATACATCATTGGATCCACAATGTAAGAAGATTCAAAAACAATGCATATCCATTAAAAAAAATCTTAGGCAATTTTTTTATTATAAAAAAGTACCAAATAAAATGTGCCTAAGTGGAAAATTTTGATTTTTATGAAAGTAAACATAAAAAAATTGAAAAAGGTTATGAGATTGGTAGTGAGTACTGAGTAGCAGTACCTCATTCATTGCAAGTGGTGAAAATAATGGTGTTGTTGACACCGATGTTGTTGTCGAGGGCGTTGTTTCGAAGTCAATGGAGGGCAAAAACTGACAATTAGCACGAGAGCTCGTGGTCACAATTACTAAGAATTGAAGGACATCTTCTTCTATGTCTTCAAGATCTTGAAGGCAGTCCCAGAGTTTTTCCATGAATTCATCCATGACCAATGGCGGAGCTATTAAGGAGAAGGAGGGGGGGGCATTAGCCCATAAAAAAAAATCATCTCAAACTTGTCTTCAGAAAGTTCGCCAAATAATTCGAAGCTGGGATGTCACGTGACTCAAGTCCAATGATCCTGTGGCATACATACACTGTCTATGTCGTTCATGATTTCGTTCATTAATTAGTATTCCAAAAATATGTTCACTGCTAATTCCTGATCCTGCTGCGGCATACATACACTGTCAAGTATCTCAAGTCCAAGTATTTAACCTTCTTAAATTTAGTCTTTTTAGTGATTTGTTATTTATGTTAAGGATATGTAGAATTTTTGTTTAAAATTTAAAGATATTATCATTTTGTTTTTAAGATTAGGATTTTAGTATTTAAATTTTGTATTACATTTTAACTTTATACATAGAGTTCAGAAATAGAAGTTTAATAATTATACATCATATATCTCCTTTTAGTTTGAAAAGTATATTTTCTATAAAAAAAAAATCCCAAAAAAGGAAGATATCGTATTGTTTGGAATAGTAAAATAAATAAATAAAAGGAAACTATTTATAAAAATTATCCCATAAGATTTGTTCAGAAATTTTTTTTGAGAGAAAATCCAGCAAAAACTATTAAGTACAGTTTGTGGTCCTGTCTTGCATGTTTGGAGGCAGACCAGGCATGAACACACAAGAACAAGAGGACTTTTTTTCTGTGGTAAGCCCTTATCGATGCTTCTCAACTTTTCGTTCTCTCGCTTTCTTCACTTTCTTGGCATTTATACTTTATTTTATTCTTCGATTTTCTGAACCTCATAAATTTCCTTTTCCTTCTATCTATTATTATTCTTGGATAACTTTCATCTAGTAACATATTTAGGTTCTTCAATCTCTTGCTCTCCCCACCTCAACACAAATACTTTTTTTGAATAACGATTAATAAGAACGCACAACATTGCTCTTGAGCTTCATTTCTTCGCAATGCCAGTGCAATTCGCTTAATTTCAAAGATTGAACCGTCTTATATGACAAACTAACGAATCAAAGTAATCAAGCTCTGCTTCTAACTCTTCTTAAGTTTGCTAATCGGTCCATTTAATTTTGTGTGCATAGTAAAAGCCTTGGATGCTATTCGGTTGTCCATAGGAATACCAGGATGGGTAGAAGATAGGATAAGCAGAATCAAATATATATGCCCATTCTGATAGAGCCTAAAATGGATTTGACCTAACCCACCATATATCTGATCAAATTCAGCCCAACAACAATAGTTTTACTAAACAAAAATATTAGAGCAGCATATATTAATGAGTCGTTTCATCTTAGTCACTTCATATTTCGAAATTAAATTGAGTCTGATTAATTTGAAGTTTGAACTAAATTGAGTTGAGTAGATCTTTAAATACTATTTACGTTATAATCATAAAACTCAAAATTTAATATTTCATTAAAGAAAAATATTCTTTTACAACTTAAATTAATAAACATTGGTCAATAATAGTTTTTTTCTAAAAAATTTAAGAATGCGTCACTGTTTTTAAGATTTATTTGATCTTTTACCAAATTTAAAGTTTATTAAATAAAATGAGGGAGCATTAGTAAAATAAACATAATAAATTACATAAATTTCTATTTTTTACATTAATGATGTAAATTTATATTTAGTTTAAATAAATTTTAAATAAAAAATTTTGAAAATAAAAAATTAATAGCCAAAGGGAAAAATGACTCGTGAAAGCTTGGCAATCCATGTAAAAGAAGCAAATTATATTCTTCTCTTTTAAGAAATTATACTGTATTTTTTTATTAAAAATTTATTTTTTTTAATATGAATGAGTTTCTAGTTAATGATAAATAAATATAAACAACCTTATTATAAATATTTTTAGTTTCTATTTTTAATATTGTTATATTTTAAAGATAAAATAATGCTATGAATACTTGTATTATGAGTTCAAAACCTTATTTAAATTTTTTTATCTTATTTTATGTAACTCCAAAGTAAATAGTTATTCACAATTAATTACTTATAATGTTAAGACTTACACATAAAAAAGTTTATCCCGATAAAGATTATATTTAGTAAAATCAGTTGAAAATTTAACTTGAAGTTGGAAAGTTAGCTAGTAATTATAAATTTAAAAATTAGTTTATTAAATTATAAGTATTCGCTAAAATTAGTTGTTGAATTACTTGAAAAATGTAAAATGATATTAAAAAAGGGTAATAAGAAAATTGAATAAATATTTTAAAAATACAAATAAAATAAAATATAAAAAAGTTATAAACTATGTTTTAAAAAATGTTACTTGAAACTATTACAAAACACTAGAAGCTATTTATAAAAGTTTGTTTACAAACAATCAAATAAACTTTTATGTTTGTAAAAAAAACTAAAAACTAGTTGAAATATCTTATAAAATATAACCAAAATCATTTACATCAAAATAAATTTAAACATACACTAATCCATATTAATATTTGAATATCACTAATTACATGGATCAATTGACATGTGATTTAGACAAATATTATATTCGACAAAACATTTCAATTAGTTTGTAGCTTTTTTACTAGCTAAAAAGCTCATTTGATTGTTCGGTAAACAAACTTTTTTTAATAGCTTCTCAGTAGTTTATAGCGTTTTTTGATACGCTACTTTGTAGGGGTGTTCACGGTACAGGTCACACATGAACCCGAATTGACTCAAATCGATCCGAACAGTTTGGGTTGAGTTATTTATGTATTTGGGTAAAAACCGAACAAAACTAATCAAAACCGTTCATATAGGAGTTGAGGCACAAGTTTAAATTTATAGATTCAATCTAGGCATGGCAACGGGGCGGGGCGGGGGCGGGTATTGCATTCCCCGTCCCCGTCCCCGCCCCCGCCCCCGATCCCCGTCGGGTTTTTAAACCCATCCCCATCCCCGCCCCCGCTGGGGGTCGGGTTTTCCCCGCCCCGCCCCGCCCCCGCTATTTAATTAAAATTAAAAAAATAATATAAAATTTTTTATTTAAAAATTGGACAAAAAAAACTAATTATGTAACAAAAAAATAATAATAACAAACCCACATTTAAAATATGGGATCATAATTTAAAAATTACAAAATAAAATCAATAAATTCAATTTAAAAAAATTAGAAAATAATTTATTTTTTTTATTTTTTTAATATTATTTTTAACGGGGCGGGGACGGGGGCGGGGGCGGGGCGGGGAGCAGTAATCCCATACCCGCCCCCGCTTTTGGCTATTGGGGAAAACCTGAACCCGAACCCGAACCCGAAAAACTCGGTTTTTCCCCGTTAAAATCGGGGCGGATTCGGACGGGTACCCACGGGTTCGGGGCCCGCTGCCATGCCTAATTCAATCAAAATTGAATTGAACTGATCAAATTTTTTATAGTTGTTTGGTTTGACTTTAAATATTGCTAACATTGGAACTTCAAGTGTTGTGACTACTAATGTTGAAACTTCTTAAGGTATGACTGTCAGGTACATTGTTATTTGTTTTCTTTTTTCTGTCATGTTTATAATATTAATGAATCATATTTTGTTCATTTGTTTCAGCAAATCTGTTTGTTACAAATTTAGTTGCAATAGAGCCTATTGCAAGAATTAATTTCTAAGAAATAGTTGTGATTCCAACTATTATAGTAAATCTCATTGAAAAATATTTTGTTTTAATTTGTATTAGTCTATTTTAAAATATTATGTTGATGGTATTAAATGAATCAATTTTATGACTTTCAGACATTTGATAATATTATGTTAATTGTATTGGATATTTGGATGAATCATGATATAAAATAATAATCCTAAAAGAAATATCAAATTTAAATGGGTAACCCGTTAGCTCGAATCAAACAAAACCGTTCATGAATTGATTGGATTGAGTTTTAAAAAAAAAATTGTGAAAACCAAACCGATAAGATTAAATTTAATTGAATTGAGTCCTAAATTTGGCCTAAATCGGTCTAAACCGATTTGCGAACACTCCTAACTAAAAAAATATTTAAAAAAAACGCTAACTTATAACTTCTAATTTATTTATTTATTTTTTCTTTTATCTTCAATATATTTATTTACTTTCCTTCTTACCTTTATTAAATAAATCATGATTTTATTATTTCTTTTATCATTTTATAATTTTTAATTCCTTCAATAACTAGTTTTAAGTAACACTTTTAATTTAATAAATTAGTTTTTAGCTTATAGTAAGCTTTTCAGCTTGACTAATTTTGCTGAACATAAAATAAATATTAACATTTGAATGTTGAAGTTTTTTTTTTAAAAAGACAAAGTAATTTAAATATTTTTGGAAAAAAGAAACAGATTGATATTTACTCTAACGCTAATAACTGACGAACAGGTCCACGATTTTAGATTAAGCGACCCTTGGTCTTTATTTTTCATCTCGTACCATTAAATTAGTAACTTATATATATATATATATGATGAAGGAGAGTGGTTGGGTTGCATTTCAGCATTTGCATCCCTCTTGTGTTTGCACTGTATTTACACAAAGGAAATGTTTAAGGTGGTCCAATGCTGGTTGAGTCTTGGTAGTCCTCAACCACCAATCCATTACATAAATTATAAAATAAGTTACCAATGAATTAAAATTAGCGTATGTGGCCTACGTATTATGGGTAATACAAAACATAGATGAATCACCCTGCAACATCAATCAACAGCATAGATGAATTTTGTTGTATACAGTGTCAGTAATCATATCGGGTGCAGCAAAACTCTCCTAAATATAAAGAATAAAAGAATAAAAACCCACAATTGCCCTTTCCAACAATGGTAAAAGCTTGAGAGAAGATTCTGGAGAGAGGTAGAACCTTGCCTACGTTCCTTTGTCAGGGTTAAAATAAATTTTCTGTCCAAACCTTAACTCATTTTCTTTTATATAATAAGAGGCCTACAGAATCAGCCACTTATAGAGGGAAAGTAGAAAATGAAACTACGGAAGTTTTTATTTAGCATGTGAAAAAGATAAGGCAAATGAAGGTGAAAACAACAGTTTTTTATTTGTTTTCCTAACTTCTTTTCTCAGTTCATTATTTTTCTTCAAATGTCCTCGTACATATTATGCTATTTGTTTATCTCTTTTTTCTCTCTCTTCACTTTATCTGTAACAAGTTGTCAAGGGCGTGTGTTTGCCCCACTATTCTATTTAATTCCATTTCATTTCTTTTCTGGTGAGAGGGCCTTAATTAACTCTTCTCTTCTTCTGTGCTCCAATTCCCTGTTGCTTCATGCATGGCTCCCTAAGGGGAAGAAAGGTTGTCATTTGACTCTTACGTTATCTTGTTTGCAAATTTATTTGCTCTCTCACTCTGTTTTTTTCGGTATTTATGCCAAATCATAGTTCATTTTCCATGCTTTTTTGTGCCATCATCATGACATGTCTCATGTGCAGCACTTTTTCCTTTTCAATTTTTTCCAGGAGTTGTTTAAATGGGAGAAAGAGTTTTGTTCGGTACGTAGAGTTTGGTACATCGATAAAGATAATATTTTGAGATAATGCCAGTTCCACTTGCCCCCTACCCTCCACCCCTTCCACCAGTTGCATATACGCCTCCAACAAATGGTATCTTACTTACTCTTTCATGGTTGCTCATTCATGTTGGTCATGGAATGATAGCAGTATAGCACAATTGAATTGGTATTTCTATTCCATGGATTGGAAATTTTCAATGTCCAATTTTTGCTTCTGATAGTTAAGGAAACAAGTTTTTGGTTTGAAGACCAAGTCCTTAGAATGACTCACGGATATAAAATGGAAATGCCTAATTCATTTAAAAGAGATGGAGAGTGGGAAATTTTCTTTCCCAAATGGTGGATTGAATGTAAAGATGTGTTCAGGGAAATTCACTCTTGATTTGTTTGGAATGTGCAGATTGGAGATAATTGGTTAGAATTTAGATATCTTTTTCTAGTACAGTTCTCTCTATTGTAGTCCAATTTCTCATCTGGCCAGGCTTGCCATTTGAAAATTGGACCTGTATTGATGATAGGATGAATGCTGGAACCTTTACTGCTATATTATCAAAGAGAAGAAGGGACACAAAAATGGTCATATTTTTTATACTTACAAATAACTTATGTCAAAACCTTCCTTGGTAACCAGGTGAACAGAGTCAACTTGTCTGTTCTGGGTGTAGAAACCTTCTGCTCTATCCAGTTGGAGCCACCTTTGTGTGCTGTGCTGTTTGCAATGCAGTCACAACAGTGCCACCTCCTGGTATGGTGCAATTTCTCTCTCTAATTCGTGTTATTTAGGAAGTTCAGCTTGTTACCTATTCCATTCTTTTCAATCATAAGAGTTTGTGTGCATAGGCACAGAAATGGCCCAGTTAGTTTGTGGAGGTTGTCACACTTTCCTCATGTACATCCGTGGAGCCACAAGTGTGCAATGCTCTTGTTGTCACACGGTCAATCTAGCTTTGGAAGGTATTGAACCACTAACGAAGTTGTGTCTGTTGTGTATACATATTCATGGAGATATGGACAGAGTTTCTTTAGTGAGCTAAATCGTTATTATTTGAGTCACTACTTTGTGTGTATGAACATTGTAACAGCAAATCAGGTGGCACATGTTAACTGTGGGAACTGTAAGATGCTACTCAGGTACCAATATGGAGCAAGATCCGTGAAATGTGCGGTTTGCAGTTTTGTAACATCAATTGGGGTCAGTACAATCTCTTGTTTACGTACTATGAAGATTTCTGTTGACAGGAGTCCCAACTTGATAGTGAAAGGATCCTTATAAATGTTTATTTCAGAAGGAGCACATAATTTTTCCTCTTTCCGTACGTTTGGAAGGATAGGGATATAGTATTTGGTGAAAGAGAGATTAACTTTTAATCCTTGGCAAATATGATACTTTTCTAGTCTTACTAAATAGGAGGAATGAAACGAGAGTAAAAAAAAGTACTAAATGTTTTTATATTTTGTGGTTAATATTTTATATAGTATTGGGAAGATTAGTAAGAGTAGAAGAATATAAACATTATTCTTAAGTTGTAAAAATTAATATGATTGATTGATTGAATAATTGTGTCATGTACTTTTGAAAATTGGCATCTTTAGATAAGGTTTGTTTTCCCATGCTGAAAATTTGTTTATGAAGCTTGAATCAGAGCTAAACACATCATTTATTTCTTTAAGATAATTTTCTGCCTGTTGAATCAATCAAAGGTCCAAGTACGGCTACCGAATCTAGGACTTCAAATTGAACATTTAAATGGGTTGATAAATTCAACAAGATAACATCCGATTATGAAATCCCAATAGATATTTTAGAAATGAAATTGATGTAAGATAGGATGGTGCTGACTGCTGAAGAGGTTGTCCATAATTCTGTGTTAACTAATTCCTGATTCTGACTTGCCAATAGCTCCCCTGAAGTATACAAAACTTGCCTGTTGTTAATCAACAATTAGAAATTGTGTCTATTGTAAAAAATCTGACTTCACACTACCTTGGTGCAAACCTTCAAACAAATGTGTTACAGCTTTGAAGAGTGTTAGCAACACATTTTCTAATTTCTAACACACTTCTTTCAACACATTTGAGGAGTAGGACTAGGACCTGTACAATTTTATTATTTCTAATAAAGTTTAGCCAATATAAAAAAAATACATTATTAACAATTTTATCTAACTGTTTTTTCTAATGAAAACTATCCTTTATCAGTATTGTTTTTAAATGGGTGGAAAGAATAGCAAGATGTCTATAAATTTCTATAAAAAAGAGTTTTAAAAGAAAAGAAAATAATGGTACAATTTTGGTATGTGCTGACAGTGCAGTGGACTTATATCTGCTCGCAACATGTAACATGTTGCAGACATGTTTGTTGGGCCGATAGATAGATATATATATATATATTCTCTGAATCACAACATAAGCACCCTTTGGGTAGATTAACTCAACTTGAAGCATGATGAGGTAGCAAAAACCCATCAATGTGAATACTGATTTGGACATCTCTTACGTTTAATCGTTTCTTTGATATTGCCCCGTGTTCTGCAGCAGGTCACATATGGTTATGAGCACTCCGCCGAACATTTGTGTTCCACTCATTTTAAAATGTCAGGTTCTATTGAAAATTACACTTTCGTAAGTATAAGGCGTGCATAAGACTTCAGATACTTGGCAGTCGTTTTCTCTTGACTATTATTCCCTTGCTACATACAAACTAGTATTGCAGCGAAAATCAAGCCATATAACAATAAGTGACTCTGGCTGTAGCTGCAAATCAGCATCTTTTCAATTAGATTAGATTAAATTTGATTTGAGAGTTCACTCAGTTTTTTGTTTTTCAAACTCAACGGTAAAAATCCCACTCCATTAATCTGTTTAATTATTAGTATATAGTTTAGTGAACCAAAACGCTCCAAATTAAAATTAGCTCCTTCATATCATTGCTTCACCCAAAACAGGTTGGAGAGGACAAAATTCACCTGAATTTATATCGCAAAAGAGATTAATTGTTTCTTACCATCTATTAGAATATTGCTTAAAAAAATCTATTAAAAGATATCCTTTATACTAAGGAATTAAATATTTGGATAAGAGATAAACACATAATAAATAAATTTATGTTCTTGTATTTCGTCACAATTACATTACCAATATTAATTTTCATATATACTCCAATCTTCATCTAATATATATATATATATAAAAGAGGAACCTATTTTATGAAAGTGAAATGATTAAGTTTGGATTGTATAATCAAATATAAATTGTAAAAATTTAATGTCAAGTGACTATTTAAAGAATTATGTGATTTTTAACATTAAATTTCAACCTTTTGTTATGAATTTATGATTATACATTTTAGATTAAATCTTCCCCTTTCATATAAGATGTTTTCTCTCATAAGATATGTCTTTTATATAGAAGATATATCATGAGGAAACTATTTTATATGAGAGTGAGAGAATTAAATCTAGAATGTATAACTAAACATAGATAATCAAGATTTAATGTCATGTGATCACTTAAAAAGTCATGTAAGTTTTTAACATTAAATTTCAATTCTCCATTTATGGGTCTACAATACATATTTAATTTTTTTTCAGTCTCATATAAGATATTTCTTCTCATAAGATATGTCCTCTATATAGATGACATATCATATGAGAGGAAATTATTTTACAGTCAAAATTTAGTTTTTTAATTTATTTTTTAAATACAATTTTTTATGTTTTTAAACAGTCTGGAATAAGGAAAAAAAAGTGTGTGCATCTTCCATTCCCAATTTTCCATAATCTCTACACTTCAATATCGATTCTTAAAAAAAAACAGAAGGGGGGGGGGGGGGGGTGGGGCATGAATTTTGATTAAAAAATGCAATGACTTTGTTTATTGGACTCTAGGGAGTCTCTCAAATTTGTATGAGAGGAAGGTGTCTTATATAAGAATGAGAGGATTAAATATGGATCATGTAATCAAAAGTGAATGGTCAGAATTTAGATTAATGTTTAAAAAAAGAATGTTTGTAACTTTGTATAGTTTTGTTACAGAAACTAATTTTTATAAAGGGTCTTCTTGTCCAAAATTATTAAGAAAAATTGGTAGCAGTGCCAAGATTAAAAAGGGTCTGTGAATAGCATGGTCCATGATATTTTGAAACCCATACTATATATTAGACTAATCAGTTCTAACAAAAATAATTATTAGACTAATCGGTCCAGCCCGTTTTAATACCACTACAATTTTCATATATGCTAATTCATCTCACCGGCTTCATGTCAACAGAGAAGTTATTCATCTCTCTAGCCTGGCCAAACCATATATCAAGACCTCCCAAGAATTGAAGCCTTGAAGGTTATTATTCATAACTTCACCTTTGTTTTTGGTAGCAAGCACAATTCATTTTCACGTACGTAATTTCCGTTTAATCTCTTATTTTACACCATTTATTGCTATTCAACTCCATATAAAACACCTCCTTAAACGACCTTTTCTTATTCTCCACCGAGTAGATATATTCGTGTAGCGTGCAAGTAACATTGACATCCCCTTCTTAATAATTGATATATTCAACAATAAAAAAAAAATTCTGAACAAAAATCAACATTTCCTATAATTTTTGGGCGCATCTAGGATGTTGAAGTTCAACAAACCAAATCAATCGTTCTAACTAGACCAGCCACCGTAGTATACACATCAATCTAGAAGGTTAGTACAGGTTGAAATTTATCTGGCTAGCTTCCCATGGAAGCTGCTTCGAGAACCTTGTCTTTTAATAAGATTCTCGCCTTAAGCTGAGGAACTGATAATTCAGTAATCTTAAATGGTTCAGATGGTACAACGTGCCATCATTATTGATTACCCATTTTTTTAAATCCAAAATTAGCTTTATTAATTTAATAAGCATGGCAAACAGTTTAAGCATTAGCTAGTTAGAAAGGATAAGCAAGTACAAACTGTCACAATTAATTAGCAGATTCATACGCCCAACATTTCAATACTTACATGAGACCACCATAATTCACAAGGAACTACACCTCAAATGCGTCTACTTGTTAATGTTCAGAGCTTCGTTGTAGATCTCACATGTGGGCCTCTTACCCAGATACCCATCCATCTACATTATTCAACGTCTGTAGCAAAAAAAAACTCAACCGCTAGACCTAAAAACCTGATAGCCTCTAATATAGCTTGGAGGCTGGAGCCTTGACCATGAGATTTGGTAGTTAAATTTGTTGGGTAGTTTAACTCCCACACACTTTCATCAAACGCAGCAACTCCCAAACATATTCATAGCTAATGAAAAGACAAAGCCAAAGAGCAAAAATGAACCATCAAGTAAGGCTTAGTTAAAATATAACTGCAGGTTCCACTGTATGCACAACTAAACAGATAAAGCCCAACGAATCCATAGCCAGATCAAATTTTTCTACAATCTGCCCTGGTGGGATTCCACAATCTGCGGAATAATTTTCCCATCTAATAGGATCGGTTTCTTCACTCTGACTGACTTGGTCCCATTCTTCAGTTTAAACCTTGCTTGTGTTTTATGATGATCTACTGCAACTCCTTCTGGCTTCTCTGATGAAACCTCATCAAGGAATTGATCTGCTAAATCACCATCTTCATCCATCCTAAGATGCTTTACATGCCAATCCAGACCCTGATGAAGAGAAACACAAAAACCCAGAAATATGAAACCCCTGCTGGCAGTGAATAATTTAACAATGGAAATTTTATCTGACCATGCAACTCCCAAACTTAATATAACTAAAGAAAGAGTTATTGTCATCCAGTGCACTTAATACAAAAAAAGTTAGCCATAGAGACCAAAAAAAATGTAAAATGCATAACTGTAAGATCAAGAATGTCCCATACCCCTAGTTAGCAACAATGTCTACCCTCTCTAATCGAGAACTATTTTTGAAACAAGATATGATATAGAGGAAGCTATGTAAAAGTTTACCATTACCAATTCAAGGTTTACATGATCCCCTTAACATACTCCTCATTGCATTTTGGGTTGAAGAATGTTCTGTTCACTCATTCATGTACTATGACTCTCTGAGGGAGGGAAATAGATAGTAGATTAAATTTTAATACTATACTAGATGAACTAATTCCAATAGAATACGATAAGCATAAGCATGCATGCACACCCCTCCCCAATGTTATGAGACCTCCAACCTGATTTTGCAATGTTAAAGTCAGTACAAATAAAGCAGCCAAATGTTTCCTAATTCATTCATGCGCTTACAAAAAAATCACTAAAGCACCCCCAGAAAGCTAGAAACAAAAGACTTACTAGTTCAGTTACTTTTGCAAAATGAAGAAAATAGAGACAAAAACTGGTATACAAATTGGCATTGCAACATTAGAATATGTCATACCAATCTACTATTTTTCTGATGAAATATAAAGACCAAGAAGTCAAGAGCATGTGAAAACAATGGAAGAGCTGCATGATCTTCACAAACACTAACATTATAAGATACTATTTTCTAAGGATGATTAGAATTCCAAAATGTTTACAACTGTGTAGTGTACGAGCATACAAAATGTCTTGACACAGGAACTATAGACTCATGTTATATACAATCCTAGGAAGGGGCCTTGATGTCCCAAAAGTAAGGACATGTTTTTCTTTTCCTTCCTTTATCATATCCGTGGATTCATGCTAGATTCGTTCAGGAAAAAAAAAAAGACAAAAATCAGAAATGGCATATAAGATCCACAAAAAAGAGTGCGTGCAAATACACATCAAAGCAATTAGTTTGTGGCTAACATGAAGAGAAAGGTTACTGAATATTTAGGTTTCCGAAATTAGATTGAATGGTTTAGAAAGTGAATGTGGGGAATTGTAAAGACGAGAAAGGAAGGACCTGAATTCCGCCGTCGCCGGAAGTAGAGGGAGTGAGAACGGGAGCGAGGTGGGGGCGATCGACGACGGTTTCTCTCACTCGAGGTTGACCGTCGTCGGTCTCATCGTTGGAATCGTGTTTGTGGTTTCCAAACCCTAGAAATCCGGCTACCCTTTTGAAGAATCCCATCACTCACAGAGGGACACAAAAACGACGTCGTGTTCGTCGCAGCAGCGCAGCACTGAGTAGCAGGTGAAGGATCCCTCTGCACTTCACACTTTTTGTTGTTGCACGGAAACTCAGAAAACAAGGGACGGTATATATAACACTATAATCATTAATCAACCAACCAACCAACCAATCCACTCTTCATACACCATTCGACGTTCCACATCCGCTGCATCCCTCCATATTTTTTTCTTCTATTTTTATTACAACACTTTTTCAAACACAGTCTTCTATACATATATTTTCTTATATTAGTTATAAAAAAATTAATGTTTCTTTTTCCTTGTCTTATAATTTTTAATAAATTTTAATCAATAAAAAATTTACATTAAAATTAACATGTTTCTAAAACTCCTATTTTTTCTAAAAAAACATTTCTCTTTTATTTTTTATCCTCTATTCTCTATTAATTATTATTATTATTATTATTATTATTATTATTATTATTATTATTTTTGCATCTTAAGAGAATTTACTGCTTAAATATTATGTTATTGTTGTCACACAAAAAATTGTTATTCTTACACAGTTACACTGATATTATATAATATGTAGTTTGTTATTATTTTTATTTTTTATATTAATATAATATATAATTTTACTTAAAATAATATTATTTGACTATTATATTATAATGGAATATTGTTTGAGAAAATATATGATCTCATTCCTTAAATCTAATTATAATAATACAAAAACTGATTTTTTTATTGATAAACGCTATTAAAAAAATTTACACTAAAAACATAACTATTAAATGGAAGGGAACGCTCGGATTAAGAGGAAAAAATTCAAAGAAATATGCCTAATGACGTGGGAATATTTTAAAAATCTAATCCTTATATAAAAGAAAATATTAGTGTGACGATTCATCTCCTTGTATAGTTGCACTGATATTCATAGAAAAATGTGTAATGACAGTAAATATGTCAAACTTACCATACGTATGAAAGCATGTTTGGTTTTGTTACACAAGTTATTTCAAGGAGCAAAAGGCTCTAGCATGTATCCCACAACTATAAATGTAACTATCAGAATCAAGATTCCGGAAGAAAAATTCATTATCTATCATGACTTTGTTTTCTTAACTAAAAAGAGGACTTCTTCCCTCGATGCAACGAATCAGTAGTTTCCCACATTTATCTTTTTCAGGGAGGAGCTTCAGTGTAGACAACGCCAACATGAAGTGAAACAAAAAATTTACGGAATGCACTACTCAATAAAAATTAACATTAAAGTAAAATACAATGCGTACACTATATAAAAAAAATATTCCATTAACAAGCAGGCCTTGTAGGTAAAAAAAAAAAAAATACTCAACTGATTTCCACGTCCACAATCATTTTGACAGCACACTATATGAAGTGGGACGCCTCAACCTTAACAAAAACTAGCTATAACTGGACAACTACACGGAACAGCGCCTTTAATTCTTTGGGACTGTTTCAATCTCCACCAATTAATCCTGACGCTTCCACATGTGTTGCCTAGCACCTTATCTCGTATGATCCCGCTTTTGTAATATAACGAACCCACTCAACAGTGTTGTATCCACTCTTTTCCCACACCTTCAGAGTAAATACGAAACAAATACTGAGTTCTAAGTAAATGTTAAGGTGTCTACGTATCAATGTTTAAAACAAAACAAAAGCCTAGTAAGTCAGGATGGATACCTTTAGAAAACGGACACGTAAACCAGATGCCGTGAACATGGGAACCTGCGTTAAGAAATATAAGATTAGTACATCAAGCTACTATATAGGAAGCCACAGTTTGGAGAGAGAATCTCGACAGGATAATATGATGTACTATTACATTCGAAGTTTTGCCCGCAGCAGGGGGCAAATAAGGCAATATCCATTAAACTTACCAAAAAGAAAAAGTTAAAAAAAAATATTTTATCGAGACAAAAAGATAAGGCTGTGTCATTGCCCTAGACCTACAACGAACTGAATTAGATAATACAGATCCTAACTCCTACTTTCCGTAAAACACATATATGCAATAAAGCTGGATTCATTAAAGAGTAAATTTACTGACATTTTCTGAGATTTCGTACGATTGCACAAACCTCTCACGGGAAGATACGGTGTAATGTTTTTTAACAATTACGGGGAGGCTAGTGTAATGTATAAAGGGTATCAATGTAATGTTTTTCAAACAATTAAGAGGATTAGTATAGGAGTAGAAAAAACAGGAGGGTTCTGTGCGGATTTTGTGCAATCTTACATAGCTTTAGGTATATCAATGTAATTTACTCTTAATTATATATCCAACCATTTTCATGAATAAGCTTTCACAAATACTTTTAAGGCTATCAGGTGTTCCAGCCATTTTCATGGAATTTGTTAAAGCAACTAATAACAAACCTGAAACTCCATCTGAATTGGCGGTCTAGTCGAAGATTTCTTTTCTGTCATCGTGGAAATAAGTTCAATTTCTGCACTCAAGGTTGGCTCAGTTTGCCCAGGAAATTTTCTTATTCTGCAAATCAAGATCAATGTTGAATGTTAGTACCGAAAACCACAGTAAACGGTACCCTAACATTTTTAAAATAAAAAAAAATGGGAATCCTGTCATGACTCATGAATAACATCATACAACAAGTCAATAACAATGTAAAACGACATATTTCACGCATGATTATTAAAATATAAAATGACTAAAAAAATGCAGATTTATGTTTTCACTTGGGACACTATATGTAACTCGAGATGCTGAGTTAGGGTCTAAACCACTTGCAATAACCTTTATTTCACATAGTAATCATAATAAAGTTATCAAGTGAGACTCTTACTTCCAAACCAAACAATCAATAGCTGCATTATATTTTGCCCGGCCAGATGTGACTGTGAAACTCGTTTTTGCAGTATGTTTTGGCACAGGAATTTTAACAACAACCCCTAGTGCAAACATCTTTGCACCAAAGACACTCTTTACCTGAAAAACATGTTAATAAATAAATAAACAAAATGAATGGGGGATGGATAGCCTTCAATAGATTTAACCTTGAACATGAAAATGTTCAAACCTTAACATTTACTTCCATCCGTGTTCGACCAAGTTCCTTTATGGTTGGCAATACTTTGAAGGGAAGATTAACACCCTCAGTGATACGATATCTACCAATATAAGTAATGTTAGCAGATATTCGACAAAACCAATGGCCATTTTGGCACTGTCAAGAATTCACCTGATCCTATATAACTTGTGATTTTATAATATCAAGTGATGCAAAATGGTAATAAAGCTGTCGGCAATATGAACCTAATCACAACTAGCATTCAATGTTGCTTTTGGTGACCAATTGGGGTATCATAGAAGGAATAAAGCTATTTGATAGAAAACTTAAATCATAACACAGAGATGCCAACAAACCATTGTCCCAATCAAAGTTTGATGTTGAAGACCTACCAAGAAATAGATTATCAAATGCCTAGTAGAAAAAAACAACAAAGAGTGGTTTTGAAATAGTTAATCAAGAACAATAAGGGCAAAGGGAAGGAATTGCAAATCCATCTGCCCCTTTTCCCACCAAAGTACGAATTTAATACGTTTGTTGTAGGTTCACAAAACTTTATATAGCATGAGATACATTGAAAAGGCAAGAGCTTACTTCATTAGTTCAAATTCACCATCAGGTGGCACAAAACTAACTGTCTTCTCTGAGTTGAACCTTGTCAAATTTACACATTGATGGAAAGTGACATCATCAAGCTCAATAGTTTTACCACTGCAAAATAGATTTTGTAGTCAATAGAAAACAATATGACTATAATACAAGAGCAAATATCCTCCCAGTACAACAAACCAAACGGACTAAATTGCAGAAGGAAAAAAAAAGTAAACACATAATTCTCTATGATAATGTAACAGGACAAACACAAGTTTCAAATGACAATGAATATCAAAGGCATTTGAAGGAAAATGTAAGGAATCATGTCCAAATGAAAACTACCTTTTAGTAGGACGAGATTTAAGTTGTGACTCTTTCTCAAGGCCAATCTTGTCATTCAAACCCAACTTCAAATCAGGCATTCCAGAAAGAAAGCACTTCATAAGAACCTTCCCCGTAACATCACAGCGTAGAACAACACCTAAAATCATAACAATTAGCAAGCAATCAAGCAAACATCAATGTGAAGACAATGAAAATTCATGACCAACCTTTTGAAGACATAAGAAGATTCACACTCTCCACAATATCCAAGAAGACCTGTAATGTATCAATGTTGTAAACCTGCAATAGTAAGGTAATAATGATAAAGAATGGAAGTAGGATAGTACACAACTCACCTCATTCTTTTTGTATACAAGGCCTTCTCTCCGCCAACCAACAGCACCGGTAACTTGTAAAGTCGCATTTGGAACAGGTCTATCTGAGGGCTGTTCCCCCAAGCATTGCACACAAGACGAGATGAACAAAAGGATTGGTGAAATATTCAAACAACACAACATATTAAAAAATGTAAACTCAACAAAAAACAAAATGGACAGACAAATTACACATGCGCACACAGCCACTAACTTGTGAAGTCACATTCTGAACAGGAATATCTGTGATGAGCTGTTTCCCCTCTACTCCCTCCCACAAAATGATATTTGATATTTTCATATATTCATGGAATTATATATATTCTATTCTCCAAGATTCCATTTTCTATTTATTTTTCTTGTCAATGTGATCCACGTAAAGTTCTATCAAGTCCATGCCCATGTACTTCAATGTATTTACAACAGCGTGTGCAAACTAACCTTGGACGAAAATGGGGAACGCACTCCTTCCTGAGTGATATAAAGCTTTAAGATTTCCGGTGAAAGATTTTGAGGATAACCAAAGTCCATGATTTCTGCAAATATGTGTAAATATTTATCATAAACCCATTCAAATGATAAATATTTTTCTGTCATGAGAACACTGTTTGGTCTTTTATTATTACGCAAAGTTTGAATTGGCAAAACGTATTTGTTTCAACCTGTTCACAAAATAGATAGATGCACAACGGTTATCAATCGAATGCACTGTTGCAGTTTCACATATGCATGCATAAAAAACCAGCTACTTCTGTTACATTTGACTAGCAAAGTCCTAGTTAACTACCTAATATAAATATGGTAGTTCCTTGAATTCTGAAGGGTAGTTCCTTGAATTCTGAAGGGCAAATGGAATTAACTATTTTGGTGAGCTACTTTTACCCATATTATATAGAGTTTGCAACAAAGAATCTGTATCCTTCCCCTTCCTAGCCTGAATGTTTTTTCACCATAAATAAATGTATTAGTTTAGAAATTCTTTATATTTTTTTCCCAGTGAAAACTCAGTTACAAAAATTATGTTATGACTTGTGTATTTGTATGTAATATTTCCAGAAACCCTTGCACTGACTTTCAGCATTAGCATGCATTACAGACCAACATCAAAATCGAATAAATTTAATAAATCACCACATAATTCCATACCATCTAGGAGTTCATAAATGAGTACAAAATTATTGCGAATTGCATCCTCATCAAAGGCGCCACCAAAATATGATTTGAATAGTGCAACAGCCTGCAAAGATGACATGTTATCAATCATGATCATTTTATATAGCCAAATTTAAATGTTAACTATAGTCAAATATCAAGAATTGGAAGACAGAAAGCAGTGCACAAGCAGCAAAGCCTTCATATCAGAGTTGAGGAACGATGGAATACAATAAAACTAAAACTAAAGCCCTGCATCATGAAACATAATTTAACCAACCAAGCCAGACATCATCAGATAAGTGGCAGTAACAGCAAGAGGTTGAATACCTCAACAACAAACTTGAAAGCACAAGCTACATTAGCATTGCTGCTGACAACAATCACGATGTAAACATTGCTGATCCTCATGTAAAAGAAAGAGCAGCCACCAATCTGCCTCACAGGACAAGTACCAAGTTCTTTTGTTTGCATTATATGTGTCCGAAAAGCATCGACCATATTTCCCCTGTAAAGCTACGAGTTAGAAGATACTAAAATATTGTTCCCCATGATATCACAAATAAACTTCCTACAAGCTCAAACAACAAGTTCCAGGGTTTCAAGAAGGCCATTCCAAAAGCAAAAGCTCCTTAATCAACAAACTCAATCACTATTCACTAGTCCTAGCTGCATTACAAGGAAACATTCAGCGCATAGAAGAAAATTGTAAGAAATTGAAACCGCTATGTTACTACACATAGGCTTCGATTCAAACATGCTAATTGTTTTCCTACAAACAACCAGTACGAGCCTAGCACGTAAAACACGAACAAGTACAGCTTATTTTCCAGATATGAGTTCGTAAAACACAAAAAATGGTGAAAAAGTAGGTCATAGAATAGAACGTTTGAGAGTGCAAACAACAAAAACGGTTCGTTTTCATTTAATTTTCGTCGCTAAAGATCTTCGATAAGCGGCATGTAGAGATTACTAGATTAGTAGGAAGAGATGTTACCCGACATCGTCCCGGTAGAGGCGATTGATGAGAACGTCTCCGCGGAGGTTCAAGAAGTATATAGCGGAAGCAGCCACCGGCATATCCGATCCAGTGTATCGACTTCCAAATTCTCCGACGAAGAAGCTTACAGAAGAAGAAGAAATACAGGATACGGTGGCTCCGCCGCAGATCTGTAGCTTCGAGGAGGAGGAGGAGCAAACAAACGTCGTCGATGGAGAAGAGAAGAAGGAGCGCGACAAAATGAAGAGTTGTTGGAGAATGACGAGTCAGCGTTTTTGGCACACCGCACACCAATACGGCAACACCCCAACCCCGTTCAGCAATGCACTTTGACGGCACGTGCGTCTCTCGTGAGTGTTTTTTTAGTGAACTGATGATATTTTTTAGGGGGGAATATATTTTAATTTTTTTTTCAGAATTCTTTTTAAATTTAGTTAAAAATAAAATACACCATAGTATAAAGGTTTTTATATAATTGTAAGTTATCATGTATTGAATACTTTAAAGATAAATTTTGTTATTCATTGAAGAAACCATCGATGTAATGACCATGCAAGAAAAAAGAAAAATACAATTCTTCAAGGTTGGTGTAAAACAATAACATTTATGTATGATTCATCGTCACCAATTTCTATAAAAGATGGATGCAATAAGATATACCAGTAAATCCTCTTCGGGACACAATGGTATTCCTTTGCATGATTTGTACATCCATATATTTGTCAATCACAATTTTACAACATAATAATTTTCTTAATCTCTCTATGCACAAAATGAAATAAAGAAAATTTTTTGTATTCAAAGAATCCAGTGATTTATGTGTTTCTATTCTCTTATTGTGTTAGTATTTTGTTTTTATTTTACATTTAGATTGGTTTTATTTATAGAATATTTCATGTATTTTAGTTAAGAAAAATAATTTTTTAAATATACATATCTCATTATTCTCGATAGAAAGTCACATCTCATGACTTTTAATGAAGAATCACATGTCTGAAATTACAACTTTCTTAGTTACAAAAAGTCACATTTGATGTCTTTTGATAAAAAGTTCCTTATGTTCTTATTAATAGATAAATAATTTCTTAGAAGGATATAACATTTTATTAATTTTAAAAGTCTCACACAAGATCACAACCCATTGTTATTGAACATAATGTGGCTAACAAATGTCATGTAAGCAAGTTCAGGCCATTTGAAAATTATTGACTCAACAGTTGTGTCATTTCCATTTCCACGACATGTATTTTTTTTAAAATATAACAAATTCTAAAGGACCAAAATCAAATAAAAACATGTCAGGTAACAAAATAAAAATAAAATATAAAGGTGAAGTACAAAAACTAAAACACTCCTATTTTATAATTACAAATAGTTATTAGGCCTAAAACAAAACAAAAAAAAACTATAGTTGTCATTAGACCTCAAAGATTCTATACTCCTTTATATTTCTTCTTTCACAGTATGATCCTCTCAAAATCAAAAAAAAAAAAAAATGCATGTCACTGTCATTGTCACGTGATATGCACCTCAACTCACTCCATTTAATGTCTCTCTTATGTTATATACGTTCATTCTAATTAATGCAAAAAACACCTTAACTCATCCTTTAATTATGCTTTTTTTTATGTCGTTTTTATATTATTCGCTTTACCTGAATCGGATGTTTGTAGTTGCTCAACCATACTTCATTACAACTTATGGCCGTTGGTGCCATAATCTTTCAACTGTTACCCGAGAAGCCCCTTGGTGGTTTGAAAAATATCATGCCAAAAAAGAATGTAACAAAAGAATTTTAGTAGTGTAATGATGACAGTATTTTTTTTTTTCATATTTTAGGCTTAAACAACTTTTGATAGTTATAAAATAAGAGTGCTTTGGTTTTGATATCTAACCTTTATTTTTGTTTAATTTTGATACCTGACAGATTTTTATTTTTGAAAAAACCGTGAAAATGACATGATTGTCGAGTCAATAAATTTTAAATGACTTGAACTTGCTAATGTAACACTTTATTAGTTATGTCATAAATTGATCACTAATAACAAGTAAAAAAATTAAACATAAAAATGTATAAGCTAGTAAAATCGAAAAAAATAAAGTTTAGATACCAAAATTAAAATATGCTATTTTACCAGCGGTAGAAAATTATTCAAGCCTGTGTAAAAACAATTCTATATCTATATTTAGTATGTGGTTTACTTTTACGATTCATTTGTTTTTTTAAGCGATTACCATTCAGTTGTTATTCATTTGTCTTTAGATTTAAATATAAGTAATAGATTGCAGATACGTATTTACTTTTTTTTTTAACAAAGATACATATTTACTTTTATGTTGACTATTATTATGACTATATTAGGTTTACACTTAGTTATAGACATGGGTTCAGCAAGAGATGTAGTTATAATTATAGATATATTTGAAAAATTATTAGTATAGTAAATAGATTATATGCTTTATAATGTTCAAATGAGAAACGTCAACAGTAAACATTTTGACACATGTGTTCTAATATATTATTTACTATGAATTAAATTTTTTAAAAATTATAAAATTATGAATGTACTTTCAATAAATTAAGTTTGAACATATATCTTTAATACACGTACATTTTAATTTTCATGGCAAATCTTAAAAGATGCGAAAATTTACTGAGAAATCTTCAAAGTAGACACATAACTAAATGTGTATTAAAAAAAGTGACACACATAACTTTGTAACATTTAACAAATTTCAGCTGATAACAATATATTTAAAAGAGTGTGTTAGTATCATTTCCCCTCCAAATTTACTTATTCTAGACGATAATGTAACAATATGAGCATGAGAATAGTGCATTCCTAGCTAAGGTTGTCATAAAGTATTTATAGGTAATGTGAATAAAGTGTTAAGTAGTTTTCTCATCAAGAATATAATATAAGATTGACATGTTGATGCAGTAAGAAGAAAAAAGAGAAATCATGGATTAAAATTATCTTGTAAACAAAAACTAACAAGTTAACATTTATTAATAAAAAACTAATTTTTTTTTATCATAATCTCATCTGTCAAAAAATTTGTTGTGTAATGCATCAGATATACTCATACATATTTTATACGCTTATAGAGATTACATAATTGTCAACGATTAATATAGGAAGACGGAATGGACAATTAGTGGTCAATAGAGTGGGGAAGCTCATCCTTATTATAGTTCCATAACAGCAATATTTTTATGACAAATATAATATTAATATTTAAATGAATTAAAAATGTATAATATTTTAAAATATTTACAATCTTTTAATATTTCAAAAAAATATAATCATACTTTTAATATTGATGCTTATAATATAAAACCTGTCATACAGTAAAAACATAGCGATAGCGCATTTAGATGAGTTAAATTTTGGAGTAAATTAATGTTTTTAAAAAATATTTTTTTATTAAAAAGTATTAGTTGAGAATTAAAGGAGTGAAAAAGAGAAGCATGAAGTTGACAAAGAGCGGCAAATGGGCAACTATCGTATCCAAATCTTGTCAAAGCGTGATGACGAAACGAAAGTGGGAATAATAAATTGGGGGAGGGGAATAAAAACGAAATCTAAAAAGTAAAACCCTAAATTAATACCCCGTCTCTGATGATGTGTTGTGTTCCCACCCTGCCCCCGTGATTCTCTTATATATACCGCTCCCCTTTTTCTTCTTCCGTCCTCGCACTCGCATTCGCACCAATCACTCGGTGTTTACATTCGCAAATCACAATCCCACCCTTCCTTCCTCATTGTCCTCTTCTCTCCTCACCTTTCAACGCCACCACTCTGCGATCCACGATGGATTATCGTGAACAGCCTCAGCCACAACAGCCACCGCAACCACAACCGCCAAACATGATGGTGGGACCCGCCGTGTACCCTTCGATGTTGTCCCCCGTCACCGCCAGATTCCCATTCAGCAGCAGCATCAACATCAATCCTCCCCCTTCGGAGCCTCTCAACAACGACACCAACAACAATAATAACAGCACCTTCGAGGCGTTGAAACCTTGCGCGCTGGCCGCCTCGGAATCGTCGAAGAAGAAGCGGGGCCGCCCCAGAAAATACTCGCCCGATGGCAACATTGCTTTGGGCCTCGGCCCAACCCATGCTCCCGCTTCCTCCGCCGATCCTCCCGCCAAGAAACATCGCGGTCGCCCCCCCGGCTCCGGCAAGAAGCAGATAGACGCTCTTGGTATCTATCTATTTCTTCGTTCGTTCTCTCGTTTGTTAAATTGTTCTGATCGTGTGTTTTTGTTTCTTGCTCAGGAATTCCCGGAACTGGTTTTACTCCCCATGTTATCACCGCCGAAGTTGGCGAGGTATGCACTCACTCACTGAGCACAATGATCAATTGATAATAAATATGATATTGCTGGTTATTTGTGTTGCAAATTCTTCTTGCTTACGTATCAGTGTAATGTTTCTCTCCTTTTTGTAGGATATTGCTGCAAAGCTTGTGGCCTTTTGTGAGCAAGGACCTCGGACAGTTTGCACTCTTTCTGCTAATGGTGCAACTCGCAATGTCACCATTCGAGCACCAGACATGCCCGCGGGTACTGTGACCTATGAGGTACATCATTTTACAATTACAATCCTTTAAATAAAGATTATCAACTGTTAAAAAAGGTTTTAAATTTGTGTTTTGTCGCGATTCCTGATTGCCAGATTTTAAATTGCGGTCATGATTGTGATTTTTGATGCCATTCTTGAGTGCACGCAACCAAACCTGATAATTGTGGCCGTGATGCCATTGCAGTGAGCCCAAAAACCTTGACGTTGTGGCTGAAATTGCAGTCACGGACCATTTATTAAAATCATGTCAACTGTTAAAAAGTTTTGTTATTCTATATTGATTGGCTATGATCTGATGTATTATTTGTTTGTTTGCTGTGCTTATGTGCATTTTAACAGCGCTTTGTCAAGCAGAATTTGAAAATACACTTATCTATTATATTTTGGCACATAATTAAAAAATTCTGTTTACAAGAGTATGGCCAAGCTTATAAACGTGAAATCAATCAGAAACATTTTTCTGAGATTCTGAATGCCATATTTTTTTATTTATATTTTGTATCTCTAATTTAATTTCATTTCTTGCTTTTTTTTTTATAAAAAAATCATATGCTGTTTTTTGTGGGATTGTACAATTTCGAATCTATCACTGAAACCATTTAGGTAGATCTGCTTTTAAAATTACTATGGAAAGAAATATCAACTGAATTTTGCATACTCAATCAGGTTTAAAGCATAAATCATCAAGCTTTTAAACGTGGAATCTATCAGAAACATTTATCTGAGATTCTGAATGCCATATTTTTTATTTTCTTGCAACTTTTTTTAAAAAAACATCATATGCTATTTGTCGTGGGATTTTACAAATTTGAATCTATCACTGGAACCATTTAGGTAAGATCTGCTTTGAAAATTGTTATGGAAAGAAATATCAACTGAATTTTGCATACTCAGTTAGGTTTAAAGCATAAATTCTTCCACACAATCCTGATTTAACTGTGTGAGTGAACAGATTTAAAACCCTAAATTGATTGGAGCCTCTCTGTTTTTTTTGTTTTAAACACTTAATTTAATCTGAAAAAAATGTGCCCTGAAAATTATTTTTTTGTTGTTGTGGATGGAACTGAATGTTATGATAGCATGCTATAGTTCTATAGGGTTCTGTGTGACAAATAAATTTTCCTGTGAAGAAAAGCTCTTGCAGAATTTGAAGTGCTTGTCACACAATATTACTTTGTCACGTGCACAACCTTGTCCCTTCCTTCCCAGTATCAGTTTGGTCCAACAACTAGGGATCTTTTATTGCTGCTGAGTTTTAGGATGTTAAAACACCCAAATTATGAAATATACTCATTTGGCCTTCACACTTCTTGCAAGTTTTTTGTGGTGCATAAGTGATAACTTTTAGTTTGACTCTGACCATCTAGAAGTGAAGATTAGCTTAGTGACTACTACTAGAACTAAAAATAATTGAATATACCAAACTTTTTTAATATCCTGTTATATTTTATTTTTAGTACTGCTTAATTAGAAGGGAAAAAAAAGTATCTAGTTTTTAGTTGGTAGCTACCGTTGGATTGGATCTATTGGAACCAAATGATCCATTTGCTGTATTGTTGATTTATCTCTTTATTGAATGCATTGAAAACAAGGAAAAAGTTTAATTGGGAATACAAATGAACGGGCTTACCCTTGGGTCTTGTGTTAATGCTGCTGTGTGTGAAAACCTACATTTTCTTGTATTTGCTTTTATTGAAGGCTACTTCCTATCTTCCTTAAACGTAACAACTTTGTGTTTAAGTTTAATTCACTTGACTTGATGTCTTTTTCATTACAGGGTCAATTTGAAATTATATCACTTAAAGTTGCTACGCTACAATCTGACAATAACAGAATGGCTGCATTGAGTGTGAGTTTAGCAGGTCCTGATGGACGAGTATTGGGTGGTGAAGTTGTTGGAGCCCTTACTGCAGCAACGGCAGTGCAGGTATTGCTCTCAAATGGTATAAAATTTATGTCAAATTGTAAAGAATGGACCTACATCTGAATTTTTTCCCTGCCTATATAGAGTACATTGTGTTTGTGTGTATATGTTATTGGGTTTTGGAGAGTCTTTTTCTGCATGAAGGAATGATCTAACTCCAATCATTATTTCTGTGACTTAAAACAGATCATTCTGGGTAGCTTTATTGCTGACGGAAAAAAGTCTAGCTCAAGTAACCTGAAATCCGGACGTTCTTCGACGCCATCATCCCAGTTGTTAGCCTTTGGTGCTTCTCCGACTCCAACTACTCCTACCTCCCAAGGGCCTTCAACTGAGTCATCTGAAGATAATGAGAATAGTCATTTTAGTAAGGGGCCAGGTGGCCCAGGACTATACAATAATAATGCTAGCCAGCCGATTCATACCATGCCGATGTACCAACATCAACTATGGGCTGGCCATACTCAGCAGTGATGATGCGTTTTTAAGTCCAACTCTGCAGAAGCAGGGTATTGGCATGATGATTCTTCAAAGTAGTAGCTAGAGGTCAAATTCCAAAAACATGCATCATTGTTTTTGGTTGGAACTGATTTTAGGAGAATCTATCTCAAGGTCTAAATTTATTTACATACCTTTATTTTCCCGTGGATTAGGATTTTCAAATTATAATTGAAACAGTGTTAGCAGTTATAGCGTTTGGTTGCGTTCGTTAGATAGATGAGTTGTGTTCCCCTTAACCGAGCAGCAGCATATTCCTTGACGTGGGATATAAAATATTAGTTACAAGCCGTTTGTCTTATGAAGGAAGATTCTCAGTAATGTGCACTTTAGAATATTACATACATTCCCATGCTTGTTACAATTTCTGGGAAGGAAGAGTGAATGGGAGCATTCAGACGGAGAATGCTACATTCTTAAAAAAAAAGTTGTAGATGGTAGGAATAAATGTGAATGCTAAAGATTTAATTTATTATATTATTAATTTTAGTAAATAATTATTTCTTATTTTATTATCATATTTTGTTGTTTTAATTAAATTGTTAATTTGATAAATTTTTGATTAAAATTAGAGACTTGTTATTATAATAGAGATTATAGATAGATTTATTATAATAGACTTGTTATTTTTCAACAAAAAAATTGGATTTTTTTAATTTGAATTTTGGAGTATTGATAGATTTTTTTACTCAAATAATATTAGTTATATATTTATATATAATAGACATATTTATAATTTTGAATTTTTAATATATACTAGGTCAAATTGGATTAATTATTGGTCTACCGATTAGACAACAGATCCAATTATCCACCACCTCGACTAGGTCAAATTTATTACCTCTATTAGGTCAGTGATCGAACCGGGGATTTCATAATGAGTGTTGCTGGAAAATTACCTTGAATAATAAATTAATTATAATTAATTTACTATCGATTTAGTATTAAACCTATGATGTCATACACAAATATTATTTTAGTCAAATGTTCATTTGATAATTAAATTAGAGAATTTAATTTAATCAAATGAATATTTTAGTGAAATATTATATTTTTTGCTAACATCAATAATGTAATTAATATAAAAAGAGTGTTATCTTATAAATGTGAAAGTTCTCCATAAAGTAAGAATAATTTTTATTGTTATATATTAGAATCAGATCATGTAATTAGTTATCGTAATCAGTCATGTGATTAATTATAAATTATCTTTATTTTATATCAGAAAGTTTCTTAAAATAAAAAAATAAAATAGTTTTTATTTATATAAAGATAAGATATATGAAATTATTTTAAATAAAATCTTTCCTTTTTTTCTTTTTGAAAAAAGGTCTAAATCCATCATATCTCTTTAACATTTTAAATAAAAGCATTTGCTTGATACAAAATATATCATATACAAACTAGAAAAGTTTAATCCTAGTTTTAGATTCGAAAAGTAGAAAGATAATTTACTCTTTAGAGTTTCACTCATCAAAGAGTTGATAATAGATATTGATATCAGTGTGAATACATGTAGAGGTTTTTTTTTTTTTTTGTTAATTCAAGAATGATGGCGAAAGTCTAGTAGCCAAAAGCATTATTAGCTTACACTCTGGCCCGAATAGCATAGGGCACATGGAATCCTGTGTGAATCAGCAATGACCACTTTGCAAGGCTAAATATTCCTAGGTGGCCGATAGTGAAGGAGTATCATGACCCATAATAGAGGAGGATTTTTTCAATCACATCACTTGAACTCCTAGAATATGACGTTCTTGAAGCTTTCTATTTGATAGTTAATTGAAATTATTCTAACGTTTCTATTTGTTAAAAAAAAGCTTTTTGAATTGAGATATCCAAATACACAAAACTATTTTTTCTAATTATTATTGTTATATACTTTTAATACAAAAATAAATCATAATTTTTTCCTGTAAGTAAATATTGAGAATACTTTTATGTAACTTAGATTCTTTTGGTTTCCTTATAGAAAAGTTATCAAGGAGCCCTACGGCAAGACATTAATTTGCTTAGAAGAAAAAACTTACCTCATTAGAAGCTCAACCTCTTCGTGGTTGCTTGTTTACTTCCGCTTCACCATGTAATTCGGTCAGCCAAAATATTCTTTCCGGGCAATGTCGTCCTCGAATTATCTGGACATGCATAAATCATAAATGCCCATAGGCATTGCTAACCATTAATTTAACATTGATATCTTGAAAGCCTTCAGGTAAACTAACCATCAATTAAAAGTTTGTTAGGAATATATTTTTAAAAATAATTATTTTAAAATAAAAATGATTCCAGCTATACATAAAAAAACATAAAAGTATGCAAATGGTTTTTTTTAATGATACCTTCTAGGAGAGATAATTTTATTTGAGTTGTAAATATTCATAGTATGGTGCAGTTAGCTCTCAACATTTTTCCCCTATCGTATACAAAATTGATTATCAAATATAGTTAGGTATTGATTGATTATGGAATGGATCTGGATTAGAAGTTAAATTGAGTCACAAGTGCACAACTTATGAACTGATAAGTGATAACGACAAGGAACCATGTATTAGATAAGTTTTTCAATATATTTTTATGATTAATTATTTTACATTTCTTAAAAACATTTTTTAAAAAAAAATCATAAAATATCAATTTTTTTATAGTTTAAGAGATTTAAGACAACTTATTTAATTATTTTAGAATTTTCAATTTTTTAAAATAAAACTATAAAAGTACATGTAAACGGGCCATTATTCCAATGTGAATGGCTTCAAACAAAACATTGATTGATGGTGAACTACCTATTGAGGTGGATAGAAGGATGCTTGTTAATACGCGGAATTGACACATCAAACACACTGGCAAAGTGGCAAATTTTATCACCGACAAACTAAATAGTAACTATACTCTAAAATACGTTTACCTAATTTTTTAACAACCCTAACTAAAATCAGTTGAAATCTTCGTTTTCATCTTAGTAATAATTACGGGGTGTGCATACAATGCACATGGCTATGCGTTGTTTTTCTACAAATCCCGGGAGTGTAACTTCAAATCTAGTCTAGTATGGTAATAGTAATATTATATCCTTCCTTTAACGTTCGGAACAATATACATTACCATCAACTAACAAGTTAGAACCATATTTAGTTCTTTTGAAAGTACGAGGTCAACGGCCCAAAAAGAACCAATAATAATAAAGTTATGGCGAATAATTAGCCTACCATGCATAAATACGTAATTTGTCAATTAAAGGTTGTAATAAATGTGCTTGATAGTCACTTATGCTGTCTGCAGAGAACTAAACTAGATTTAATCGCAAATAAGTGAGTTGATTATGTTCAAGGATTATTATTATTATTGTTGTCATAAAACTATGATATATCCAGAAGAGTTATTTATAATTCAACCTGGTAGTTTTATACATTTATTTCAAGCAATTCAGATGGTATATTAACGTTTACATATACACTTGTCTGTCACAAGACAAAAACCGTCATGTAGCGATGCTTGGAACTTGCGTGTCCGAGTAGAGAGCCTAAGCCTAATCCAATGTCTTGTTGACCAAAGTCGGCAAACCAAACTTGGCCCACGCGCCATTCTACCTCAAACGCGGGTGAGGGCGACATGTATCCTCAATTAAAATAAAAATAAAAAACCTTAAAATGTGTTAAAGGAGTAATCATAAAGTTTATGTGAAAAGCTTATGATAGAATTATTTTAACATGTAAACATTTTTTCACGCTTCCACGCGCATCCTCGCGAGCGTAGAGCACTGTCCTCTTGCAGTCGAAGGGATCCTTTCTCCAACGGCTACTTGCCATTTGCAGAACGCAAGTCATCACCCAAATAACCCTTTCTTTTTCCTATGGTCACAGGTCACCTAAATAATTAAATAAAGAAAATCTATTTTCTGTTGTTCCCTTACACCAAAACTTTATTATATAACGAGCTATTATTATTATATATACTTAACATTAACTCGTGGCAGGTTCCAGAGCCAACCCATTAATTCATCGATCTTGCTCTTCTTCCCTTGCGTTTTGTTGCATCCATGGATTGTTTGGTGATGCCAGTTTCATTGATCCGTCGTCGTTCCACGGGTTCACGGATGGGTTACATGGCACTTCCTAAGGAGGAGCCCGTAACGGTGGTGGTGGGAAAAGAGAAGAGGGTGTTTCTGGTGGAGCCTTTTATATTGCAAGAGAACCCGTTTCAGATTTTGATGGATATCTCTATGAAGAAGGACCCAGCAGGGCACTTCACGTCGAGTCGTAGTCAGAGTGAGAGGAGTGTGATCTTTGTGGATGTGGATGACATTTTGTTCGAACACATGCTGTGGCTCATGCACAACGATGCTTCTTCTTTGTTCCAGCTCAATTTGAAGGAGATTATTGACTTCTACACTCACGATATCTAAATGTAATCACAGGTACTCTGGTTTATAAATTTCAGATACGGAAAGAACACTTACTAATAATATATATACTATTATTATACACACACCATGCTTGATTTTACCAAATCTCATCCATTCAGTTTCATTTAATTTCTTATGCCTGGCTCACTTTTCCTACGAAGCATCCCGTGAACCTAATTATAATATATTGTTGGATAAGTTCCGTTTTAATGCTGGCCCAAATCCCCATGTGGTGAAAATGGGAATGTTTGACTTGGGCCCAATTCCCAAGGTCAAACCTCGGCCCATTCCGTTTAGGGAATGCAGAATCCCTAAACCTAATTCCTCTCTATAAATAAGCTATTTATGGATGGAGGAGGCAGACCTTGAAGACATTGAATTGGCAGACCACAGAGAAGAGAGTGCAGTTGAGAGTGTCTCCTGTGAGTGTCTCTGTGAGTGTTTCTCCGGCATTAGGCTGTAGAGAGAGAGAGCTCCCTCCATTGTTGGTGAGGTTGAGTGTTTACTCCGGCGTGTGGCCGTGGAGTGCTTGTAACCATTATTGTGATAGTGGAGATTTCTGGACAAGGTCCCGTGGGTTTTCCTCTTTGAGGTTTTCTCCCACGTAAAACCATTTGTGTGTGTTTATTTCTTGTTCTTCTCTTTCGCTTCAGATTTACGTTTCCGCATTTGTTACTGTTTGATTGATTCTGGGTGGAGTCTGTAACTCCCCAGACGAAGGCCGAGTTGGTGGAGAAAGGTGACGCGCACCACCGAGTTCTCCCAACATATATCTCAGCCGAATTTATCTCTCAGATCTCATCTTAATTTAATGAGATCGACTAATTTTAGAAAGTAAAGTTTGGTTGATTGAAAAATGTGAATGGAATATTCGTTTAAGTAATCTAAACTACACAAACTGGATTCGATGGTTAATTGTTCCAAACACC
Organism: Glycine latifolia; assembly: GCA_013407115.1. Lineage (NCBI taxonomy): Eukaryota > Viridiplantae > Streptophyta > Magnoliopsida > Fabales > Fabaceae > Glycine > Glycine latifolia. The sequence continues at coordinate 3,659,556 of CM023951.1, forward strand.
ACACCATTTTATTTATCTTGTTTGGACTAATTTACCACTTCACATACACATCAAGAGGTTGGGGATTAGCACAATAAAAACCACGTTGTCAAAATCAAAGAGTTGATATTTCATTTCATCATTTAGGCTCTGGGTGTAGGTGTTAGCTTCTAATCTTTCTTTGTCAGCTGAAATGTGTTTTCTATCGACTCGGGGGCTTGCGACATGTTTAATTTAATGCCTAAAATTAATGGATTGCGATTCATTTGTTAATTTCAATTTTAATAACTGACTTCCAACTGATGAAGATGCTGGAATAAATAAATACTCCTTCTCTTGTCAGTGCTATTATTTACATGTCATGGATGTTGTGAAATTGATGTTCAGCTCTTATGTGGCTCCTCTAACGAGTAATGAAGAAGGATGTACTTTATCTGAATTTATGCACTATTGTGACTGTGTGTGTTCATCACTCATCGTGGACTTCTTTACGTTGAGAAAAACATCACGGTAGCTAAAATGTATCAAGAAAAACTACATCCTTCATTAACACTTTTTCTGCTAAATGAAGTTTCTACTTGAATCTTTCCAACAGCATCATAGTAACTAAAATTTCTTTCGCATCCAAAAGACACTTGAAAGGCATCTTAAATTGTAGGTCACCAGTCAATAATCAACTGCGCTCTACCTGCTTGAAAAGAAACTTTTATTATTATTATTATTATTATTATTATTATTATTATTATTATTATTATTATCTTTTTCCCTACAAAGGCTACAATTATTTTTTGGACAACAATTAGATACACATTAATGAATTATGCCGATAATCGAGATGAAAAATTAATTTTAATTAGAGAACAGTTTCAAAAAAATATTTAAAGAGACTTTTGTTTCATGTCATCTTTTTTCATTTCTAAAAATATGAGAGGGGAATAAATATTCTCATGTTAATTATAAGAACTCAAATATGTTTTATTCCCAAAAAAAAGTTACATCCTCACGTTTTTCGCTGAATCTATTCTCAAAAGAAAAGAAAGGTGTCATATTCCTACTAAAATGAGAGTTAAGAATTATCTATTCCCACTTCATTCTACATTTCTTTTTCACTCTTACTTTTTTAATTGAATAAGTTTTAATTCTTTCTAAAATTATTAAATGTCAACTAAACATCTTTAGGAAAATAACATTTGTTAGTGTAATACTTTGAAGAATAAAACTCTTCAAAATCCAAGATCATACCGTAAAATAAAGATGTCCCAAAACACTACATAATGTTATCCTTTCTTTACAGGCCACAATTTAAAAGAGATATAAGTTACATAGTTTAGCTCTTGCTAAATACATTTCCTTGTTTTCTAAGTTAACCTCCCTTTTTTCTCATTAAATTTATTATTACCAATTATATCCTTTTAACCCTGTTTCCACACCCCCGTGATTGTGTTTTTCATTTTGTCTCCACAAATAACCTACATCGTGAATCTTCACAAAAATATCGTAACAACACTCCATGAACCTCCACAAAATTGCCCCCACCTTGAAACCACATTGAATCCCTTGTTATTTGTCACCTTTACTCCCTTTTGCAACCTCCATCGTACCTACAAATAGATCCAAAACCCAAACAACGACAAATTAGATCCAAATTTGAAACTCCCAAAACATAAAACACAACTTCATTGTTGTGAAGTCATCTTGAGAAAACAGAAAACACCATGAACTGCCATTGAAAACGAGGAGAGAAATCATCTTCATATATGGATATGGTTTCATTTTGTGCAAATTTGGTTTCAATTTTTGTAGACTTGGTTTTGTTTTGTGCATATTTTATTTTGTTTTATGCAGATCTGGTTTCATTTTGTGCGGATTTGGTATCTTTTTTTGTAGATATGATTTTATTTCTTTTTCTTTAATAGTGATTCTTTACCATCTTGAGAAAAAAAGGTTTCAAACAGTAGGAGACCCACCTTTGATCTCTAACGGGCAATGATTGACCACCATTTTGTGGTTGACCGAAGCCAATTTTATTGTGTGAGAATCGATGTCAACGATGGAATAGAGGTTGACGTGGTTTTCGATGGTGGCAGGCAGTTTGAAGGTAAAAAGAGGAAGACACAATCATGGGGTGTGTGTAGAAACATGGTTAAAAGGGTATAAGTGATAATAAAAACTTTAATGAGAAGAAAGGGGGTTAACTTAGAAAATGGAGGCGTATTTAGTAAGAGCTGAAATTATGTTACTTTTATCTCTTTTGGGCCTACTTCTGCAATGTTGAACCATCCTAAGGGAATTGCTATTTCCACTTCCCCTTGTTACTGATACACTTTATATTTGGGTTTTCCTCTATGACCATATCCAAAGTAAATTTAAAATAATTTTAATGATTGTAGATCAAATAAAAAACATAGGCTGATTTCATGAGAGTCAGTTCATTATGAATATGATTCACAGCATATTTCATATTCGGAAATTGCTTTCTGCACTTCCATGATTACTTTCTACATTTTTTTAACCTTCCAGAAAGCTTAATTTAAAATGGAATTTTATATTTTGGAATGGTTAATCCAGAATGTAATTACATTCTGGATTAAGGTACAGGATGCAACTTGGGAGTCTTCATATTTTCCGTATGAAATAAAAAGGGGCTTCGCAAAGGGTACAATAAAATGTGGAGCTGAGGTTGTTGGCCCAATACTGTACTTTCAGATTTGGGTGACGCTCTGCAGCTGCTTTTCATGTCCTCCCATCATGTCTCCGCCCCCACAAAATTTAATAACAAAGAAAAAACAGTAAAATAATATTTGAGTAATAGCACCATATTGCAATTTTTTTATTGACTAAAAATTCGGTACCTTAATTCCAATATATTTTTTCCTTTTTAACGAAGCTTATAATTAAACTCCACCAGCTGAAGAAAATGACAGTATATAGCTTCTCTTCAGGAGTGGCCCCTTCCACTCGAGTGTGCGAACCAAAATCAAAATCTAAGAAAGTTAAGCAATGAATTGCCCCAGAGATTGGATAATTTTGAGTGAACAAAAAGAGGAGGGAAAATGAAAAAAAAATAAAAATTCAAGCAAGCACAAAATCAGCTTTTTGACTGAAACTTGGTTATTTACCGCATCCTTTATTTTTATTTTATTCTTCTAAAAATATATTTATTCTTCTATGTCACTTTTAATTATATTTTTAATACATTATGCATTTTTTTACACAAACATTAAAAAAATTTATATCAATTTTATTTAAAATATGTCCTTAGTAAATGTATCTGCTTTAAGTTGTAATTTAAAAAATTAAGATACAATGTAATATTGTACATAATCGGTATCGTCTTCCGATAATTTGTTAATATGGTTCTACAACTACAATTTTTATCACAGTATCACTACCTTAATCAAACATAAGAGAAATATAAGATTGATTAAATAGTTAAAAAAGAAAAAAAATCATGAATTTGATCATTTCTACTAACATTTAATATTTATTGATAAAAAAAAACTTTAACCAAACATCACTAAACTATAAATATTATAAAATTGAGTATTATATGTCCTAACAAATCTTTTTATGTACACATCACTAATTAAAAATAAACACACTAATTAACCATACTTAAAAGAAATAACTATCTGCCAACTAGGTCCAAATTTAAAGCATGAAATCTTAAGTCCTCACAAACTACTATTTTTAACAATTCTCACAGACAAAAATCTAACATCAAGAATCACACGTTTTTTTTTTCTTAAAATAATTTCATTTATTTACTGATCTTCCTAAAACTATGGATTACTATATTATTATTTCATATATACTTATGATTACTTCCAACCATATTTTTTGTGGATATTATAAATAATTTAATCAACTTATTCTGTGGCACCTTTTGGAGTTACGACAACATCATTACTAGAATGTTATAACATAAAATCATGAAGTTTTCATGTTCATATGTTGCTACATATATAGAAATAAACATAAATGTTCATCATGACTTAAATTTAATATTACTCTCATGCCATTTCTTATTTGATGCTCGATTAATAAACTCAAAGCTACTTCTTTATAACACTTCGACATTATTATTATTTTGGCCTCATCCATCAAGGCCGCTAGTCCGCTATACGACAAAACCATGTTTGTATAAAAAATCCTCGAAACGTGGTCATGTTTAATCACTATATAATATATGTAATTAAATACAAACAAAATACTATTATTTAACTGTTTAAGAAATATAAAATTCAACTGCTCTATATGGTATTATTATATGGAAATGCATAAAAGAAGTTGACAGCTTAGAAACAAATGGGTGTAAGCATTAGGATGAAATATTATATTGCACAGACGACTTAGTCAATCTGATTCCTTTATTTAATTAAACCTTATTAATTAACTATTTTTCGTACTTAATTATTAATCACACTTGCGCCAATTTGTTTATGTTAATTGACAGGCACTGGAATCTTTCTTCCCAACTACCCTTCAGGTGTCGTATACCTCCTATAATAGTATATATATATTATCGGGTTCGTCGTTAACCTTTATCAAATACATTACTGGTTATGATTAAGATTTTCATGAAACTGGAATATGTTCCCTTAGATAAAGTCATTACAGTATTTTTAATGATAAATCATAAAGATTTTAGATATTTTTTAATAGATTTTATAGTGTTATGTAAGATTAAAGATATTTTTTATTTTTTATTTTTTATTTTAGTGATAGATCTCATTTTAAAATCTTAGATAAATTTTAATAAAAATTATGAACTTAACAGTTCTTGTAGAAAAGTGTATTTCTAACATTTCTCTATTTATTTTTTTTCTTGTGAAAAAATAGATCTCCAACACATAAATTTTGATGTGTACTTTATTACTACATCTGAATAATATTAGATCTTTAGTTATTTGGAACAGCTTCTAATCAATACAACGTCCCTAACAAACTGAGAATCATTAACCTAAAATTTAGGTCATTGCCAAAAACAGTTTTAACTTATATAAAATAAAATAGGGGAAAGGTTGTATTTAAAAAAAAACTTAAATAAGATCTATTTTCAAGATCCAGTGAGATATATTATTTCCGGGTACTTAAGGGATTTAATAACTTTCTCATTTCATTCGTTTAAAAGAAGATTTTTTTTCTTCCAAATCTGAAGTTCTGAATGGCCGCTACTGGATAACGAAAAAAATATTAAAACATTCATCAGTGTAATTTATCTCCCTTATCAATTTCTGTGTCAATCAATATAAGTGCGGTATTTATTTCATCAATGCGACTTAAAAACCAGTTGCTAAGAGGAGGCTGAATTTTGCTATAGTCTAAGACTTTGAAAAATAAGGAAGTTTGACCTACAAGAAATCCGGATCAAGCTACCTTAAAGAGGGAGATGCAAAATCTTCTTTCACACTTGCTTAAAGTCAAGAATAATATGCAAAATGAAATGTCTGCATTGCAAATTAAGGATTTTTTGGATGGAGAGATGTTAAATACGAAATAGTAATAAAATATTAATTCTGATCTATTTTCAGAACCTAATTAGAAGAGGCCTGAACTTGATGGTGTTGAATTCTGCAGTAAAAAATTAAAACTTAACTATTCCCCCTTCAGCCTCGACAAAATTGAAGCAGCTATAATGAATTATCGCGGCTATATATATATATATATAAAAGTTCGGATCTGGGCAGGTTTATTTTAATTTTGAGAAAAAAATGGAATTAACAAATTAAAAGCTTTTAGCAAGTTTAAGGAATGCTACAAATTTAACGAAATTGCAAGAAAATTTTCAACCTATTCCAAAATCAGTTGTTTAACTTCTCTCAAGTAAAAATAGAGTTAATTAAACAATCTCATCACACTTGATTGATACAATAACTTCCGACAACAATCACCTTCAAGCAACCCTATATATACTTTTTAGCTTGTATTGATTTCAAAGGAGACTTTCCTCTTGGAAAATAAATCATGGAATGAGCACCTTTAGTTGGTCCTCATCATTATACAACTTGTATATATGTTCTCTAGGTGTATTTATAGAGTACAACAGTTACAAACGGTTACTGATAAACAAGAGATCCATATATCATACACAAACAACTGTAGGAGTAAATTGGTGAAGATGTTGAAAGTACGTAGGATAGCTAATGAGCCAATATCCTTACTAATTTTAGAGCATCTCCTGTTCCAAGAAAACCCCGATGATACTTTTCTCGATTATCTCTCAGTACAGTAACTAGAAACGCAGTAGGGTTAAGAAAATGTTGCTTCTATAAGCTACAATAGTAACACATACAAAAATTTCTTGCTAGCAACCTGCGACAAATTAAGAATCTCTTGTCATATATAGCCAGGAATTCCCAGAAGTAGAAAATTAAAGAAGGGAATGCCATGAAATCTGTAGTAAAATGCACGACGCCTTTCCAAGAGGATATATAAGTTTACACCTAAGAAATTTTCATTAACTTTAATAATTAAATCAATATTTACATTAATTTTCAATAAAAATGTCAATTTAAGTTTCCATCAATATATAGAGAGAGAGATTTGTTAACCTACAGGCTCATTTGTTTTTTTAGAAAAATAATTTAGGGACTTCAACTTTTTAGATGAATTTTAATAAGACTAAAATTAAAATTTCCTAATGTACGTATTCCTTAATTTTGAAACATAAATTAAGTTAAAGATCATGAATGTATTCCTATATGGAAAGCTATCCATAGCTTTGATGAAACCAGTAATTGTTATTACTGCTACTGATAGGGTACTTTATTTTTCGGATGGGTTTGAACTATGGTTTTGTAAACCTGCAAACATGGTTCTTTTGATGGCACTGCTTTTGGCATCTATCACATGTTCTTTAACAATTTATAAATATAACTGATTTGCTGTTCAAAAAAAGATTATAGGTTATCACTTTTTCTCACTCAACCACATTTTTAATATTATATTAAAGGTAATACAGAAGGTAAAGGTATATATACTCGTATAGTTCTCTAGCTATCCCCAGATTGGTTGCTTGGGTAATATATATATTAGAATTTAGAAGCCAATGAAGCATATACTCGAAGGGAAGTGCTTGATGGAATCATATGCAATTGTGGGAGGACAACGAAGCGCCGTTACAACTGAATTGTTTGAAGAAAGCGTGGTATACGGCCTCACTGCGAGAGCGCAAAGCCAGCACTTTTTCCATCGAAAACGCAAGCCAAAATATTTATATTATTATTTAAATGAGTTATTTATCTAAATTTTCTAATTCTTACCATGTCACATAAATTTAAAAAAGATATAAAATTTTTATTTCAATACTAAAGTTACAAAAATAAATGTTTAATTTAAGTTATATTAAGTTTTATAATTAAAAAATAATTCTTTATTCATATAAATAATTCACTTAAAAACACATATATTATTTACTCTAATGATAAAAATTTATTAAATAAATTATTTAATTTTGAGCAATAACACATGAAGCATCTACATTAGAGATGCTATAAGTGGAAGTGGAGAATAATTAAAGCAAGTGATTATGTTGACATAAAACATCTTTGCAATATTTAAGTTGTGGGCGTTGGAAACCTAGCTACCTTATCCAACCATAGATAAATATTATAATTTTATTAAGTCGGAGTACTTCTAATTAACCCCTTCAAGCTACTAAAAACATAAGGTCACAAATTGTAAGATCAGAGCAATTCAGGCCGGGAAAGAGGGCTTATGATGCAATCAATATCCCACAATTTATAATTATCTTGAGTCTTGACAACTAGCATGCGCAAGCTCTTCAACATGTGGAGGGCAATGATGTTATAATTACTATCCCTCAAGCACGGTTTGCTAGAAAACGCTTCTCCATTGCCCTCCTAAAAGATTGCAGATTGGTGTTGTTTGGAGTGTGATTTCATCAACCATGACCATAAGATCCATGATCCAAGTTTTAGGTTAGGGTAAATGCCAGCAGAATTGGCGCTAGCTTCAATTTATCACTTACTCTAATGTGTTTCATTGTTTAATCTGGCTATATATGAATTAATGATAAGAAAAATTTAAGGTTCAACAATACATTACAGAAAAAGAAAAGAAAATGAATAAATCTTCTTGCGCAGATATTAAAATCAATTTAAAACATCTTACCTTTTTCTAAAGCTTATTTATCATCTCTAGCTAACTTCTCTTTATAATATCTATATACTTAATAGAACTCCACATTATTTCCTTAAACAAAAATTAACATCAAGGCTTTACAATTGAAATTAAGTTCTCATAATTAAGTTACTAGTCAAATTCAATTAACTTAAATCGTATTAAAATTTGATAACATTGAAGGAAACCTATTTTGACTTCCATAGCTAAACAAAGATAACTAAGAAAGCACGATTTTGCATGCATATAATAACGATAGAGTTAGCTACGATAAATTAACATACACTATGATCAAGTTGAGTTGATCAAGACTTGTTAAGACTGGTAAATGCAGAGGAAGACTTTTGAAGACTAGCTAATTTCGCCCGGCCCGAAGCAAATAATAGAGAAAGTAGTCATGCGTAAAGATTAGTTTAAGCAAAACTGTTTTAGTTCATGTAAATGTAAGATTTGGGCGAAATCGATCATTTGCGGTATTTTTTTTAATTATCATTGGATAATTCATTTTAAATTATTATTTAAAAGAAAATAAATAATAACATATATTACAACTTTTAAACTAAAAATAGTAACGGATGTTATGACTTTTATATATCTATTTTTTTAATTGAAGTTGTAAAATATTTTACTACTTCAATTAATTTTTTTTTAAATTATGATTTTAAAATCGTAGGATTATATTTTTCTATAACTTTAAAGTTGTTAAATTTTTTATTTTTTTATATTTTATAGAAGTTGTAATTTCATTTACGAATTTTATGTTTTTTTAGGATTAATTCTATTGTTTTATATTTTAAAAAAATTGTAAATAAATTTTTAATTAAATATTTTAATAAATAAATGCATTTTTATTTTTTTGATTTTATTTAATATTTTTTGAATTTTTTAATTAATATATTTTCTATATTTTTATATGATTTTATTTAATATCCAACTCAACAAAATAAAAGACTTTAATGCATATTTAATAGAATTTATTGTGAGACATCATCTCACTATTAATATTTTTGTTAAACGAATATATAATACATTTTAATATTTTCATTTAAATTTAAGTCTTTTTCATTATTTTTATAATTTAAAAAAAATAATCCTTAATATTAGTAAAAATATACAAAATGTTAAATATAAAAAGTATATTAAATAAAATAATATATAAAAATTAAAAAATATTAAATAAAATCATATAAATAAATATAGAAAATATATTAAATAAAATAATATTAAAAAAATATAAAAAATTGAATAAAATCATATAAAAATATATAAAAAAATTTAGTAAGACTAAAAAAAGTAAAAAATATATTTATTTATTAAATAATTAAATTAAAAATTATTTTCATTTTTTAAAAAAATATAAACAAAAAAAAAATTAATCCTACAATATTTTTAAAGAAAATAGAATTATAAATTTTTAATGCCGTAAAAAAATCGATTAAAATAAAAATAAAAGTCATTGATTATGACTTTCAGATTATAAATTATAATAGATAGGCTTATTCTTTTTATATAATAATTCAAAATGAATCCCTAAATAGTGATTAAAAAAAAATCCAAAAATATTGTTTGCTTGAGATTTATTTAGCAGAAGTGGCTAGAAATTCTTCTAGATTGGGAAGGAAGAAAAGCCTTTCATCTTATATATAGCAAGCAAGTTACCTCAATATCCACCGTTAATTATCAATAAATTCTATGCCTAAAAAAATGGCCCACCCTTATTTTATTTAAAAATCCCTAGCAACACTTGGGCATTTATATATAATATGTATGAATAATTATAATTTGATATAATTTGTTACTCGTTAAACCGACAACTTACGTTGGGAAGATGGTATTGAAAATTTAAAATATAAGCCAACTAGCAAGTTGATCATCATATGAAATATAGCGGAATGGCTGGTTAACTAGCGAGTTGAACTGAAAGTTATTGCTTCATGTTGAACATATATATTTGTTGTTCGTAACATGAGAGAGTGACTCCAATATCTAATACGAAAAAGGAAACAATAAATTAAGATACTATAAGTCATTTGATATACATAGCTCCATAATAAAGAGAAATCTCAAAATAAAAACTAAAGTAATTAAATAGAACAAGTAAAACAACAGAAATTAAGGAAAGACATCCTTCTTAACATGAAAAGAGAAAGATTGAAGAAGCAAATCATTTATATTTATGTAAACTCCATGAATTGGCTGGACTCATTTGAAGAAATGAAGCATTGAAAGACCTACTTGCGATCAACATAAAATGACATTAGATTAAGATTTAAGAGATGGCAGTCCGTTTGAGAGTGATGATGGATCAAAATGGTGAACGTGTAGTTGAGTTTCCAGCCCAGGCATCCACAGGCAACTGAACATTCATTGGCAAATTGAAGAAAGGAAGTCCCGAAGAAGGATCAGGAAAGGGGTTACTATTACTATTATTATTACCAGCAACACCAGATATCTGAACCTCTTCTTCTTCCTCCAACGGTAACCTTTCATAAGCCACGTTCGTGAACGACGCCGCCATCACAATCACCGGTCCCGCAGCGGTCAACTCTCCGACCACACTCCCACCCACCACCTGCCCCTGTCCTCCGGCTAGGTATATGCTGAGACTCGTCGCCCCCGGCGGCGCCGGCGGAGGAAGGAACGATCCCGTCAGGGACAGTATCTCGAACCTGCCGTGAAGCGTAACCACCGCCCCCGCAGACGCCGGCTGCCGGAGGCTCACATTCGTAACCGTTCCGCTGCCGCTGAGAATACAGATCCCGCGCTGGCGGCGGCGTGCGTAGCTAGCTACGCTTTCGAAGACGTCGCAGCCGCTGGCGACTTCAAGGATGTGGGCGCGGAGCGTATTGGCGCTCTCCCGCGTTATGATGACCGGCGGCTTCGGCTTGTTCTTGGACCCCGCCGGACGCCCCCGCGGCCGCCGCCCCACCATATCGCCCTGGTGATGGGGCCCATCTTCGGCTGATTGTTTGGCTTGTTCCTCGGAATCGTGTTGTTGGTTGAAGTCTGGTCTGTGGAGACTTTGGACGAAGCGTGAAGCAGTGCCTAAATCCAAACCAGCCATAGACACATCAAACTGTTCAATTTTTAATTCAAAGAAAAATAAAACGAATATATATACTAGTTTATTTTTTGGGGTGTTGATAGCTTGATATTAATAAATAGTAGCAATACTAGGAAGGAGTTCTCTTTTAAAAGTGTTGTTTTTCTCTCGCTTTTGTTTATGCATGGTAAGTGTGGTATGTGTCTGTGTATAAATATAACATATATAGTCTAGGAAAATAAAAAAAAGACATGTGGATCGAAAAGGAAAAGAGAAAGCTTGTGTTGTATTTTGAGTAGTTGAATTGATAAAGATGCATTTAAAAGAGATTAAGGGAATAATATGAAGACAAAGAGGAGGAGCGGCGGAGGAAGCAGAAGGAGAACGAGAGAAGAGAGAGGAAAGGAGACAAAGACCTTTGTTTGTGCAAACAAAAGTTTAAATAAAACTAATAATTGGGTGAGAATATTAATACTTTAATGCGCTTTCTTATTCGAAAGGACGTTGCGGCATAGGAAGAAGAATAGGTTGCAAGTTATCGTCACTTCTATTTCCGGAGCGTGCTACTACGCGATCCTTAATTCATTATTCATCAACTTAATTACTACAAATATTATTCTACTCATAGTTTTCTATAAGCTAGACATCAATTACCCAACTAACTATTAAGGATCTAAACTCTCTTTATTACTTATATTTGATGGATAAAAAAGTATCTATTATCCAACAACTTAATTTTTATCTTTTTCACAGTATTTTTAAAAAATATATAGAATATATTTATTTTTATTTAATTCTTTTTTTATAAAGTATTAAAATGATAAAATAATTGAATGACTAATTAGAAATATTTCAATTTTTTAATGTAGTACAAATTACCATTTTTCCAAAAATCTTATTAAACATAATTTTCTACTTTAATATAAAATAAAATAATATTTTTCCTCACTGATTAACATTTTTTTCAATATTTTTATTATTGAATGAAGTAATTTCTGTATTACCTTTAATCTTAGTTCATTCGTTAATAATAATGGATCCAAGATAAGATTTCACTTAGTAATATAAAAAAGTAACTGTATTGAACTCATTTATGTTACTGACTAGATAATCTACTATCCTCCACCAAAAAAGAAAAGATAATCTACTATCAACGTCTACTTATTTTTCTTTTACATACACAGAGAATAATGTTATAACCTTTTGGTAATTACAACAACATTTTACAAAAAAAAAAGTTAGTAATTAAATAATTTAAATATACATTTCTTAATTTATAATACAAGAATTATATAATACTCTAAAAAATGGTTGCGAATTAATTAGTCAAATAGAGACATATATCATATCACAGAGCATGCCATAATCTTATTATTCATTTGCAATACAAATAGAATAAACAAATTAACTAGTTCATCTTGTCAAACAGAAAAGCGTAATTAATATTATATTAAAAACTAAAATAACACTTATTTTTTCTTTTAACAAGATAGTTATTATAAGACAAAATGAGTAATTATTTAATAACAATTTATGAGTATACATTATCTTCTAAAGTACACGTCAATTCATTTTAGACAACTCATGATTTTTTTTAATGTATAGGAATTAAACACATGATTTATAAATTTACAAAAATTTATACATACTACTTTTTTTTAAATTGGTCATACACACTACTTAATTAATTGAAGTAGGATAAATTTAACCTCATAAAATTAAAAGTAAAGCGAGATAAATATTTGTTTATAAAGATAAATTCAGACTTGTTTATTTTGAAAAAAAAATATTTTTTATTTTAATTATAAAAAAACTATATTTTTATAAAATAATTTGTCATTATTTACTTTAAAAATATGTAAAATTAGAAAATAAAAAAATAATGTGATATTTTAATAATTGAAAGTGAAAACGAAAACTGAAAATAACGTAAACTAAAAAAAATAGAGATAAATTTCTAAACCAAGCTAACTCTAAGATTGTAAGTCTACTTAGTGGCATATCAAGTGCTTTTGAAAAAAATAAAACATTTTCCTATAATTGAATCAATTTAAGATCAAATCGAATTTGATTTCTTTTTTCCTTTCTTTTCTCCTTATATCGAATGTAAATTGTTGAGTGTTAAAAATTAGAAAGCATCACAGCTCTGGAACTTGAATTATTAAAAGATAGTAAACTATTGTCATAAAAAATAAGAATTAGATTAATATAATGTGTGGATGGGGTTAGCCGATGTGATATAGAAGCTAGACACTTTTGATTGAATTTGGGGATCTTGTAATTGGGAGCTTGGCATTAACCATGATTTATTTATGTAATTTAAGTTGACCATATTAGATTGAGTTGACTCACTTGGAAACTTGAAGCGCAGCGAGGGAAGTTACTACCTACACCATAAAATTCTAATTTAGTTGTTATTATAATTACAATTATTAATCCGAGGCATAAAATAATAATAATTACAATTATTAATAATTAAAAATAAGCGGTTGTGGTCTTTCTCTCCTCCATCAAGGATGACCCTCTCATGGTCTCACGCCCCCAACCAATTCTTCATCTTTTACCAATGTTATGGCCTTATGCGTGTCTTAAAACACATACATACACACATACATACATGTGAAATTTGCTACTATATACTCATTTATTTCTTAGAAATATTATGTAATTCAAAAAAATATAAAATAAAAAAGAAGTACTACGTAGTTTGCTACTCTGGTAACATATTCTTTTAAAAAAACAAGTGTACATTGGCAAAATTAACAAATATTTGTATAATTTGTTAACTTACATTACTTCTTTTTATGAATAAAAAACACATTTAAAAAATAAAAATAAATCTATCCCAAATTAAAGAAATTAAAAATATATTTAAGTCATATTTTAACATATAGTTTGTTTTTACAAATATAAGTAAATGTTGATTATAAAATTACACATATTTAAATATTCCATTTTAAAAAAAATTTACTCATGTGATCATCGAGATGTTATCACATGTTTTAACAATTATTTAATATTTCATCATCAATCTACTTTATTTTAATATGCAATATATGTTTCAAAATATAAATAAATGTTTACTATAAAATTACATACCTACTAATACACACACATTATTTATTAAATTCTATTAAATTATTTGTATTTAAATTGTATTGCTTTAATTTTTAGATTTTGGATCTATTAAAATTATGTACATTAAATCCTGATGATATACCAAAAATATACTGCTTTATTAATTACAGTAAATCAGTAATAGTCTAATAAAAAAAAACAAACGGCTCAGGGCATGAAGTATACGCCACCAGAAAGAAAAGGTTGTCTGAGCCCCTCCTGAGAATCAATTATCCAGCTTCAATTCTCCTCTGATTGTTGCCAAAAGTTGAATCTGACTTACAGATAATTGCTGTTTCCATTTCTTGAAACGACAATTTACCAACGAAGAAATTAAGTATCAACCTATCAACATACATCCATTGGAGTCGTTCAAACTGTTCTTGGACATTTTCCCTTATTTTTACATGATTACACTGCAAATATACAGGGACAAAATTTACCCATTGTTTGTAGAGATCCTTCTACAAAAGAAATGGTAACTGAAAAGAAAATTTTACTTTAATAAAAGAAACAGGTTGCTTATTGAAGACTTACAATATATTTAGGAATGTGATTGAAACCTTTTCTTAGAAGCTGACATACATTAATTAAGGAATGTTTAGTAATTTTTTTATGTATTATGTAAGCTATTAAAATTTGATAAAATAATTAACTAATAGTTTTTGTAATTATGTTACTAACCATTTGACCGAATACAATAGCTTTTATAAACAAATATATAATTTATACTAGCATATAATAAAAGCTTAGTAAATGAACACTTGATTAATTAAGTTGGCTGTCCAAAAAACAAATTAAGCGTTTAGCGAAGCATATCCTTATTAGATATAGTCGCTGGACGTTCGACTGTCAATATCATATTTTAGATGTTTCATCATTTTTATTTTTTTTTAAAAACAATTAATATTTTAGAATTTTAAAGTCTAGTTAATATTTCTTTTAAATATATCTTTATTTAATATCTTGTTTACTAGTAGTGAAAACATAAAAAATAAATTACTAAATAAAAATATTTTTGTCTAAATATAATAATATTTATATTTTTTAATATTTCTTTATCTACATACATTTATCCTAAACATCCAAAACTACAGAAAAGAGATAATATCGAATTTTTGTTTTAAAATTTAAATTTAATGAATGAATTAAGTAAACCTTTAATTTCTGTCACTCTTCCCATGCATCTTCTTTTCTGGTATTTTTCTTTAGCTAACTAGTGAAATAACTCATTTCATTAATTTTCACGAGTATCATCATATCACATAAAATATAAAAAAAAATTAGTCTAATGATAAAATCCAATTTAAATTCTTAAATTTTACTTAAAAAAAATAAACAAAACTTCACTTTTATCTCAAATAATATTTTTAAAAGTAATATTTTTTTTAAATATAAATTCTTGGGATTTTTTTCTTGAATTTCACCTCCAACATAAAAAAATCTTAAACAAAAATAATGTTAGATTTAGTCGACTACGAAAATGCACGCATGTGTTTTCGAATGATCCCTTAGGCCATAATTATTAGTTACATCTTGTCAAGATAAAAGTATGATTACCTCAAAATACACATTAAACTCATGTCTTCTTTATTAAAAAAAAAAACAAATAAAAGGAGTTGTTTGCTAGTGTAGATTTGTTTTAATTTAATGGTAAATATTGAAAGAAAAAATTATCGTTCATGGAGATCTATTGAAAGAGGATTGTCAGATTATTTCTATCAAAAAATACACTGGTGCTGGTGAAGAAAAAAATTAAGGAGTGTATTGGATTATAATTTTAAAAGATTATTTTGACATAAAAAAATTTAGATTTTAAAAAAAATTGTAAAAATATAATAATTTTTAAGATTTTTTTGAAAGACTTTTATTATTAGGATTTTGTAGTTTGGATTCTAATAAATTTATAAAATATGAATTTGAAATCACATTTGGATTTTTAAGATTTTAAAGGATAATGTGAATTTTAAAAAAAAGTCAAAATTATTGATAAAGATTCATAAATTTTTCTCAGTTAATACTTTAAATAAAATTCATCATATATAAATAATTTTAAAATTATTACATAACAAATTAATTTCTCCTAACATATTTACAAATATAATAAACTTATTTTCCTTTAATTATCAATCTATATAGTCATTCTCATAATAAAATTCCACGAAACATAAAAAGTGTCTAACAATTGTTTCAAATACCTTTTATAATGTAACAAAGGAACTCATGTAAAAAAAAATTTATATATTTATCTATTTATATGTAAGTCAACTTCTTATGTTCATTACAATAAATATATAATTAAGATGTTCTAAATTCAATAAATTATAAATATCTCTCGTATCATTCCAAGACATATTATCCATGAGTTGAAAGAGTAAAAAAAATATAAATGCTTATAACTTTCAATAAAGAAATGACAGATTAGTTTGATAGAAAAAAAAACATGTAAATTAACATGAAATGAAAAAAGTCTAATAAAATCTCAAAAATTTTAAAAAATTGCATTGTTTAATGTGTATTTTTACTAAAAATTTTCATGAAATTTATTCAAATTTTTCTTTAAAAAATCATTAAAATTTATATATTTTTGAATACTAAAATATTTTTTTAAATTATAAAAATCTTAATTAAATACCAAGCAATTTTATTAACTTTTAAAAAAAAATTAATATTCTTATTGCCAGAAGACTTATTTCCCTGATTGAATACACAGGATAAATATTCCTCCTCAGTCCGCACTCACTTTTTTACTTTGGCATAATTGACAAGCAATGAACTACTGCATTACATAAACTGATAAGCATTATAATAAGGTTTGTTGGTAGACTTTTGTTGATGTACGTTGGCCCCGGTCTGTCTTTTATATCTGGGTAATTAAACTCTATTTATTAGTTGAGTATCTCTTGTACATATCTATTCAATATATTATCTTTTGATTATAATTTTTTTTCATAAACATATACATTATCACTTATTTCTTATAATAAGTATCAGAGATAATATATATTAAATTAAACATAACCGCATGAAATATAAAGTTTAATGATTCCTGAAATTCATCTGTTCGAGAGTCTTCCTTCTTGTTATCAAAGCTCTCTAAAAAGGGTTAACCAAAAAAAAGGGGAACCTACAAGCCATTTGAATTAAAAGCTTGAGAAAATATAAAAATTAATTAATCTACTCATTTTTCCTTATTAAGTAAAAAACCACTTAATTCATTTTTCTTTGTTCAAATACATAAAACGATATTTTTTTTGTTAATAGGCAAATTTTAAATGCAGCTTGGCGCTGTTTTGTGATTAAAAACTAAACTTGTGCAATAAATAAATTTTAAGATATACTATTACTGAGGTGAAACTTAATTTTTTTTCCATATATATATCGAAGAAACTGTGTCTGTTTTGTCCTTTTTCATTTTCTTTTGCTCATTTTTCTGTCAACATCTAAACAAAGCATCAGTGATTTGTGTGCTCCATAAAAAATTATTTGAGTTTGTGTGCGGAAACTGACACCAATCAGACCCTTGAATCCATGGGGGATTAAAAATCCTTCGGTAGATGTGTGTTTATTCCTCGCTCGTCTATATACCCTAATCTTTCCCTCTCACCGCCGCGCGCGGGGCTCATAATTAGTTCGAATACTATTATCTTTGGTGTCACATATATATCATCCAAACTATTTTCGTTCTCGCTTAGATTGATGTTACCAGCTGAGTGGAGGCTTTAATTTTGCATGCTTACTCGGTTGTTGAGAAAGTGCTTTACCTTCATTTTATAACTTGTTAGTATTTAGTATGTCAACTGTTTGTATCTAAAAGATATTTTTAGATATTAGAGCATCTAGCTTCCAATTATATGGTGAAATTTTGCTTAATATACTTTTGATTATCCAATAATACCATATAAGATTTAAGGATTTAAATATATTTATTTACTGATCAAGTGGTATAATGACTACAATCTTTAAATATTAAAAATGGTTTCTACAATTAACAATTGTCTCATAATTTTTAACAACAATTGTTTATATATAAGTAATGATTCTTACATAAAAATTTTCATATCAATCACTTTATTACTAGTAAAACTGCATAGAAAGTGGTTTTTAAATTTAAGAATCACGTGAGCAACACTCTCGTTAAAAATGTTCTTAGATTAGATTGAAATTTAATTTGGTGGATGATTGTCAACTCTCAATAATTCATTTCTATTATTGAAACACTAGCTAATCAAACACCTTATTTAAGAAAATTAACATCAACTTTTCAGTCCAATCACCAATAAATAATAGTAAATTTATATTGATAGGCCTGACTTCAGCAAGAAAGGTATCGCAGGGAAAGGTCCCTGGACTACTATGTTTTGTTTACATTTTGGTGGCTACAATTTTTTAGCAGAAGAGACTTT
Organism: Glycine latifolia; assembly: GCA_013407115.1. Taxonomy (NCBI): domain Eukaryota; kingdom Viridiplantae; phylum Streptophyta; class Magnoliopsida; order Fabales; family Fabaceae; genus Glycine; species Glycine latifolia. The sequence goes on from CM023951.1 coordinate 3,678,246, forward strand.
TCTCCTTCCACCAAACTACCGTTTGCAACATAACATGGGAAATAGTTGTGTAGTTCTATATAAACAGGTTTAACGTATAAGCTGGAAGTGGCTGGGATCCCTGTGATGCATGAATGGTGTTTGCTTAATGCAAGGTCGGTGTGAATTTGAATATAAAGATAGAGATGAATAACGTTGAAAGAGGTGAATTTGAAGGATAGGAATTACGAAAGACAAGTCCCTGAATTTTAGGCTTTCCTTATTTTGATGTAATCACGCTCAATTGTGACCTACCAACGATGAGGACAAAAAAGAGACCGAGGAAGAGGATTTGGTCCTCACTTAAGGCTCCAAGACACTTATATAAAGAAATTAACGGTAGGTTCAGTAGAAAAAAAAAGAAATAGAAAAAAGAATATGAATTGATGAGATAAAAAAATTAAATTAAAGTATTAAAATATAGGTCACACGTCATTTTACTTTTTTTTTTTTTTTCCACTCAAACCAACATGCACTAAGGAAAAAAGAAGGAAATTAAACAACCACCCTTGCATGATGATTAGACGGTTCTAACTCTAATCCATCCTCTGAGGTCCACTACCACCAACTCCAACACCGTAAATCCCCTCACTCACCTCTTCTCATTTTGTCATATCAGCTACATGCCTATATTGTCAAAGTTCATGTCAAACCCATATGCAGATGATATCGTTCACTTTACGATCCATCCAACAATGAGAAATGTAGATCAAACACCTTTTGAGGATAATGATGTTTGTAGTTAGCAATTATGGATTGAAATTTGTCAAGCTGAGAAGCATTAAAACGGTAGAATAGAATCACAAACCAAAGAGATTAAAATTTTAAAGATTGAACCGAAGAAAATGGACGATAAATACAAATCATTCTTATGGTTTTTACTTTATTTTTTAACCATAACATGAAATGAGAAGATGACCAGTCAAGGAAAGGTTTAGTAAATGGAAAAATATTCCAACTAGTAATATTTAATTTATTTGAAATGATTCATTTTCGTACGTTAGCTTCACTCAAGTGAGAAAAGAAAAAACAAAGAAAAGGTCATTATATATATGATCCTTTCAAATATTTATAAAACCGTTACCGGTAGTTTTATGTTTAGCATGTATGTTTTGTTCATTAATTGTTATACTATTTGTTTTTTCTTTTTATTAATGAAGATCGTGACAGTGGTTACAACTCAACAGTACAATGAGGATCATGGCTATCGTCCTCTTTAATTAACAAGATAAATTAAGCTAATCCTTTTTGTTTTTTTTCAAAGCAAACGCTATCTCTAGTGCGAATTCACAAACAAAATTGTCCTCTATTGGAATAATTTAAATTAAACATCTTTATTATAATTGGAAAGGTTAACATCAGTTTCGTCACTAGCATTCGGAAGCCAACGATGTAATTAATTTAAATTATAACACATTTAAATCCGAGTGGGTTCCACATGCTTTCATTTTTTTATAATTAAAAAATAACATAAGAAAAATGATACTCCAATTCAAGATAAAGAAAACTTTAAAATTATAAAGTGACAATTTACATTTGTCTCATGCTCCTAAAAAAATGAACACAAACTTAATTATGCAACTTATCAATAATGCAAAATTCTCTCATTTCAATCAACTACTTAAAGTTCCCCCATCTCTCTCACGTTAAAATTAACTTCTTTTTTATCAGGAAAAGTAACATGTTTTATTAATGTTAATCTACACCTTGATTATACAAGTTTTAAATAATATATTGCAATCAAGCAACTACTTAACCTGTAACTTCGTGAACATGAAATTATATATATTTTTTATGTGTATCGTAAAATATAAAACTTCAATTGTCAGCTTATTAGCGTCCATGACTCGTCCAATAAGGTAAACTTTTTTAAATAAATAAATATTTTTTCGCATTTCACCTTGATTACCTTCGATATAAAAATATACTAATTATATTTTTTTTTCTAAAAGAATTAGTATGCCATACACTCGTCCAATAACTCTTTAAGAGAAAACATTTTATATAAGAAGACATAAAATAATAACCACTTACTTTTTTTTATTATATGTCTTTCCGGTCTTGATCTTAAAAGATTGCTGATAGAAATGCCATGCCTACCAAGGATATTTTCCTCTTTCGGATCAATCATTATAAAATGAGCATGTCTTGATCAAATTGCCCAACATAAGTATCCAATATTGTATTAGAACATAGAGAGAGAAAAAGAAAGCCGTGACCTGACTACTTGGATCTTTCTATTGCAATAGTACTAACATATCAAATCCATTTTGACTTCTGTAATAAAATTTTATTTATCAATATAACCAGTAATTTGGTTAAGCAATTTAGTTGCTTGTAGATAAATTGCATTAAAATAAATTAAATAATTGTTTTTAATTCTTTTTTCTGCTTTTAGCTCATGCAAAAAAAAGCGCTAAAGTATATATTTTTGGTTTTTTTTTTTAATATTTACAAATTGTATTAGAATTTTTATTTTAAAAAAACACAAATAGATAGCTCCTTAACAATTGTTCTGTTAGTCATATAAATTTTGTAAACCTGAGATCGTTTATATTTATGCCAGCCTTCATGCCAAAGAATTGCTTTATGTTACTACTTTAGATAAAGTGTAACGACTCCATTCTCATATTGATGATTAAACTTCAACCTTTGATTAAGAGTCAAGAGACACAAATATTGAACAATTTGTGTTTATGAATTTATATATATATATATATATATATATATATATATATATATATATAGTTATATTATCTTACAAACATACTACTTTATTGGTTAAAAGAAAAAGTGATATATTCTATTATTATTATTATTATTTGGGTTTTCCCACGATTCCGGAACGTATGTCCTTAATCCATCTTTATGTTATAATTAAACCTTCAAATTTAATTTTTGTCATAGTTACTAATAAATATTTATTTATTTGATCAAAAAATACAATTAGTTACTAAATTTTGTAATTTTATGTTCAAATTTTGTTTTCTTCGTGTGAATTTCCTTTCCTAAAAGTGCTTCCACTACGAAGATGGTTGGTTTTCGGAGATAAAAATAGGCATTTTGTTTTCCCTGTATGACCTTCCAAAACCATCAGGATTACTACTTGGTAATTTAAATCGCTCTTTCTTTCAATCCTTGATTAAATTTCGTATTTCTTAATTCCAACGTTGATTATGGTGGAAAACATGTACGCACAAATATATGGGTGACCAAAGAATGATATGATAGTCGAAAACATGTAGATGCACGTCGGCATTAATGCAGACAGGATACTCATTATTTGTGGTTAATTTGGTTTATTCTTTGATGTAGTCTATATTCTATAGAATTAACTTGCATAAGAGGGGTTAATCATCTTCAAACTCTGAAGAGGTGGCCTTTTGAAAATGTCAAAGAGACTCATAACTTCATAGTTGAAACTTGAAAGCCAAAACAAGATTAATTCTAAAGCGAAAGGGCAATAATTCTGCAACATATGATTGTGATTTGTGAGGACATGGAAAACCATTGCACATATATACATATAGCTGTACGAACTTGAATAAAAATCCAAATAACAAACCTATTAAATTGTCAAACACAGCCCAGTCTAGGGCATCATTTCGAAGAAAGGCCTGCTTCATTGAAACACCGATTAATTAGTGGCCAACTTGTTAACAACATGAAATTAATAATCTAATGTTCCTTTCTTTCCGAGAAAGGGGCCTTACTTAAAATTGATTTGTCTTAGTAACTTGGTCTGTTACAACTTATAGGCATAGGTTCCCCGTGTTTTACTAAAAAATTGTTTAGCTCAATTAAAAAAGGTTAAAGGAAGACCATGCCTAAATTATTAGTGGACTAAGTGGTGATAATGACGCCACATTGTCGTTTTATTATCATAATTCATATAGGTAGCCTGGGTGATCTTAATGTATCTTCTCAACTTGCTGGTTCTTTACTTTGTTTTTATGTTGGCACGTGCAACAATATTTTTAAATTTAAGTGGAAATACTTAATTAATTAGGCTCAAGAAAACGAAGTCATTATGCGGTTTATGTTTTACTTTATGACAGAAATTAACATAAGGATATTAGGTACTTGGGTGAAAACAAATAAAAATGAAATATCTTTCAACAAGTATCTTAAGAAATAAAAAGTTACTACTACTTAATAAAGTATGAATAAGTATATAATACAAGCACTAATATTCATAATCTCATGTATAATAAATTTGTTAATTTTTATTTATAATTAATTGTTGGTGTAAAAAAATTTACACTCAAAATTCATGCATGTTTTATTTTTTAACTTATATATATGTAATAAAAAAATAAGTATTGTTTCTATAAAATAATATTTTTAAAATATATAAATAAAATATAATAAATATAAAAAAGAGAGAATAAATTAATTCTAATTTTACTATTTCATTCTTTTAATTTTTAGATTTAATTATTATTTTGGTTCTCTAATTTATTTTTTTGGCCAATTAGGTTCTTTATTTTTTAAAATGAGTACAATTTGATCTCATTTTTTTCATCATCTCCAAATATTTTCAAAAAATTAGAGCAAATTGAATTCATTTTAAAAAATAAATATCTAATTATAAAATTTAAAAATAAAGAGAATAAATTTAATCTAATATATTTAAATTAAGGGATAAAATTGAACCTTTTAAAAATAAAATGACTACATTGAACTAAAAAAATTAGAAGCCAAAATAATAACTTAATTTTTAATACTCCAACTCCTCTAATAGACATTCAACAAGGCATAGCAATTTATTTAATATCTTATACTACATGTTTTCATTTGAGTGGTTTCATCTCAATTTTCAAATAGAACAAAAAATGAATTAAAAGACTTTGTCATTTAAGATGTTGATCTGTAATTAATTTTATGAAGAATAGAATGTGCAATTATATGAAAGAAAATGAATGGTTGAATAATTATTTGATTATATATATAGAGTTTTTTTTATAATATTAACAATAAAACAATCACATAACATTTTCAATAAAAATACATTAACGATAATTATAATTTGTAGAAATTAAAGTATTTTATAAAATTTATAATATATTTTTAATAAAAATATTATAAACTATTTCTTATCATATTAAAAAAAAAAATTGGATCCGTCACTGAGGAGGTTCGTATATCATTAATAAGTAGATTACGGGCATGCGATGCAACCTGAATACTTATGCTTAGACTAGAGATTCTTTCTGAGGAACACAGTATACATCGAGTTGTAAGAGAAGAGAGGCCATAACTAAGAGGCACAGTAAATGAGGTGGCAGTGCTTTAGGAATTTAGGAACCGTTTCTTTCTTCTTAGCCTTCACAATTCACATGGTCTTGATTCTCGTAATTTCAAATTCATGTAGAAAATGTTAATAACGGATAGAACTTTGTGTGTCCAGTGACACAGTTGATTCCCTATTAACTCGTTCTCCAACCAAATTTGGTCGCGAATTGGATCTATAAGATTCAAATAACAGTGCTATGCAGAGTCTTTTTCAAGGTCTGGCTGTTTCTGCTAATAAGTAGTTTTTGGTTACATGACGAGAAGAGTTTTGAAATGTTCATTCTCTGGTATTAATCATAGTCCTAGCGTGTGGGCCAAAAATTGCTAGAATTCAGAGATCCAAAGGCCCAAAAGTTAAATTTAACTCAGTCGGGTTTTGACACTTTTAAACGGTGGACGTTCAACAAATGAACGTGGGCCTGCCCAAATTACTTCAGTTCATTTAGCTCACACGTTCAGTTTCAAAATAGTGAAAATACCTTTGAAGCCAGCATATATTTTTCTAAGCCTAACGTGTTATTTTTATATATATACACACGATGGGAATAATAAAGTTTATATTTAATTTAATTACCTAAAATTTTCAACTCTACACTAATCCTAATGAGTTTGCCTTAGAAGTTAAGTCAGACCTGACTAAAATTTAGGATGTAAATGAAAGTGAACTTTATAAAAGAGAGGGGTTATTTTTTTACTTTCATTAAAAAATATATAATAATTACAAAAATAAAAAAAAATTTAAGATATTAAATTCAGGTAAAATATAGAAATTTAAGTATTTAAATTAAACAATATTCATAATTATTTTTAAAAAATGAAAATTATAAAAACAACAATGACGGATTTCATTATTTAATACATTATACACCAAGATACTTAATCACTCTTAGGAGAATAAAATAAATTTGAAATGACAATGTTTGAAATGTACTTTTTAATATTCTTTTGTAGACACAATTCTTTTTTATTGAGTAAAATCCATGTGTGTCTTGTCAAGTATATGGGCCTCGTTCTCTATTTGATAGGTTTTATTTCTAAACTGGTGCGATGACTTAAGTTTTAATGAACAAAATGGAGTACGTTTAAAAAATAGAATTTGTGTAATTTTGTGAAACATTAGAGATGGTTAGTGTAATTTAGTTTTTAAAATATTAACTTTTATTTATTTGTCTATTTAAGAATTCAAGATAATATTAATTATTTTCTTTTCAATTATGTCCCTATGTCTACCTATTTTTAAAATATTTTTCATCTTCATCATAAATAATGAGTGAAAAAAATTACATAATTGTAATTGAAAAGGAACAGAGGTATATAGGAACAATATAATAGTATGGATTAAGATAAATTGGAGGAAAAAACAGTTTAAAGATGAAGTCTTATGTTAACTGAATATTTCAGAACATGAGCTATTTAGTTTCAAAGTATTCTTTACGAAAGATTAGTTTAGTAGTAAATTTGACAAAGACATATGCAAGATTTGTTGTCATGCAACTTTCGAAGAATTGCTCCCTTTTCTTCTCCTTTTGTCTTCTTTCTGAGGGACCTTTGTCATTGTCTTTATTTGATCAAATAATATGATATCATATATATACTCATCGAGGTGCAAAACAAGCGAGAGCTGGGAATTAATGACACCAGTCACGAGGAATATACTTCGAAATGATAAGATTAATAAGTCCGATAAAGACAGTGACATAGTTTAACTTGATCGATTTTATTATCATTCCATTCTAAAATCCAAACCATTCGTTACTCACTAGACTTTGAGACAATGAAAGAAATTGAACCTTGGTTTGAAGTTAAATTCGTGCATTATAAAAGTAGGGTTATGCTTCTTCAATAAGTAGGATATGCAATTATGTATTTAATTAATGAACGTAACATATACTATATTGAGTTAGTGTAATTAAGAGCTGAATTTCATGTCTGGGCATTTGGTGGCATGGACTAGCTAGTGGGGCGACACAAACAATGACACAAGAACGTAAGGAGGGTGTTTCTTGGTTTGTTCGTAGGCGAAGAAAGCTATGTCTCCAGGAAATGTTTCTTCACGAGCTATCTTTCATTAATTAATCAATTGTCCTATATAACGCATTGAAGTGAGGCGAAGTTGTAATTTTATTATTTTTGAATCCTTAAACGCGCATAAAGGTTTTTCTCCTGGGGGCGGTTGCGTGTTGACAAGAAGAAACCTACAAAAGAGAGCATTATAGAGCTACCCAGTGTTTTTTGGGGATTCAACTCTGTTGCTCTTTTTTTTTTTATTCCTACAATTAAATAATGACATGAAGACAAAAAATAAATCACTGTCTTTTTTAAATATCAATATTTTTTTTAATTGGCAGTTATTTTTTGTCTTAAATATGAAAAGGAACAAAAAAAGTGTACAGGTAATTAATTTTTTATTCTTATCCTTACTTCTCCGATCATCATAATCATAATCATAATAATAAAATATTTCTAATGTACACTTGGTAATTGTATTTTAAAGGCCATCAAGTATGATCTGTTGATTACTGCGTTTTAATTTGTGACTCACCCAACAGGCTTAGTGGCATATAGCATATAGTTTCTTGAGCAAAACTAGCTAAAACATAATTCAAATTAATAGTAATAAAATCTACAGAAAAATTTATGTTAAATTATTTTAAACTTCTGATTAGATTTGTTTCTAAACGTTGTGTTTATGACAGAATTACTCTCGATCTTGAGCTAGCTAGCTTAATGGAACTAATTAGAATTTTCAAAATGCATTGTAATTATAGAACAAGAATTTTAAAATTTGATTTTAATTATATGCCATTTTTTCAATACAGATTTTTTATATAAACAAATTATTTGCTAACAAATTTAGGCAAATCGGGGTGAAAAAATCAGCTATAAAGATCGTTACTTCGTTAGTGATAGTAAAGAGAAGCTATAGCTTTTTGGCATGATTCGCAGATTGTTGAAAATGTCTTTAACATTCAGACTTTGAACATATATAGATACTACTATCAATTAAGGGATGGTGATGGTTGTTGATTTGAGTGGGGGGACCGACTGTGACATTGGAAGTGGGAAAAGAGAAAGAATTTTCTTTTCATTGAAAATTGAATTTGCTACAACAATTTTATACGGTTTCTTACTTTGTTTCCATTGAGGGAAAATGGATTGAACAGGTAGTCGTGGAATACGGATCCATCAGGCAAATACACAGTGATTGATATAAGCATATATATAGCAAAGAGGGCAATATCTCTCGGAGACAGTAAACAAGACAGAAGCAGCATCTTCAATTTGTTTTGGGAAAAGTTGATACCTTTGAAGGTTAACGTTTTCATTTGGAAGGTATTATTGGACCATATATGATATATCCCCTCAAATATATATGTCGACCTGGAAAGGAGAGAAGTGCATCAGCAAAATCTTATGCATATGTCACAGTTGCGGCATGGCTTGCGGAGAAAAGGTTCAATTCATATCTCTTTTGAATGCAGGATATATATTTTGTAAGATTTCCATGGAATGTCTTAGGTGGTCGGGATTTGATTCTGTGCTATCCAATAACAGCACAATTTTTACATTTTCTGGGTCTGCCTACATGCAACAAGGAAAAGTGACTCTTGACAAATTATGTAATGCTCTGTGTTCGTAGTATTCATTTATTCTATCTGGCTAGCTAGTAAAAAAATCAAGTATGCTTAATTCTAACTCGTGGGATTTATTATAAGTTTGGCATTTAATCAAATTAATTAAGTTCATTCTTCGATGTAATTGAAATCAAAGTTACCAAGTTTTAGTTATACTGTAAATGCGAGGTAAGAGTTTTATTAGTACATTGTGTTTTCGTGTGGCTAAGGGAAAAAACTATTTGCATCACTTTGATGTTGGTCGCGTTCTCGAAATGATATATTGTTAACACCAATGTAAAGATGTGACAGATCACGTATTATATAAAAGCGTCTTATAAAAAATGATTTTGAGTAACTATATGATGAATTAATATTTATTTAAAGGATTAGTTTCCTATAATGTAATAAATTAATGTTCAAATTTGAATTAGTATTTATACTTAGTCACCAACAATATCTTGAACAATATTAGCTCTAAAGAAAGACATCTAGGTACGGAGAACAAAAAAAATCGTGTGGTTCAACTTACAATTTTTTATATATATAAATAAATAATGTAGTAATATTTTCTCATTTGGTTGAAATTTTTTATTTAAATCTTTCACAATTTTAATGTCTTACTAAAGTAAATTTTGAATTAATGTGAAATTATACTAATTTACTATATAATCCTTTAAAATATATTTATTGGTATAAAATTAATTTATATATTTTAATTGAAAACTCGTTTTGCCCACTAAAATAACATTCTAAAAATATTATATGATTGAATAACTATATTAATTTTTGAAAGATGAAAATAGCGGTTTCCAAACTGAAAAATAAAAATGTCAATCAATCTAATCATTTTTATATATTAAATTAATTAAAAGGAAGTTTGAATTGACAAGTTTTTCATTTTTCAAATATAAAAAGGACAATTTTTATATTTCGGGACTAATATGATAAATCTATGTTTAACATTAAAATGGTTAAGTAAAAAAATTAAATTTGTCCCCTGGTAAAAAAAACAGAGACAGAGAAATTTGTCTATATATTAATTAATAATGTATAATTTTTTTTTTTTACAATGTCATGGTATAAGAAATTGAGATGTATAATAAATTCATTGAATTTTATAAAAATTATATATATCATGACTTATTAATTGACATGATTAGTTGACCCTAAAAACACTCTACACTATTAATTAGTACAAAGAATTAAATTAAACTAAAACAAAAAATAGTCTGTTTTACTTCTATGCTGGTTTCCGTGAAGGTTTTAATTTGTATATTTGTAATATCCTTTTCACATTAGTATTTTAAGGATTTCAAGTTTTTGCAGCTAAGAAATTCATAAAAAGTGGGAGGGAAGAGGATTAAAGATTAAAAACAAATGGATCAGTACATGCTGCCTGAGATATTTCGGTGGCGTAGAAGCCAAAGGAAAGAAATTGTCCATAGCAAACAAGGTAAACCAGTTGTGTGGACTAATAATTAACTAATCTCATCACTACTATAATGTGAATCTCACTATGTTCCAACTGCTTACTTCAAACATTGGTGATACATTCGATTTGATGTTCTAAAGCTTGATTTTGTCCTGATCCCGGTGCTTAATTACCCGCATCCCCTTATTTAACCAATTTAATTTTTTTTTATAAATATTGCTTCAATTTCATCCCCATCCATCCCCCTATCCATCCATCTCTCTATCTATCTTAAATGTCAGTGACAGTACCATGGCTACAGAGATTGGCCTAGTCTCCATGACCCAGATCCAAAACCTATCACAACCCCAACACCCTAAAACCCAACAACAACAACAACCTAAACCAAAAAACCCTAACAGCACCACCACCACCTCCTCTTCTACTTGGATGTGGAACCCTAGGAAGCAACAACATCAGCAGCAGCAGGTAGAGGATGATGATGACTCTTGGGAGGTCAGAGCTTTTGCAGAAGACACAAGGAACATCATGGGCACCACATGGCCTCCTAGGTCCTACACCTGCACCTTCTGTAGAAGGGAGTTTCGCTCCGCCCAAGCCCTCGGTGGCCATATGAACGTTCACCGCCGCGACCGCGCTCGCCTCCATCAAGCTCCAGTACCCTCCTCCTCCTCCAACCCCATGACCTCTTCTCTTCCCACTTCACCCTTCATCAGTATCCCTCCTCAAGACCTTGTTGCAAATGCTGGCTTGTGCCTCCTCTACCACTTGCCCACAGGCCCTAGTAGTTCTGCACCACCCTTCCCACCTTCCCCCACTACTCCTTCTCCTTCCACTCTTCTCTCTATCTCTTCGTATCCTACAAACAACTTTCTGATGCAAACTTCCTTCAATTTTCCCGGTGCACCCGCAACTGGGATCAATACTACTACTACTACTGCTACTGTTTCCTCTTTGTGCTATAACTCTAGCAAAGTGGAACAATCCGCAACTTCCTCCTCTATTGATCATAATGGCCACCTCCAAGAGCCTGATCTAGAGCTCCGCCTCGGCCACAAACCAACACCAACCTCATAAAGCTTGCCTGAGAAGCTCATCAGAAATATGTCAAATATATTATATATTATATAGTGTGAACCATATATATATATATATATAGTAGTACTGCTGGTAATAGCTTCTGAGAAAAATTAAAGTCCGACAAGTATTATTATTTTGCTCTCTTTTAACTGCAGCGATGTGTGGAAGACAGGAAGACATATGGAGAGTGTTGTTATTTGTAGATGTTTGTGATACCATTACCATGTCCACCTTTTGGTATAGCTGATAGGCTTGTGGATTTTGTTTTGGGTTTAATTTTGTTAATTTTCTTGGTTGATTGATTTTTATCTCTGTGTGAATGTTTTGTGACTGAAGGTGCACATGGAGATGGAGGGAGGAGCAAGCAGGGGGTGGGGATAGGAAAGAAGGAGAGAGGTACCACATGTAAATTTTTCAAAGAAAAAGAAAATTAATTGTAAGTTGGTATTAATTTTTGGAGAAATATATTATCAGTAACTATGGGGGGAGATTAGGGTTTGGAGTAAGACACTGAAAAAGGTCGCAGCGAAGTGTCATTTTCTATTTTAGAGTTGTCTAAGTACATACATGTCTGGCTGGGCATACATTTCCGTGGGGATTATTTTCCTCCCTTCACTTACTAAGTAAACGTAGTAATATATTATTATCTTCACTGTTCACACCTTTCTGTTCCCAGAAAACTGCAAATATGCCATTTTCATTTTATTCAATATTTCTTTTGGTTTATTATCATATATTTATTTGAGTCTGCCTGTATATATTAACTTATGAATTAATACATGGGAAAAGTCATTAGATTTTAATCCTTGTAAAAGCTCATATCATAGAGATAAACACGTTAGTACATAATCTTTAGTAATTAAACTGTATAATAAGCTTGGTGTGAATAGAAAAATTAAACTTCCAAATGCTTAGATTTCTAAGAGATGAAATGCAACAAATGAATTATTTATGATTATGGAATCTGGAGGCTAAAGTTTAGCAAGAGGTACAAGAATATATGATTGCCTTGGACGATATATGTATTTGTGTTAGAGTTATTATTATTATGCAAACATTTTTTTTCCTTCCATCTCATTTTTCAACCCATTTTTTTTATCTCTTCAATTCTTATCACATTAATGTCTTTCTTCTTCTTCTTCTTCTTTTTTTATATATTTCTCTCATCCATTCACCTATACACCTTAAAAACGATATAACTTCTCTATTTTCAGTTATATATAAGAGCATTGCTAATTTTACATTTTCTCACGAAAAATGTAACGTTCATGTACACACTAAAAAAATTAAAATAGTTTAATTTATATGCATTGTGAATATAAAAAACATTATAACATCAACCAATTAAAAATTATAGTTAGTATAATTTTTAAGATAATATATTTTAAAAAAAAAATTCATGAAAAATATATACAGAGATATCTTTCTATATATCAATTATATTCCGGGTATCAATATACAATATTATAAAAACCAATAAATTTATAATATAATAATTTATAATTGAATGATAATATAAAATATTTATATATTAATTCATGCACTATTTAATCATTAAAAAATCAAAAGAAAAATCTTAATTACACCATTTCAGACATGACAACACTATTCTATGAAATAATTCGTAGTACATATTTTGTGTATATGAACAATTCTAAGTTTTCTTATATTTTATTCTTAGTAATCCTATTACTTATTAAGTGAACGAAATATTTTTTTTGTATATATTTTTAAGACTTCAAGTGCGTTTACTTTTGTAGTTAATACTTTCTTCCTAAAATATTAAGGAATACTAGTAAGAGTATATTACAAAAAGATAGAACATTATTTTGTATTACAATAGAGTAAAGTTATATCTCCTTGAAAATATTCTTATAAACCTTTTTATGTTTTTATCAAATAAATAAATAAAAAATAAATGCATTTAGTACTTAAAAAAATTTATAATTATTCAATAATTTTTATCTATCTTAAAAAATTTGTAGGAAGACTTAGAATTATTGTATATAATAGTAATAGCACAGGTTAATTAATTTATGGTTATGCTAGATGGATAGTAATTAAGACTCGACCTTCCACTCCAACTCCATCTTCCTGTCGTTATATTACTAGCTACTTCATTTTTTTTGACAGGATTACTACTTCATTTATATATTTGTTCAACCATAAACTGATAAACAATAGTTTTTTTTATCAGTGACTGAATAACATAGTCTAAAAATTATAATTAAGAAATACTAGTTAGCAACATATTAAAAATATTCTTTATTTTTAACTAAATTTTATTAAAAATTATAAATTTTAGTGAATTCTATTTCTACTTTACATTTAACGAGTTTTTCTTCTAATTATGTTGTTTTAATAATTTTTTATCAATAATATAGTGTTTGTTAGTACTTCTTACTAAAATTATAAAATTACAATATAAAAGCTATAAAAGTACCAGCATATAATTTAAAATTTTCTGAAATGATACTCCAATTTAGATCGATTCAGATAAGATTTTGTGTAGTCAAGTTCCATACCCAAATTAATAGCATCTAATACAGGTTTTTTTCTTACAAAAATCATCAAGTGTACAGTTTTTTTTATAGAGAAATCAAGTTTACAGTTAAAATCCAAAACAAACTAATAATTCGAAGCAGTCAATTTTTCTCTTCCGTTTTTGTTCCCTAGAATAAAGTATTTGATGGTATTAGTAATGAATAAAGATCGACGTTTGATGCAGGCATGCAGCAGTTGGCGCTGTGTAGTTAGTGAACTTATGAAAGAGTTTGAGACTCCACCACAAAAAAAGAAAGAGTTTGAGAAAGAAAAAGAAAAAAGAAAAATTGAAATTTCTTTAACAGTATTTTGATTATTAAGTGAAATTAAATTATTATTTTAATTAAGAGAAAAATGAAGTATAAGTTAATTGATTGTGATTGCGTTACAAATTTTAAGGGAGAATTTTGTTTTCTATTGCAGATAAAAAAAAACTTTAAAATATCTAATATTTCTCCATAAAACCATAATTTTTAAATGTGTGGCATGGTTGTGCGGCATCTCAATTGGCAAGTGGAAGCATATTTTAGCCAGTATCAACCCCGACAAATACTGTGAGGCGGTGAGGCACAATCAGTAAAACAATATATTTGTAGTTGTTGATTTGGGTAAATTAATTAGTTTTTGTATTTTAAAATAAAATTATTTAAATTTTTGTAAATTTTAAAAAAATTGTGACTTTAATTATTGTACACTCGGTGGAAAGTTTAAAACTAATCTTTAAAATTAATTTTATGTAAGAGAGAAACAAGAAAAATAGAGATTTTCCATTCAGCAACATTCAAATCTCGTTCATATATGAAAAAAATCATCTTATTTATCATTACATTAAATCAACTACTAATTTTTTATTAAAGATAATTATGCTCAAATCTGATTGATTATTATGAGCCATAAAATTTTGACTTTTAGGATAAACATAATGCATGTTTTATTTTATAGTTGAAATTTTAGAGTATGTGTTTTAATATAATCCAACTGATAAAAACAAAATAAAATAAAAAAAATGGTTCCAATTTTTTGCAAAAACACTTTTCTTAAAATGATCTTTTTCACCTGACTTTTAATTATATACATAATTAAATATCATAAAAATTTATCTCATAAAACTAATTATTTTTTAATGTCGATTCACAATACTTAACATCAATTCTTCTTTTTTTATCCTTGGACATGTGGTACAGATAATTACATATAAAAAATTCAAACTTAAAATAATTGGTTAAGTTGGAATAATATTGTAGTAATTTATCTACACACTCGCTGCTAAATCAATCATTAATAAAGGTTACATGAACATTTTTTTTCGATGAAAAAGCTTATATGAACTTTTTTATAGATAACAAAAGGTTATATGTACATTGATACAATACTTTTTTCCCTTTAATAAAATCCCATTTTAAAAGTTTTATCCTTAGGTAAGAATGTAAGATTACAGAATCCACTGTGATCCCAACGGCTCTTGGAGGCCAAATATTGAATGAACATTATTTAAAAGGGTGGAAAGCTGCAAAAGTGGAGGCAATGTACTTTCTGTCCCTGTCTGTGGAAAAATTAAGACAATAGTTGCGTAACTCGTTAGTGATTGTAAAATGGCCTCTTTAACTGCAGCTAGAAATGCTCTACTCTATAGATTTGCACCTATCTAGTAGCCCCTAAAATGCATGATTGATTTTCGTCCAAAAAAAAATAAGAACAGAAGCATAATATGGATAAAAAATATTAATCTCATTTCTTATTTCTCTTTCACATCATTTTTTATTTTTATTATTTTCTCTTCTTTTTTTCTTTTTCTTTCTATTTTTTATCCATTCAAATCAATCAACCTCAACAAAGAGGATCTCAACTCGACAATATGAGCTCCGTCCGACCCATGATTTTGAACAAGGACTCCACAATACTTGTGGTCAATTTACTAGAATGCTATATGACACAAAGTTGCTAAGATGTAGCAAATTGATCAAATATTACTATTGCCTCGAGGAAAAATATACTTGCACATTTCAAATATTATTCAACATTTAATGTGAGAAAAAAATATTGATATAATAAGTAATAAAATATAATAGAAAGAGAGATATTAATGGTCTTAAACTAAATTAGGGAAAATATACTATAAATTGTTACTACCCATCTAATTCATCCAATGAATATAATTTAATTAATAATACATGTTGAGTTTATAAAAAATATATAAATTTGATCTTTGTAAATATATTTTTGAAAAAAGATAAAAAAATTAAATATAACTAAATTTTAAATATCAAATAAAAAATTAATTCCATAATTAATCCAAAAGATTAAAGCTTACTAGGATACCTTGTAATCACAGGAAGCAAAGACTCTTATTACATTGGTTAAAAGAAACTGCTGCTACCCAAACATGAGAACCTAATTGTTTTAGTTTAGCGTTGAAAGACAAAAACAAATTGTCAAAAAAGTACATTTAAACATTATAAAATGCAGATTCCAAAAAATGATTATAAAATGTAGATCTCAAAAAGCATTATAATTATCATATGTATAAACTGAGTCGAACAAATTAACAATCATTCGGCGATCCTATAAAAAGTGGGGAGTAGTGTCTGACGTGTTTCTCTGTTAAGCTTCATTTTCATTAAAATGGTGTGTTTAGTTCTATATTTGTAGCGTGTCAACACTGCGAAATGGAGAATCTTGTGCGGCTTGATCTAGCAACTAAACTCAGAAGAAGAGTGCATAAAGTAATGTAACAGATATTTCTTTTCTTTTCTGAGTTGAGTTGCAGAGTACAATATAACTGTAGTCTGTAATAGTCGGCAAATGGGTGACCTTTTTCTTCGACTAAGTAGGCCTGCCCTGTTTCTAAAGATCCATGTCCTTCCTCAAAAGCTCAAATATTTTTCTCACTCTTATATTTGCCCAAAGGCAAATAGCTATACCCAATCACCATTTCCAAAACAATAGATATAACATGCACCTTCAAAAACAAGTTAATAAGAGAGTTAAGGGTCTCTGCCATTAATTAATTTGCTCATTACTACTTTTCACTGCTAGTGTGAAGTTTACAGAAATTGAATAGTATTGCATAACAAAGTCTGGTAGCGTGTTAAAAATAGATTGAGCCTGATTCCAAGATAAACTACCCATCCTTTTTCCTCTTTCTTCCTTATTGTTTCCCAGTAAAAAGACGAGAACAGATTATTAATTTAGAGACATAATTTTAAGTGAGAGACTTATTTAAGTCTTATAATAATGACTAATTTCTTAAAAATATTCATGTGAGATCATATCTTACAAATATAAAATTTTTTAGATTTATTGATATTTAATTCCATAACATGCTTTATTTGTGAAATGAATAAAATAAAAATTTGTCGTGACATAATTAATAGATAATTTTATCCTTTATTTATATATATGTGTGTGGTTATAGATCGACTTGTGTCCATGAAAAAATATATGTTAAAAAAGGTGAAATTTTTAAATAGATTTTAGTATTAAAAAAATAATAGTACAAACACTCAATTGTTGATAACGTGATGAATAATCATGAATTACCTAATAATTTATGGACTTATACACCCCAATGCATATCTACCAAACATTTTCCTAAAAACATGCTTAATATAGGGACAATAAATGTGAGTCAATGGGCTACAACGATACAGGGGACCCCGTGGTACATTTGCATGTGTTCTTGCTAGTTAATAAGCAGCAACATTGGCGTGCAATCTTTGTTGAGAAAGGCTAAAGCAGGAAGCGTACATTTATATAGCTTTCCCGTTGTGTTGCATACTTAATATGTCTTCGTGCATGTGGTCCAAACCGACCCAAATATGATCTTTGTTGGGTTGATGATATCGTCTTGTTACAGTTATAATGACTACACATGGCCCAGCATGGCCATTCCAACTTCAATTCTTCCTCAATCACCACTAACTCCTTGTCATAATATCAAATACTCATCATCAGTGTATATAAGACTTATCCATCATAAACGCCTGCATCATTTGGACAACATTCTTATATATATCCACTCTCAAATTTACTGTAACCTCGACCATATCCTATTAATTCTAAACATGCTATGTCCGTAGTAACAACAGAGCTGATTCCGGTATTCAGTTTTTTTCTAAGAGCTTTCTGCATATTACATCACTTTATTCTCATCTTCAAATCATATATGGATCGCCTATTTTAGTTACATTTTTATACCAATGAGTAATGGCACAGATTTACGGCAGTCACAATTTCACTAGTATGTAAGTGTCCTGACTGGACTTGATGATTAACCCCACACACGTATAACTAAATACCCGTCTGGGTATTTTATCCACATTATATCCTCTCACAAAGAATTGAATTAATTGTGTATCGTATGAGTATGTGGAAAGGGAAGCAGTTTGGATAATGTTCTGAACCATTATGTCAGATCACAAATCTAGGATATAAAAGATGAAAATAACTAGAGTTTTCTGGTGCCAAAAATTTTGCCAAAAAGAAGTAATTAATCGTTGTTATTTTATCACATACTGTTGTGCAACGTATGTGGTATAGCCTATATGTACAGGGGTTTCTTGTCGTCTAATCGATGCTTTCTAGAGGCATTCTATTGGGTGGGTTTATATCAGTAATTAGGTAGCTTTTCTGCTAGGTAGCAAGAAAAATTCCTTTATTTTTTTATTTAAAAAAAGTATATATAAAAGTATTTCACAATCGAGTGATAAACCAATTCAATGTTAACTTAATTCAATATAATTTATTTTTTATTTTTATATCTATAAATCAGATAAATAGACAGATAAAGTTTGGCAGAATGATTTATAGGTGTCAAATGTAAACCTGACACGCCTAATGATGATTATATTTATATAAGTATATCCACAATATAGTCTGAAATACATATGGTCTTGTATCGAAAAAAAGAAATACATAAGGCCCAAGGCCCCTATTAGGAGTTTTACTTTTACCCATTTGGGATAAAAACTATTACTCTATTAGTTTATTCGAGACTGAGACATACTCCCATGCATCAAGATGCACTAAAGTAATAAAGTTGCAACGCACTCGGTCTGTTCGATGGAGAGAGACAAGATTGATATGAATAATAAAGTTCTCATTTTAAATATTTAATGTTATCGTAAGTTTTTGTAGGATATAAGAAACTATTAATAATTTTTTCCTTTAAAAAGGATATATTAATAGTAGTTCAATGAATATTTTAAAAAATACTTATGATAAGAAAAAGTTATTTATTAAATAAGTTTAAGCTAATTGTAAATATTGAATAAATTTAAAAAATGTAGATGTCAGATATTTTATGATTCACTATATTTTATAATTTTTTTAGTTCAGTTTGATGCTTCATTTTTTATCAATATGTTTATTTTTATTTGTTATAATTAGTTTTCCCTTATATTATCAATTTAAGTCTCTCCTTTAAATAAGATTATATTTAAGAGTTTTTTTTTTCCATTAGTCAAGTGACTTCTTCGACATTGAGTATTTTATTTTATTTTTTATTTATAATATTTTATTTACTTGAATAGATATATAAGTATAATGAGATAGGAGAGGAGGCTAAAGTTATTATTTTGGTGATTATAAATTAATATGGGAATTGGTCTTTTTTAACACACAAGTATAAAGATGAATACAATAGTACTACCTTATATATACAATTTTTATCCCCTTTGATTCCAACTCATTGACTTAAAAAATAAACAAATAAATTAAACTGCTTCACGTTAGGTCAGTGTTTAACCACACGAATCAGTTCAGTGATCTTACAAATAAAACAAAAATGTTCTGTACAATAAAGGAAGGCTGCTCTTCAGTATCCGGATCATGAATATGTAAGCAAATATTTTTTTTTTATCGTTGGTGCCTTTTAAGATGCGGATACTGTATCTTTGTTATAAAGGATAACGGGATTTGCTTCAGTCTTCAATGATAATTCTTAATTTGGATTTTCAAGTGATGATGAGTTGTAAATGGTTTTGAAATAAAAAATTACTTGAGTAGTTCTAGAAATATTAGAAATCACTCCAAATAGTTCCTCAAAATTCAAATATTAAAAAAGTGCTTCAAATTATAATTAGTTCCTAAATAGTATTGAACACATGCATAATCTTAGGGACTAAAATTATAGATATTCAATCATTTAAGAATTATTTAAACAAATGATTTACTTTTAAAGACAATTCAAGCCCTGTAAAAAAAAACTATTTGAGAAAGAAAGTAATAGTTTGAGGACATATATACATTTGAATGTTAATGTATAATGGATTTCTTTTGTCCTGAACTGAGTATTTCCTTGACGTACATAGTAAGAAACGTTTATACCAAGGTCATAGTCTATTTCTACTACGACTAATGACTTCTTTTTATTTTTTTTACCACGACTAATTAATTTACTGTTGAATGTATCAAATAGATTTCAAATTTGTTATTTTTTCTTATATATATTAAGTATCTTTAATTAGTAGGGGGAAAACTCCTATTCAAAATGTAATCAATATTAAATATAACACAATTCTAAGAGTTGATCGACTAAAACAAAACAGTAACTTGTATTTGATGGATTCTGAGATTCAATCCCCACTTATCTGGATTGGACATTATTCCCTATACAGCTATACACTTCTCTAGTGGCGGAGTCAGAAATTTTTTTGAGGAGGGACAAACATAAAAAAATTATATCATAAATAAAAGTACTTGAAGATAATACAAATTTAATATGCAAAAAGATGCAAACCGCAAACCACAGAAAGACAAATTACAAATAGGGTGGGTTGATAAACAAACTGACAAAGTCCAGTGAGTCTTAATAAAATAATTCATAATTTAAAATCAAACTCAAAGTAATAATATGAAGATAAGAGATAAAGAAGACACAATCAGTTTTAGCATAGAAAACCCAATTGGATAAAAAATCACAACGTCCAAATTGGATAATCAATCCAATGGACAACTCCACTATGATTATAAATAAGTACTTTTAAATTCTGATGGAGAGTTAAGAATCAGACTTGTCAAATGCTTCTATATGATCTCATAACAATTTTCTCAATGATGCAAACATAAACTCTTTAAAGCTCTAATATTATTTGGAATGGAATGCATACTATCAACACAAAAATATGTTTCTATTCATATTAATTTAAACATACGATTTTAACCAATTTTTGAAATGCAATCCTAAAAATATTTTATCATATTATGCAATGCAATCTTAAATATATTTTATATTATACAATACAATCGTAAAAATATTTTATATTATGCAATACAATCTTAAAAATATTCTATCATATTTTTTAATACAATATTAAAAAACATTCTATACTATATTTGAATGTAATCTTAAAAAATATTTTATCTTATTATGTAATGTAATCTTAAATATTTCTATTATATTATGCAATGCAATCTCAAAAATATTTTATCCTATTTTTTAATGTAATATTAAAAAATATTATATCATTATATTATGCAATATATATATATATAATAAAATTTGTATTAATAAAATTTTAAGCGGGGGTGGCTCCGCCCTGCACTTCTCCTAAAGGTATTTTTTTTTTAATAACTGTAATTGAGATTTCTAACTTCTTGACAAACTTTCAAGATATTTCCTAGGACAAACTTTCTTTATTTCTAAGAGTTAATTAAACTCCAAACTCTTCCTGAAAGGTGTATTTTCTATATATTTGTCTTTCTATTACATTGCATTACTTATTATAACTACATTGTTTTCTTTTGTGTGTTTTAATCTCTGGGTAAGAAATAGATTCGTGGTCTCCACAAATCATTTTTGTAAACAGTAACACTACATGGCGCCTGGTTGGTGTACTTTCATAATATGGTTGAGACATATAGGACACATTTGTCTAATTAACGTTGCCCTGTCGCGGTCCCCGTGAAAACCATAGGAGCGCAGGACAGCCAGCTAAGAGGAGCGCATATATTTATGGGCTCTGCATGAATACTTCAACTTTCATTTGGCAGCACACTGATCATCTTCCTTGGTCCCCATCCTCTCTTCTCTTCTACCTATAATAATATATATTATAACCATTAATATTGCTTTATTACTGCAAACACCATTACATATTTACATGACCATCATCATATCGTATCTCTTACTATATTATTTACCCTAGCTCTTTCTGAACACTGCTCTCTCTCCTGTCTCTGATATAGATGTTCAGATATCTCACAACCATGAATTCAGTGTCCAGTACTTCTTTCATGTCCCTGTGCCGTGTGCCGTGTGCGCCTTTGTATTCATATGATATGTAGTAGGTAGCTGGCAAAAGAATATTTAACCAGACCAGGTTACTTTCTAGGAAATTCAACCGACTAATTACTAAATTTAGACAGTTATAAATGGTTCTGATAAAAAAATTAACTTAAAGGTTAGGTTGCATTTCTTCTCTGAATATAGTATTACTATGCTATGCATGCATAATTATATCAATTAATTATTTACGATCAGAGAGGGGACCGATAATATGAATTCGGTTTATTATTCACCTGCAACAGAATCATTTTTTTTTACAGTTATAATTGTGGATACTTTGCCAAGTTCGTGAAGGACTAGTTTTCAATAATAAAGCTAGTTAGCTATTCTTAGTGAGATTTAATTTTCCCTTTTTTATTATATATTTTTATCACAAGACTCTCGTCCAAAACTTTATTTGAGAAAGTCAAATTTAACTTTGATCTAAATTAATATAACATAATGTTAATAATCATTCTACTTTAAAATATAAAAGTAAAAAACATAAATGATAATTTTAATATATATATATATATATATATATATATATATATATATAAGAAATCAAAATGACATAAGTAATTAAATAGTTAATGGTAATTTGTAATGACCCCAAATGTTGTTACACCAAACACTAATTTTTAATGCAAGAAAATTTATTTTGAATCCCTTTAAAACTCTTGAATTAATTTAATTAATAAAAATACATATAATTTTTTTCATTAATACAAGCGTATCATATAAACTTCATCCCTAAAAGGTCATCAAGTTGTAAAACATAAAGGTACATGTGTTCCAAGGTACTATATCATCAAACATCATAAATAAATCTCCAAACAAAACTCAAGAGTCTAATTTAGAGAATAAATACAACATATATCCATGAATATATATAAAACCTAAGTTGGTCTCAACCAATGCAAAACATAAACAAATGACAAAGGGTCGAATCTCGTCCCTAAGTCCATAATCAAATCCACATCAACCACAAGTGACCTACTCTTTAGAATTTACATCATAATCTGCTCCTTATCAAATGACACAATCATCACAGTTCAATAGAAAACGCAAGGGTAAACTCATTTTCAAAAGAAAACAACATATAAAAGAAATATAAGATCAATGTGTTAAAAGAGATATAGAAATCCCTCATTTTTCAAACATACTTGTACTAATACAACTCCTTAAGTAACACATCATTTTCAAGTCACAATTATCAATGCATATATCTAATTATCATGTTATGTCACGGTGACTCCTTATTCCTAGAAGAAATCACCTTTCGAGCAATTAACCTAAGTACATCCCTTAACATAATTGTTTTCTATGATCTGATTATTTGGGAGACTTAAATTAACCTTGCAAAAGAAGTGTGGTTTTATCGAAAATGAATGAACATGTGTAGTGGCTTACCTTGATAAGACTTGCAAAAACTTTAACCTATCTAGGGATTTTCTCACCCATCCATTCTATAGACTCATTCAGCGTTAGCCACCACGACAACCTCCAACACTAGGTTGAGAACCTTCCTAGCACCCCCCAACTTACATGTCTACTCACATGCAATGTCATTCATCAATGCATGTATGTTATGATCATTCAAATTGATATCATACGTCATCACAAATTCATTCACCAATTCCAACATCATAATCATAAGAGGTTGTAATATCATATATTCACCATTTATACGTTCATCACGCTTATGAACCCACACATAGTTTAATAAGCATAATAATACATTCTAACACCTTGAATTATTGCAAACAATTCACCAAAAACTCATATGAATGTGAATCTCAAGAACTCGACATAAAGTTAACTCTAATAATAAAACAACATCATCTCAACCACATCTCATATTATCATAAATTTATTAAGATTTTAAAATAGTTAATTTATGCAAGGAAAACAAATATTAATCATATCCACATGAAAACTGGTAATTGGACTCAAAATCGACCACTGGATTCAAAATGGTCATTGAACGCTGGATGCAAAAATGGTCACTGAACATTGGACGCGAAAATAATCATTGGATGTTGGACATGAAAATAGTCATTGGATGTGGACATTGGACGTGACACTTGACACGAATTCTGCAAAATTTCACAATTTCTGCATAATTGCCTCTCATGGCTTCTAAATCATCCAAAAACAAATTCAAATTTTTTTCCCATCAATTCTAAATATATAAATAAAATCAAAACACTTCACAAATAGGAACTTTTAATCAATATTAATCAAATAAATAACAATCCAAATTTTAAAACTCAAAATCTCAAATATACAAACTTCCATTTTTTAACAACGTGGTTCATTTTTCAACAATCTTGAAACCAATTCATAATAACCTAAGCATAGAAAAAGATAAAGCTTCATTTACCTATATAAATCCAAAAGATGATGACTCTTGGAAGAAGAAAGTAAAAAGAAGTGAGCTTTAGGTTCAAGCGAGGATTTTTCCTTCAATCCACAACAATCACACTATACAAGCATCAACTGAATCTCAGTCAACCAAAAACAAAAACAGAACTTCTTAAAATCAAGTTTTTCCATTAGAATTTATGATTGTTCTAGGAAAAACAAAAATAAAATCAAAGAAAGGAAGAAGAGGAGATTATCCCAGCTGAGATCAGGCAACGAGATCACTGCAGGGAGAATAAATGAACTTTCTTTTTGTACAATAAGGTTCAAGATTATCTAATAATGATTATTGGAGAAGAGAAAATTGTGAAGAGAAGTATGTTCAGGGATACGGATCCTCTCCCATTATATGCGGGAACTGGAGGTCCAGTTAATCAATTCTCAACCATTGGATCGAATGAATGGTTCAGGTTTTATCACGTGCTCCACTTTTTACTCTCTCCATAGTTCACAATCAACACTTTAATCTTCCAAGGGTGCCGCATATAAAACATTCTTCCAACCACAGTCGATAAACAATCTGCCACTGCCTCCACCTGTGCACGGCAAACTACGGCGGTGCGTCGGTGAGATCGAGAAGTCAGTGCCCTGCTGCTTGTGTGCGGTTGAGAGATTCACGCCAAAGAGTAAGAAAAACATGAATAGTTCGGTGGAGGTAGCGGTCGCCGCCGCAATGACTGTGGTCATTGGCGTGACGACATCGAAGATATGATGTTGTTCAAATTTCTCTGCTTAGTATTGATGAATCTGGGCTTAATTTTTGTTTTAATTAGGTGTTAATATTTTCTTAAAGCTAATTGCAAATCTGCATTCCTAAATATGTAGCAGTTGACCAGTTATCGGAAGTGAACTGCAAAGATTAACGGATTTTGCTGGAGTTGGTTTGGGAAAAGGGGGAAAAAAAAGAAGTAAACGAAAGTCAGACTGAGGATTTAATAAGTTAATTGTAAGTTGAAACGATGAATTCTGAACTTCTGACAATTAAATCTCAACCGTTTATTTAAATTCTATGGTGCAAATTGAGAGGATCCAGATCCCAAAAAAATGAAGCAATCACGTTTTGAGAGTTGTTATAAGTGAAGCAATTTAATCACAGCCAGTCCGCCACAAGTTTGATCCAACGGTCTCCCTGTGTCTTATTAAAGACCCTCTAATTAATTATTTATGATGGGAGAGGATCCAAATGTGTCTGTTGAGAGAGAGTTTAGGTACAAAAAAGAAGATTTATGATTTTCACACATAAATCTTAGTATACACACTCACTTCCCCGACAATAAATTAAAATTCATTCTCTTAAGTCTAAAATATTAAAATTCAGTAACCACATACACACATAAAATCAAATCATCAAATTTTTTAATTAATTTATCAAATACTTAAACTAAATTCATTTTTCTTATAATTTAATTAAACATTTGAATAATCAATTAATAATATAATATTACATAATTAGGTGATTAGGTGGAAGGGTGAGTGGAGAGTGAGTTATCAAAAGTGAAGCGTGTGGGAAGTGGGATTGAGGTTTAGTCGTGGTCAGTGTATGGGCTCAGTCATTCACAAATCAGTAATCATTGCCTCTCTTTCTCTTATCCTTATCTGCATGGAACCCTTTCCCTTCCTTCTAAACAATTGACTGTTCTTAACAGTGACACTTCCCGCACAGAAATAGACGTATACATACATTTCAGATTTTTGCTCTCATTCAGATTATGACAATTCCCACTTGGTCTTTTTCAATTTTCATATATATTGCTTCTTCTGCCTATTTATTTATATACAACTAATCTTCATCAATTCCAATTTTTATGACTATCCATGTACGCCCAGCTTCTACTGATCCATGTATATATCTGTTCAAAAGGCTCAATAAAAGGATTATTAAAATTATTATATTCATTACTCACCGACAATGAAAATTTATTAGAATTATTAAATTTTATTAAAAAAATTAATCATAGATTACGAGTTTTAAAATAGAATTATAAAGTAGTTTTATTTTTATTTTTTAAAATAATCAATTGAGACATTTTTGTATTATATATATATATATATATTAAATATTTAAGCAATAGTATAACTAAACAATCCCGTGAAAATTTGGTAGTTGTATCTGAGTATTGGTGCATACTTAAGCTAAGAGGAATTTAGTTCATAGTTCATACAGACAATATATGGGCGTGAATCGATATTCTTATGCTGGCCCAATGTAAGCTCAGTCTGGCTGGCCTGCTTCAAGATAGGCCACTCAGAAGCCCAAGAAAGAAAGTTGAACTGAAACAAAACCGCTGGAAGTAACAGTAACAGATAGGAAGAGGAAAACTGTAGAAAGAGTAAGAAGGATTTGGAATTGAGAATTTCCATGGCGGCGGCGACGAACTTGTTAGCAACACTGGGGGATCTGGAGAGGGATTCCTTCGTGGCTCTTCTCTCGAAGCTGATCGGTGAATCGAAGCACGTCCAGAACAACCCGCCGGAGCTCATTCCCCAAGAGGACAGAGTGGTGAAGCACGTATTGGACGTTCTGTTACCGTTCAGCACCACCACCGGCGGTGGTCCCTTGCTCGTAAACCACGTCACCTACCACGCTGGCAGAGGGAATCTCATCGTGGAGTACCCCGGCACCGTTCCCGGCAAAATCCTCTCGTTCGTCGGGTGCCACATGGACGTCGTGACCGCCAATCCCAGCGATTGGGATTTCGATCCATTTTCGTTGAGCGTTGACGGTGATAAGCTTCGGGGTCGTGGAACTACTGACTGTTTGGGACACGTGGCGCTTGTCACGGAACTCATGAGGAAGCTCGGGGAGACCAAGCCCAATTTGAAGTCAAGTGTTGTTGCTGTTTTTATCGCCAATGAAGAGAATTCTGCGATAACTGGTGTTGGTGTGGATGCACTTGTCAAAGATGGCCTCCTCAATAAGCTCAAGGATGGCCCTCTGTAAGTTTTTCTTTCTTATATATATCTCTTCCATTTGTAAATTAAGAGTTAAAGAAATGTGTCAGTAGCAATTGTAATGTTTCTGCTCAGGTATTGGATTGACACGGCGGATAAACAACCATGCGTTGGGACTGGTGGTATGATACCTTGGAAACTTCACGTCACCGGGAGGCTCTTTCACAGTGGATTAGCTCATAAAGTATGCTCTTATGTTATTCACTACAATTCATGTTCTTATTTTTTGAGCAATGGTGGTTTCTCTATGACAAAGACTTCAAAGTTAACATAATATTCAGAAAGTTCTCAGTGTTGATTCTCAGAGAGGCTATAGCATATGATGTTAGTGAACCAACATAATTGCTTCTCTGGACTCTGCATTTCTTTATGATTGTGTCCATCATAGTGTTTTGGGAATGGATGTATCTAGTGAAAGTTGTTCTTCTCAACCGCCTATCCTGAATAGGAACAAAAGTATTGGTTGGTTTGTAATTGGTGTCAGGACATCCAGGCTAGTTTATGATGTGATTGGTTTGGATTTAAAGGGTAGGGTGGTTAAAATGTGACTTTGTTATAACAAAGGATTGATGAAGACTATTCTTAGGTTTTATCTGCTGAAATTTAAGGTATGATTAATTGAGCTGAAAACAGGCAGATAGAGGGGAAAGTTGGGAGGTAAAATTAGCTATAATAATTTATACATGGTATAACAAAAATGTGGGACTATTGCAAGTGGATTGCAACTCTATGGTAGTCCACCCCAACAATATTTGGAAGATACTACCTATTTTCTACTTGCAGTAAAAATTTAAATATTTCTGTTGTACTACAATTTCATCCCTTGTTATACACCTTCAATTCCAAGCATATCTTTGACAAAATTAATGAGAAGAAAATAGCTTAGGAGGCATCCTGTGCTTGATTGTGTGTATATCAAAGATTATAATTGCTGGTTATTCATTCTTTTGTATATAAACGAAATGCCAATTCTATATGTATTTTTCTTTGGCCATACCCCTGCTGCTTGAGTACTGGACCAAGTATCCAAATTCCAAACAGATAATTGTATTATAGAATGTTTTGTATCTCATTTTTGACACACATATGCCTATTTTTTCACGCCACCTTAACGAAAGATGTAGAAGCTACAAGGAGTAGTTTTGCAATTAACATGAATTTTCATGTCCTTAATGAGTAACCAGACATGTACTTGATGCTGTCAGCAAAAACAATGTATCCTTGAGTTTATGTAGATGAGGAATAATAATGTGAGGCACAAGTTGAAATCAAGGCATGTTTGTTGTAAGTATCACAATTGTAAACTTATCTTCTATTTGGTTACTTGTAGGCTATAAATGCGCTAGAGCTAGCCATGGATGCTCTAAAGGAAATCCAGTTGCGATTTTACGGAGACTTCCCACCTCATCCTCAGGAACAGGTTTACGGTTTTGCAACCCCTTCAACCCTGAAGCCAACCCAATGGAGTTGTAAGTTATGGGTAGCTGTTTCCATACTTTTTTTATTAACAAAACCTACAAAATTTCATAATTATTATATCTTCACCGCAGATCCAGGAGGTGGAATCAATCAAATTCCAGGGGAATGTACAATTTCAGGAGATGTCAGGTTTATTCTCCTATTTAGTTAGAATTACTCAAGGCATTTTCTAGGAATGGCGTGGCATTACAGATATCTTTTCTCTTGTTTGTTTGTTGCAGATTAACTCCATTCTACAAGTAAGCTACATCCTACAGTACGGTCAAAATTTTAGTTGTTTGGAAGTTATGGGTTCATTTTTTGTTCGTTATTTTACTAGTAGCCTATTCCAATTGCGAATTCCTTATTTATAGAATAAGAGTTTTCAGTTATTTTGTGAATATTCATATCCTATGCCCTAATACTTTTATCAGTGTAAAGGATGTTATGAAAAAGCTGCAAGAATATGTGGACGATATTAATGAGAATGCACAGAAACTAGAATCTAGGGGTCCAGTTTCAAAATATGTCCTACCTGATGAAAACATAGGAGGAAGGTGAGACTCGTCTAATCCTCCCTGAACTAGCAAATTCTGGTTTAGTGTTCAACTTCAAATTGTCAGTCTTTTTACTTAAGAATATTTAATTACTTATATTTCTTTTGATCTCTTGATTGGGTTATTTTCTTCAACTATAGTTTGTCTGTAACTAATTACCCTCACCCTTCTTTACAGACTTACTTTATCTTTTGATGAGGCCCTGTCTGGAGTTGCTTGTGATCTTAATTCTAGAGGTTTTCATGTTTTATGCAAAGCAACTGAAGAAGTAGTTGGGTATGTAAAGCCTTACTCTATTACTGGGAGTTTGCCTCTCATTCGGGAACTACAGGTGAAAATATGTTCTCATTGTTTCGTGAAAAATGTTTGTATTACTCACATTCCTTACTTAAGCCCCCCTTTTTTGTTGTCACAGGAAGAAGGTTTTGATGTTCAAACTTCTGGCTACGGTATGACCTGCCTAACAACAATTTTATGCATATTGAATTTGAAAGTAATTAAAGTATACCTAAAACTGTATTTAACGTTTTGTTCAGGCCTAATGGCTACTTACCACGCCCAGAATGAGTACTGCCTTTTTACGGATATGTCCCAAGGATATCGGGTCTTCGCGAGAATCATCTCTCAATTGGAAGAGTGAGAATAGCAGAGGAACTAATAATTCTGGTGTCTAGTGGGCGATGAAGATGTTCGTGTTCAGATATGAACATAATTTCTGTTATATTGTATAGAGGGTTCGGTGTTACTTACTTTTCTTCAGGATGATAGGCGAACTAGTTCATTCCACATAAATTTCTCCGGGGAAAAGTACCTTTTTATACCATGAAAATTTAATGCTCCTTTCACTTTATTTTTCTCACTTTATTTTTCTTTTAGACTAAAATACAAGAATAGTCTCTTATCTTTTTTTTTTCTAAATTGATTCTCTAATTTTTTGAAGTTTTAAACTAATCTTAAATATGTAATTCATGACAAATTAGTCTTTTTCAAAAATTGATTATTTTCAAATTTGTAACACGATTTTAAACATATTTTTTATTGATTTAAGATGCATAATTCAT
Source organism: Glycine latifolia (assembly GCA_013407115.1). NCBI lineage: Eukaryota > Viridiplantae > Streptophyta > Magnoliopsida > Fabales > Fabaceae > Glycine > Glycine latifolia. The sequence goes on from CM023951.1 coordinate 3,708,953, forward strand.
TTTATTAGATTTATCTAGATGAAAGTTATGAAAATAAATTAATATTTGGACCTAAAAGACACATAAATAAGATAAAAATACATTAAAAAAATAGTCTCATGATTAACCAATATTATTATTATTATTATTAGATGAATACTTATTTAACCATAATTTGATTATGTCTGAATTATTAAATTTTGAATTCGTAGTTTGTTTAATGACTGGTCCAATTGTGGTCCAAATTTAGAAACATTGGTAGTTAATGTAGTGAGGCCCAGAGTTAAATACATAAAGAAATCCCAAAATAGTATATAACAAATCCTAAAATAGGGTCGAGAACGTAGTTGGAAACAACAGGCAAATGATAGCAACTTCATTATTGACCAAAAATGCCACTTTTGGATTATCCCATTTTATTAAGGGAAAAAAGAGTTACAACTCTTATTTTGAAATTTCTGTAATCAAAACCTGCATATTCTGTATGTATGAGACCAAAACTAACATGACTATAGATATATTCTTTTTATACAACAACAACTCTAATATACACTTTTTTTTTAAAACCAAAATCAGTCGTGGAGGATATTTCAAAATCTAGTTGGAGTTTTTTTCTTCTGACTTAAGCTGTTGGATTCTTTGACGTAGTCTACGCCGGTGGTCATTTATCTTCCAAAGGCCATGTCCCAATATCACAGTGGAGTATATGCCGTGTGTGATAATGGGAGCAAGAATATTATCAGTCTGTCACGTAGTCATTTCAAACAAAAAATACAAATTAGTTAAAATCCAAGACAAACAACCAAATAGTTTTGAAATAAATAACATGAGAAATTAAGGATTTTTACTTGGATCCACTCGCAACCTAGGTATAGTGCCAGCAGTCCTTCCAGAAGTGGGGAATAGATTTTTTTCATTTGCCGTTTCTCATACCAGGCTGCAAACCAGAAATAGAATGGTTGAGATTAAGACATCATATGTAGAAAATGCACAACGTTGCCCTTCTCTTTTCTGAATCATTTTCCCTAAACACCAACACAACCTACTGAGTACTAATTAATGACAAATAGATATTGAAATGAAATTTTATTGGTTTTTCCATCTTTTTTTTAATCAAATGGTAATTTATGTTGTTGAAAGACATTTTCTTGCTTAAATGTATCATCTTTACTCACTCATTAGTAAATTAACAAGTCAAAATTTGCCCCAAATCTTCTGTTTAGAGAAAGATGAAAAATTATGATCGTGAAAAAAACATTAAACACCACAAATGTAAGCACTTGCAACTTTATTGTAAGAAAAATATAAATCTATAGATGAAGAATTATAACTCGTCTAGAATGCTTGTAAACAATAAAGATGTGAATTGATTCTAATATCCAAGTATGGGAGGGAAAAATAATCGAACCTTCAAATAGCTTTTTCAAATCTTGGCGACCAGAGCGAGATTGTAAAACAGGTGCAACAACATAAGTAGGATCTGAAAGAGAGAAAAAAAAAGAAGATAGAACCATTAGGAGATGCCATCATTTAATCAGACTGAGAACAAAGTAGGGAAAATATAAAAAAGGGAAATAAACAAAGTCACCTTTAGGGGAGGCAGCCATGTAATAGAGAGAACCAGTAAGGACAGCTGTAAGTACAGCTGCAAATGCCTGAGCAAATGGAACAAATGGAGGCAGCATACCGGTCTACATTTTACCATACAAATCACAAGTTAGTCACCAGAATGAAACTTCTGGCTTTGTATACTTGTAGCATAAAAAGGAAAAGGAATAATGGGTTATCAAGTGCATGAGGCTCCCAACATTATGGGGCTTCTTGTTTCTGCAACTAGAACTCATTATTACCATGTTATAACATAAGAAAGGAAAACTAAAAAGATGGTACGAATACATACCAATGATGCCATTCCTTGAACATCTGTTATAAGATTACTGCCTCGTAAAAATATATCAGCCAATGCCCCCTGTAGAATTGCAACAATAAATTATTATGCAGGGATGTCGTGTTCATGCAGAAAACAAGATTACAAAGCCTACAAATTTTTTTTTAAAATTTTTAACAATGAAGATGTTTTCATCATAAAACTCTAGTTATTCATCCACTGAAGAAGTTTGAACTGAACCAAATACAGCATGAGTGTGATTCTTTCATCAATCTCAAGATACGGATACCGGAAGGGGAAAACAAAAGGTAAAAGCAAGGTTTTCTCCATTCTGAATAATCATTAATAAGAAAAACAAATCAATACAAGCACAGAATTGCAGTATTATGTTATTCAAAGGATTAGGGGAGTCATATGGCGTAAAATTTTATCAGTCAATATATCTAACTTTTCAAATAGAAAATTCTGAAAACCCAGTGACTATGGAATGAATTTAACGATAGAAGATTTTATAGAAGTCAAAACTATTTACAGGGTATTATTATACTATATAGTACTATTATAGATGGATCAAACGCAAAATACACATTTCATTATTCCCAATTTTTCAAGCTTATCCAAATATTATGTTTCAGACATCTCTTGGCATATACAATCAAAAACCAGAGGCAGAAGCTCCTAAACAAACCTGAACAGCAGCCCTGTAAAAGAGCTCCTCTCCAACTGAACTTGCAGCAACCATCAGTATAAACTGTAAAATAAAATCAATTAGATCCTTCTTCATCATTGAACTAGATTCCAAACAACTCAGTATGTCAAATAAAGCAAGTCTTATCAAATTACCTGCCAAGGGGACATCCCATAGAAAAAGCTCCACAGTTCTTCATCCTCTACATCTCTGATAGCACGGGCATGGGGCGATAGCTTCACAACTTCATCCTATTAATTACCATGTAGCTCATTAATTAGAAGCTTTATTAAAGAGGAAAGTTTATTTTGACTAAGGCTCAATTCAATTGAACAAAGTAAAGTCACAAATTCCCCCCCCCCCCCCCCCCCCTCCTCTCCTTTTTCTACATATTTTCCCAACAATCATGGGGTTTCAAAAAAGTTGAAACACAAATAAAATGAATAAACGAACGTACATCGAGTATAAACAAAAGGGCCATAATTGGAGGAGCTGCATATCCAAGCCCTTCCAAAATGGCATCTAACGATAGATGGAAACCCCCCAGAGAGTCAATTCCCGTGATTGAACATATAAAACTCCCCGCAACAGCCATGGCACCATAAATCCCTGAAACAAAGCAATTCATCACAAACAACCCAAGCTAGAAAAGCAATGTTCAGCTCACAATAAACAAAATCCAAATTCCCATTCTCCCAAGTGGAAAATTCATTGATTTGATTGAAAAGAGAATTTTTTTTGTCAGACATTTTTACTTCATGTGCTACACAAGAAAGCAATTATGTACTTCAGTTAAAAGGAGCAAAAAGGGGAAGCAGAAAAGTTTGGAAATTTAGATTCGAAAAAGTTAGTGTGATGTTATCTTAATAATAAGATAAAAGTAAAACTCACTCACCGATGCCATAACTGAGTCTGACGACAGCACCAATCTTTTCCCAAACGGGAAAGTCAGCAGCATCGGTGAAAGTGGTTCGATTGAATGTGGTTACTTCCATGGCAGCAGGTGTGGTGAACCCACTCCGAGTCTCTCCATCATCGATAGTATCACCGGTTCGCTCCGCCGAGGCTTTCACACACCGCACCGCAAGCCTAGGCCCGTCGAAACACACCTTCTTCTTCTTCCTCGGTTGAAACTCACATAGCTTGGAGCAGTGAGCAAGTGCTGCCGGAAGCGATAAAGTCGAAGCAGAAGGTGAAGGGGTGAGTCTCAGAGACAACAGCTCCATGTTCAGAACTAGTAGTACAAAAGAGAAACAAAATAACAAGTTTCAGATTTGGCGTTGTTCAGTGATTGCCACCGAGGTAATTGGAACATGTAACATATGACAACATCATCATCTCTTACTATATTTGTGGGTGTGGTGAGGAAGAGAGAGAGAGAGAGCATCTAAGAATTATTCGAAGGTGGAGTAGTCAACTTGGAAATATTGATGAGAATATCCCAATAACCAATCACCACCTGCCATGTGGAGATAACGTTGTTGTTGGCAACTACCCACTTCGTGAAATTCCTTTTTTTTATATGGTAAAGCCACGTGAAGCTTTCTACCAGCTCTTTCAAATTTACCCAATTTCACAGTTCCTCAAATCCTTCGGGACAAGATATTATATTTATTTTTAACTAGTATTTCTTATTTGTTACTTAATTAATCTTTTTCATTGAGTTAATCCATTTTTTTGTAAATTAATATTTTTAGTTGTTTCATGTAGTTCAAATTGAAGATGCAATCTCAAATCTTAATTAAAAGATTTAAATATTAAATTGTCTCATAACTTGTGTCAATAATTTTTTTATGAATATGATATTATATAATTTGTTTTTGTAATAAATATAATTTTTTTAAAGAGATCATAAATTAATTAAATATAATTATTATTGATCGTCAATTTTTTCTCCAAGTATTTTTCTGAATTACATAACTCAAACTCAATCCTAGTAATTAAACTGAAATAAACTCCTGACAGTTTTTATTGAAATAGTTGCATTTCACTTGTATTAAAAAAATATAATAAAAAGGAGATATACTATGAATACACGTAGCTAATAAACTTTCATTTAATGGGGTAAAATCTACAAGAAATATATCTTTAGAAGCAAAGCAAAATAAATTCTTAATTATGTACCATGATTGGGTGTATATTACTTCAAATCTTCGGTTGTTTCCGTAATAGGCGTCCCTCATTTTAAGTTACATTTTTAATAGTAACGGCGAGGTAATTCATATTTAATGGTTCATATTTTTAAGAGATATTTCATATTAGTTCATAATATTAATAGATAAACTTAATTCTGTGGTCACCTAATAATATATCCATCCATTCATCCATCTTGTCTTTTTCTTATCTGGGTTTACTACCACAAACCTTGGAAGTGAACAAACATGGCAAGTTGCGTAGTTCAATTATTAACCAAGTACGTTTTAAATTTTAATTTGTTAAATACGTTTTTAGCTCTTGTAAATAGAATATTGATAATTTTTACTACTAGTTTCTAAAAATTAATTTTTCTTCTTTTTGATACTTGATTTATAAAAATGTATTGTATGTAGCTCTTATTTTCATAAATTAGATATACCAAAAAGAGACAATTTCTTTTGAAATACAAAAGGAACACTTGTAGCACATTTTTATAAATAAAAGATTAAAAAATGATCATTTTTTTCAAACTAAAAACAAACATTTTCTTTTATACATATATTAAAAAATATATTTAATACTTAATTTTTCTAAATTGCAAGGAATAGTCTCCTCGTATTACCATGCCAACATGTGATTAGGCCTGCATTGACTACATCTTGAAAATAAGTTAAAAAAAGGGAGAAGTAAAATACATAATAAATGTGGTGATTATTAAAAAATGTTAAATTGTAATTTTGGTCGTCAATAATTCTCAATATATAATTTTGGTTCTCCAATTTTTAATTCAATGATTTTAATATCACAAATTTATAAATTTCTTAATTGGTCTGATTATTGAATATTTATCAAATTGTCATTAAAATTGCAACATTGACCATGAGGTAACATTAAGTAAATGGCACAACATGATAATAAAATAAAAATATAAATAAATAATTGGTGACAAATAGGTGTTTGTGATACATAAGTATGTATATACAGACTCCAAGAAAAATTATTGTTTGTAAGAGAACATAAAAATAATTATTAATAATAATTGGATTAAAATTAAAAATTATAGACAATTAAAATTATAACTCAACTATAACATCTCTACTAATATTGTTATTATCATTACCATCACTACTATTATTATCATCATCATTCTCACCATTATCTATTTTTTTTAAAATCACTTAATAATAAATTTTAAATTGTATATCTTATTTTCACACCAAAAAAATCTCATTCATTCTTAAATTTGTTGGTAAGAACATGTGAACACATGATTTGTTAAGAGTCATGACCATTCACTAGGATAAAATTATAAAACCATTTTTTGTGTGTAATGATTGTATAAACCACCATTCTAATTCCTTAATGGCAAAGGTAAATACCTAATTTTAGGCCAATGTAATCTATGACCCACTTCCTCGGTCTTAAAAATCCCCCATACTCAACTATTATGCATGCATGATTTTTAGGGATGGTGATAGATTTGAATCAATTCAATATCTCAAAAAATATAGATTGGCTTGGATCATATAAAAAATTTTCAAATCCAATTAGTTTGGATCAGATCTTGAACTTTGCTTTTGAAAATCCAATCTGATCTTATCTACTCAATTATTTGGTATGATTTTTTATTGATTTTATATTTTTAACCTTTAGAGTTTGAGTTTTTTAGCCAAGCCCAATTTTATTGAATTTTTCATTTTAAAGCTATTAATTATTATTATTATAATATAAGATATGATTTTACTTTTGACTTGGAAAGGAACATGCTTTATAGTTGAGCATAACTTAAAAATAGTTTTTGGGTTAAATGTATTAAATTACTTATTATTAGAAACAATTTTCCTTTTTTAACATTTTTTATTTTAATAATAAATTTGATGGCCCGATCCAATTTAATTACAATCAAATTGGTTTGGATTGAGTTACATACTTAAGTCAGGAAAAATTTCAATTTGATCTGTAATGATTGAAATTGATCGATCAGATAAAAAATGTTACATATTTGATCTAATCCAACCCGTGTTCACACGTGATAACTTTAACCTCAACTAAACGCTTATATATTAACAATTATCAAATGATTTTACTAAATAAATAACCATTTAACTTAAAATATATATTAAGTGAGTTAATTGTGCTAACTCATATAAGCCTATATTTATGTGGGTTGATAAAAGTTGGGATTAGGCCCCCGCAGGTTAGGGTTTAATAGGCCAATCCGAGGAAGTTATATCAAGTATTAACTCTTAGTTATTGTGAAAAATGTAAATAATAAACCTTTTTTCATGAGAAATTAGAATATTCATGAAACAAAACATATATGAATGGACAATAATAAAAGTCAATATCCAAACACATGATAACTAAAAAAGAGTCTACAGATTTTGTCTTACCTTTTATATCCAAAACATGATATAATAGTCTATATTCGCTATTCTTAATTTTCATAATGTTTTTGGGTTTGACAACTTACACATTCAACCACTTTGACACCAAATTCAACAATGTACTATTGGATGGAGTAAATTCAATAATTTGAAAACTAAAGAGAATTCAATATTTGATTTTGAATAAATCAAATTATCTCATGTAATTCACGTTATTAAGAAATAAGATAATTATGTATAATTTTTTTAGTCAATTATATTTTTAAAATCTCAAGTAAAATGTCATTCATTATTTTGAACAATAAGAATTTAAAAATAAAATTTACTTTAAAAATACATGTAATTATTTTGTTGGACTTTTTAACGGTATGATAAGTAAGTTGTATGTCATAGTGTTTGGTTTAAATTTCTTTGAATAAATTTGAAATGAAAAATTTATAAATGAATGTGAGTCTCATGCTTATACATTACATTTTAATTTAAATATATATATATAGTTAATTTTCACACATCTTTCATTCTTTTGAATCACATATTAAACGTTATTATTATGCCATTAGTGAAAAAAAGAATTTAAAAAAAATTAAATTTTATAGGAAACAAAATAAAAAAATTAAATGACCAAAAATAAAAATAACCCTATTTTTTACCCAAAAAATAAAAAATAAAATCGAGTGTAGGCAGTGCAAATAATGGACGGAATAGGCGAAAGGAGAGGCGACTCACAGGTTTTTCTTGTTCCGATTCTGATTCACTCACTCATGCTCATCCGTTATGGCTATGTTGCGTGATTGCACGTGTGACTATGCAATGTGCTCCGTATCGTGTCTTTCTACTGTTCATGCGTTGGTGTCACTGAGAATGGGAATGGGGAAGAAGAAAAGCTTTAGGAATTTGAAGGATCTCTATCATACTACTCAGCGGTTGCAACCAACCCAGGCATGCACTTTCGTTCTTCTTCTCTCTTTATTTTATAATTGTTAATATGCTACTTAATCGTTGCTCTGCGTTTCATTATTTGTTCTTTTGCTTCAAATTTATGGTTTTCGTGGTATTGAAATCCCGCCCTTCGTTTTCCTTTCTTGTATTAATTTCATTTACGATTTTTTTTTTGCA
>CM023951.1:3717546-3733737 GCA_013407115.1 Glycine latifolia
TTGTTCAATAATTTCCAACTAGTAAAAACAATGATATGTTTTATTATTTAAAAATTGGAGTTTGGTGGCTGGGAGAACAGGAAGGAAAACTTTCATGCCACTCAATTTAGAAACATGCAACAGCTAATTGTTATTGAACTTTTACTAAACACGTTATGTAAATGTTTAGACCCCTCCTCCCTGGTGTCATTAATATTTTTCAAGCTTTGTTGCAATCTTGGTTTAAGAGAAATTTATGGAACTAGAAAATAAGGTATTGTATTTTTTAAATATAACTCACATACGTTACAACAACAACAAAAGTCTTCTCCCACTAGATGAAGTCAGTTATATGGATCTCACAACACCATTGAGTTTGGTTAAAACTAAAGTTTTAGAGATATTATTCACTGTGAGATCTTTCTTAATATTTTCTTTCAATGTCCTTTTTGGTCCCTTTATCCCTTTGCATAGGGCTAGAAACTAATAACTTGCATGTTTGTTTCCAAAACAATGTTTTTATTATTTATTTATACAAATTTTAGAATATGTAACATTAGGTGTCTCATTCCCTTCCCTTATAATATAACTGCTCTTCCTTCTAACAGTGAGATTTTGGCATTGGATCAGCAGGATGAAGTATACACTATCCTCTTCTCAACCATTGAGTTTGAGCTGTTTATGCATTTTCAATTATTAGTTGTGGTTAATACGATCTTGAACATGCATTCGTTTATGAATTAGTGATATACACACAAAAAAATTATTTTAGATTCGAAGTGCAATTTTACTTTTGAAGTTCTATTTTTTTTTTATTGATATTACAAACGATTATGATATCGACATTCCTATTGGCTAGGTTACTCATGTACTTTTTATTCCTATATAATACATTATGTAAAAACACCTAAATAAACAAGTGTTTTAACAAGGGAGTAACTTTAAGGAAGAAAAGCATTCTGGTGATCAAAAGCAAAAATTTGAATAGGGATTTCAGATGAGATGGAGTAAATTGTAATTTTTAATTAGGTGTCTAAACTTTTTTTTTCAATTGGGTCCCTATACAGGCTATACTTGTATTTGTTTTTTAATTGGGTCCTTCCATCTAATTTTGTTAAGGAAAATTAACTGTAGGGACCTAATTAAGAAAAATACAAGTTCAAGGACCCAATTGAAAAAAATGTTTTGGGACCGAATTAATTTTTTTCCAAATAGTTTAGGGACCTACAGAGTAATTAAAAGTAAAGTAAATTAAAAATCATACAAAAAATATCACTTGATTGAAGAGTGTGTTCAGAAGGAGCACATTAAGTCTGTCCAAACTAAACTCGTAAGGGGAAACCATAAGTGCAGTCAGGGGACTGATGTCTCTGGAGTTTGAGAATACTAGTTGAAGAACCTACAGAGGTTGAGAATACTGAGTTTAGAACCTAGAAAGGTGATAATATTGGCTTGGTGAAGTGAGAATACTGACTTTGGAGAAGTGAGAATACTCAGTGCAAACTTGCAAAAGCAGCCTACAGTGACTTGAGAAGAATTTGAGAGTTTTTAGTAGGTCGACGGGCTATTTGAAAAATTTTAATTAGGTCCTTAAATATTTTTTTTTCAATTGGGTCCCTGCCGTTAATTTTCCTTAGCGGAGTTAGACTGAAGGACCCAATTAAAAAATAATTAGTAATTGTTAAATAGTTCTGGCACCTGCAGATTAATTTAACCTCTCTTTTTCTTTGTACTGGTGTTCTTAAAATGATATGAAAAACAAACTCAACCACGTGGCTAAGAAATAGATAACAAAATGTGCCATAACAGAAAATGCGGTAGCTATTCCTGTAACACTTTGAATATACAATTTCATTGCTAGCTCAAACAAGGATTTATTTTTTATTTTTGGCATTTTTTTAATTTACATTATTTTATTTACTCAAGTATGATTTTCCTTCTTTGCAGCCTTTTAGTTGTGGAATGAAAGAAACGTTGATTGCATGTAGTCTTTGCATTGCACGTTGCTCAAAAGACGTGCCTTTTCGCCGAGTGCCTGCAATATTGAGGATAGGGATTGGACGCTTCACTAATAAAACAGCTAAGGACAAGAGAGCGTGTTGGTGCCCTTCTAATGACGGCGTGATCTCTCCTTCTCTGTGGGCAGCACACAAGTAGTGAGGTTCGAGTAATTTTTATCTTTCAGTCCCAGACGCATCCTCAGAAAATTCAGAAGTCAACTTACTTTTAGGGATTCAAATCTGAACATCAAAAAGGTCCAGCGTGCCAGAGAATCTGGTAACACTTCCCAGGGTTTGGTTGGCCAATTTTGATGATTAGAGATTCTCGAGTCAGGTTGAGAAGCTGAAAAAATTAGAAATCTTGAGTGATCACATCCATCAGAAGATCGGACAGCGGCGCAGCGCAAACGTGGCACTAGGTAATCATAATGGTGGCCCTAACTCTAATAGGTAGAATTCATCTTGCACTTTGCCTTCGGATATTTCTTCATTAATAGATTTTCTGCAGTTATAACACAGCAAAGGTGCATAATTTATAATTTTTTTGAACTGTAATAGATTTCCTTTTGAAATTTTCTAATATTTTGTTGTTGATCTCCCCTCCTTTCAGGGAGAACACTTTGAGTAAAGTCATTTACCCTACAAGACTAATCTCCTGGAGTCTATTGCTGTGAGGCCTGTGATTAGAACACCGCAATGCAAGAATATCTGCAATTGCAGCTAGGAAACTGCAGGGATGTCTCAGATTTGATGGATGCTGAGGTATCAAGTTTTTCTTTTGCAATACATTGAGTTATGTGGCAGTGATTGTAAATTTGAGGATTAGGCTTTTCTATGTTGTCAATCTGCTAAAACTAAACGTATTGTCCAAATTAAAATCACATAAAAAGGTTTAAGGATCACAAATTATAACAACAAATTTGCTTTAACCATAAAACTTACCTTTCATAGTGCAATATTATTTGCAAATTTGCATACATTCAATGCCTAATTGAAAGTAAAAATATGGTCAATTGAAAGGCATCCTTGATGAAAAAGGGGTAAAATGTGTTATAGGCCCCTAAAGTTTCGGTCAAAATTAGTCTTTAGTCCCTATTCTTTAAAAATGATGATTTTGGTCTTCTTATTTTTGATAATTTGGGAATTTCATCCCTCTTTATAGAACTTAAGATACAAGGGTGAGACACACAATTCACCCAAATATGCCTGCGGTATCTGCTTGTTGATAGTTTTCCTATGATGATTTCCTAAAACCTACACTAATACTTGGGTCCCATATTGTGATTCGTTTCTTCGTTTCCAGATTCAGGATAAATGTAAATCTTATTTTGTATGTGGATGCAATGTAATTTTTGCAATTTATGTTAATTGAATGTGGGAAAAGGAACTAGATTTATTACAACATTTTCTATCCTTTGATGACTTCTTTATGTGGATTGTAATCTAAGGAAAAATATTGTAATTGCTCAATAATAGATTTTGAAGTTTTTAAAGTTAAAAGGACTATATCCAAAATGGGTGGATCAGGTGGTGCTTGAAGAAATAGATTGATTGATGCATTTGAAAGGAAAAAAGAGAAGTAAAATGAGATATAGTGTAGAAAGCAACTAATTGTGTTTTACTTGTGTACCAGAGCCATATTTTTGTTATGTTTGGTACTAGATAACCAAGTGTTTCAATTATAGACATCAAAAATAGTTTTAAACCTATTTTTTTGTTCCTTCTAAAGAATCATGAGCATAAAAAGTTTGGAATAAACTTGCAATGTATTTTGAACTATTTTGCTTTTTTTTTTTTTTTTGCTTAAATAGATGTAAGATGGAATATATGGAATGTATGTTTAGCAAGAAGAGCAAAAAACCTAGTTTAGAGATGAAACATGCATAACATACTTTACCACAAGTCACATGGTTAAGTATTTAGGGTCTATTATAGATAGCGATGGAAAAATAGGATTCAAGTGGGATGGATGAAACAGAGTATTGATTTGGGTGATATGAAAAAAGTTAAGAGTGGTAATTATTGCAGAAAAGATGGTATAAACTCACCTTAAATTTTTTTGGTTTAGACCACAGGTATCGTCCACTGGAGGCAATCATTTTCGAGCCGAATAGGACCACTATCGGGAGACAAAGTTCTCTCTAAGTATTTAATGCAATTGCATATCAAAGATTTGAACTTGAGACCTCTAGGTAAGTTGGAACAACCCATGCCAGTTGATTCATGCACTTGGTGGTATAAACTCGTCTTAGATGGTTTTAGGATGTGTAGAAAAGACTAGTAGAAACTTCAACAAAGAGAATAAATCAGATATATTCAGATGAAGGGTAGGCCAACCATTAGACTTAGATGGAGACCAAGAAAAAATATGAGTGAAACAATTAGGAAGGTCAACACTTTGTTTATAAACGTGGTTTAAGACTGAACATTATGGTGTCATTTAATACATTTAACCAACCCACCTAGTGAGTGGGTAAGGCTGGATTGTTTTTGTCTTCTATTTTTAAAAATCAGATTTAGTTGTTCTGTTACAATTTTTCTTTTTAGACACACCTATCCACACACAAAAAGAAATTTCAATGCAAGTCTGCTTTGCTATTTTTTGTTTTACAATGCTACCTAATGGGGCTTCTTTGGATCTTTAATTTTCGACTGATCTCTCTCTGCCTCTCTATCTGTAGAATTCAGGACTCATTGCATGTTCCCATATAATTCACTTTAATATTATCAATGGTTCTTTATTTTTCTTCTGCATCTCTCTACTTTTATTCCCCTCTCACCCTTCAAAAAGAAAAAAATCAGTTCTGTCTAACACCTTGTTCCTGGATATTTTATTTCTCTCTTGGCTTCCATGTGATAACAGGTTCTACGTTGTGATACCTGTGGGGCTTCAGGGTTTGACAAAGATCTCGTTGTTTGTCACAAGTGCCATGAAGGCGCAGAGCACACGTATGTATTTTAATCTATTTCATATTCTTATATTTTTTTTCCAATTACCTGCACATCTATATAGTCTTTTTTTCTTGCTTTCCAAGGTAGTAACATTTTTGGTGTTTGTCCTTCATCAATCAGTTATTGTATGGATCCTGATGAGCAGTCAAAACTAGAAGCAAAACCAGAACTTCGTAAAGATTGGACATGTCAAGAGTGCATGCCGAGGGAAGGTACTAACAAATTAGTGCAAGATGAAGTTGAAGTGGTTGCAAGAAAAAGTAAGGGGCATCTATTTGAAAATTCAACAAACTGTGAATCTAGTAAAGGTTCAAAATTAAAATCTAGATCTTCATGTACTGGGAAAAGTGGTGAAACTTTATTTCCTGGACATAGAATACTGGTAAGGAATCACAACACTCACAAAGACCTAAACTCTCTAAATGGAAAGAAGAAAAATGAGAGCCGGCAAGGCGAACAGCCCGCAAAAGCTGGTACATCCATGAGCATATCTGAATTATGGACGAATCCTGATTTTGATGGAAGTACCTACTTGAGAAACCTGGCAAGCAATCTCAACACTCACAAAGACCCAAACTCTCCAAATGGAAAGAAGAAAAATGAGAGCCAGCAAGACGGACAGCCCACAAAAGCTGGTACATCCATGAGCATGTCTGAATCATGGATGAATCCTGATTTTGATGGAAATACCTACTTGAGAAACCTGGCAAGCAATCACAACACTCAGAAAGACCCTAACTCTCCAAGTGGAAAGAAGAAAAATGAGAGCCAGAAAGGCGAACAGCCCACAAAAGCTGGTACATCCATGAGCATATCTGAATTATGGACGAATCCTGATTTTGATGGAAGTACGTACTTGAGAAACCTGGCAAGCAATCACAACACTCACAAAGACCCAAACTTTCTAAATGGAAAGGAGAAAAATGAGAGTCAGCAAGGTGAACAGCCCACAAAAGCTGCTACATCCATGACCATGTATGAATTAAGGACTTATCCTGCTTTTGATGAAAGGACCTACTTGAGAAACTTGGTCCAGGTTGAGGCAGCATATCTTTCACATCGTGTTGTCCCAAAATCTGATTACAAATGGCTGTATGACCCATTTTCTTTGTCTTTAGTTTAACTATTCAGCTTGTTTTGCTTCAAGGGTGTACAAATTTGAATTTTCTTGTGTATTATTCATGCAGAGGCAAATTTCAGATACATAACAGTGAGGGGATTGCAAGGACTTGTGATGGGATTCAAGCTCACTTATCAAATTGTGCATCAGTTGAAGTTCTTGAAGTGGCGAATAGACTTTCTGAGATTATTATTATACTGGATGAACGACCTCGACTGAGGACTTGGCCATCTCAATTTGTGACAAGTCAAGTCACTGAACATAATATAGCTCTCTACTTTTTTGCACATGATTCTGATAGGTTTGTTAGGCCTTTCTTTTGTAACTAACAAGCTTGGTTTTATACTGTCTACTCATATGTATGTCTTTTTGCAGCTATATATATTATGAACAATTGGTGAATTACATGATGAGTAATGATTTGGCTCTGAAAGGAAATATGGATGGGGTTGAGCTTTTAATTTTTCCATCTAACATTCTGCCTGATTATTCCCAGTGTAAGAAAGTCTTTTGCTCGTATATATCTTGGTTTTAACTGCATAAATATTTTCTGTTTACGTTTGTCTCCCTATTACTATCACTATAACTATTCCCTGGTACTTTTTTAGATTTTAACTATATTAGCTGTTATTTTTTAATTCATTTTTCTAATATTTTTTCCTTGCTACTTGTTTGTGCTTGCCAGGTTGGAATGACATGTTCTTCCTTTGGGGTGTATTCAGAGGACAAAAGGCGAATAACTCAGCCAGCACACCAGTGTCAAATTCTCTCAAGGTATTGACATGAGTGAAATTTCTTTACTTGCTGTGTTTGACCAACAAAGATATCTCTCTTTTCCATCACTTAAATATTGATTGACACGGTTGAAAATACTCGACGATCATAATTTGCTTTTTTTTTTTATATTGTATTTATGTGTTTGTTTATGACATTTGTCTCTTATAACCTCTCCACCAAGTATACTCCTCGTCTGTATTTTTTCTGGAAAACCAAATGTCTACTATATTCATAAATAAATAAAAAAATCTTTGGAATACACAAGTAATACTGTTGCATCATAAAATTGCATATTCAGTCAATTATCATAGTCAAGTGGGAAAAAAAAGTCCTACTTTAAGAGTGGCATAATAAACTAATAATAATTTGGATATACATATATATATGTGCGTGGGTGCATTTAGGACAGCGGATAACCTATGCAGATGTAAGCAGAGCTAATGCATACTCACTGTCTTGCAGCTAAAAGATGGAGATGCTGCAACAATTTTGCCATCTGATCTTAATGTTTATCGTCAAGATGGAGATGACATGGCAATAATTGATGAAATTCCTGAATTTGAACCTTCAGGAGACACAGTTTTGCTGGCTGGAGAGAATTCCGATGGTAAAGGAGGAGTGGCAAATGTAGAGCATGATGCAGTTATAGAAGATATTAATGTTTCACTTTGGCCTGAAAGTGAAACACAAGAAAATGGTTCTGTTGGGATTGAGGACTCTCTTGTACCACCTTCAACTCCAGATTCAGACGAGTTGCAAGCTGCGAGTGCTTTGTTGTTGCTCGCTGAGGGTTTCATAAAGTTTTGAGTGCTGCATTTGAAGAACACCTCTTATTTATAGTTATCCTTGCGTGTCACCGGGTCACTGATATTCATAATTCATAACTTGCGGATACTTCCATTCTTCTATCTAGGGATAAGTCTTCAATGCCTCATGTGAAGAACGCTTTTTTTTTTAGTTACCCTTAATCCTTTCGTATAATTTAGAATCTAGAATGGAATATTGTTTGTTTTTGCTTTCCTAGAATTTTTGTTGTTGCAAATTTATGGCACTTGACTTGATTTACTTTGGAAGTTATTGTCCTTTTCTTGGTTCTTATTATTTTCTGGCCTATAGGTGTTCGTACGTCTGGATTGCCATGTGAAATCTTTTGATCTGGGCCTAAAAAAGTTAAAACTTATGATCTGGGCTATTTGTTCTTTAAAAAATGTGTGCCTGGCCCAATTCAAAAACGTGATTGGTCTGGGCTATTGCTATATTCACTGTTTTCTTTTGCTAAGTACATTCACCTCCTTTTTTAAAAAAAATCAATTTGTTTAAAAAGATTGGTGATATTTTGACACCCTTTTATTTTAAACATACCAAAATTTCATGTTTCTCTCTATCTCTCTCTTTCTCACATCATATCAACATTTTTTTTCTCTTTTCTTTCTCTTTTGATAGGTGTATACTAACATTTGAGTGTCAATGTATTTTTCTTTGTTTAAATAACCTTTTTTTTTTCTCTCTTTTCTTTCTCTTTTGATAGGTGTATACTAACATTTGAGTGTCACTATATTTTTCATTGTTTAAATAACCTTTTCTTTTCAAATCATCTTCTCTTTGTCGTACACTTCCTCTTTCCTTGCAACAACACCAAATTTTAAAAATCATTGTTTAAATTGTGTTATGAGAAGTACTTTATGAAATTTTTAAAACAAAAACACTGTTCTGGAAAGTACATATCGAAAAAATGATTTTGTATCAATATTATGGGCATAAAGGGTATATGTGATAATAAAAATTAGAAGAAAAAAATGAGAGCATGCTTAGCAAAAAATAAAAAGGGAGTGGATATAACAAAAGTTCTGAAACAAGGCGAGTTCTAACGTGGTCTTTGAGCCTAAATGGATCCCGGTGGACCAGCTTCTTAGGGTTACTGTAGCTGATAAATATAAATGTTAAATCAAAGTTAAATGTTAATTGACATTTAGTTTCTAATATGCTATTTTATTTGAAAATAGAAATAAAAATATGATATTTGAAGAAACAAGAATGTATTGTTGTTTGTGGATGAAGAAGATTTTGAGTGTTTCGAAAATGTGTTTGTTGAGCTTTGCACTTTCAGTGGGTCGTCGATAATTATGTGGTTTTGGAGTCTTAAGGGTGGGTAGATCCGGTGTTTTGTTGCAAACGAAGAGCATATCTAAAAATACTTCTTCGCGCATGTACAACCTGTCGCCAGGTTTCCACTAAATTTCTATTTCCCTTTTTCCTACTCTGTTGCGCCGTCGATATCAACAACATATCACAAGCAAACAATACACATCTTGCTCGACAGTATCACAAACGAATCCCAAACTAAACACCCCTAAAGTTTAGGAAATATTTTCTACCTTATTTATCAAACATTTTTAACTCAAGTTAATTAGATTCAATGATACTAAATGAATTCAATAATATATCAGAAAAAAGACAAAAAAAAAAGAAAAAGATGTGCAAAAAAAGGAAAAATAAAACAAAAGAAAGGAGAAATAAGCTAAATAAAGAAAGGTGAAAGAAGAGGAGAAAATAAAGAGAAAAAAAACAAAAAAAATGGGAATGACGAAAACATAAACATACTAATGAGTTTAACCTTCTATTAAACTTATAATTTTTCTTTACTCCGTTCTAAGATATATCGTCCGTCAACCTATATCTTACTTTATTAGGTTTTGTTTAACTAATTTTCCCTAAATGAATTTCGATTAACTTCTATATCTCTTTGTATCGAATTCTTGATAACAACTTATTCTAACGAGATATTCTCTACCTTCAAAAAAAAAAACTTAAACAGTTCAAAAACCATTATATACAACAAAGTACAAAGCTCTTTTGGAATTAACAGGAGGGGCAATACAAATCTAAAAAAGATGAGTTTAAAATTTTAATATTTATTCCAATTTTTAAAAGATTTTATCAATTTTGGATACACTTGTGAGTGAGTAGCACGTTACACTTTTTTTTATAATTTTACTTATATATTTTAAATAAATTATATATTAAATTTTTAGTTATATTTTAATTCAAAGAATATATAAATATAATGAAAACAAAGAAATTAACGTTAAAAATTAAAAATTTAATTATATTTTTATTTAGGTGAATATTTTAAGTTTGTTATTTAATTATTTAACTATTAAGTTAATTAATTTATATTTTCAAAATTATAATATATATATATATATATATTATGTATATATAAGTTGTAAAAAAAATTATTAAAAAAATATAATACTGATAGGTACTGAATTTGATACTATTTTCATCCAACCTTGAACCGTCTGTACCTATACTCATTCAATTAAAGCGGACATTCTCTGTAAAAATTGGGACAGATTCGAGCAATATCCACGAATATGAGATTATTTATAATGCCTACTCGGGGCTTCAGCCACACTATAGGTATCAACTATTTTAATTCTTTCCATGCTATCAACTATTTCCTCGACAAAAAGAAAATTAAGAAATTCACTTCCCACTATAGGACTAATAAGGTAATTTTGCTTACAAACGCATAAAATATTCATTCTCTTAAAGTGACATAAACATATATCCTTTCAAATACTTTAATCTGTGTCATTCATTGATTGTTGCTTTGTTTTATTATACATCTAACTGTCGTTAGTAATTTGACCACGGCTGAACAACATTAAATTTGGGAAAATACATAACTCTTCCACCATAGAACAACTATTCCATGGGTTCATGTTAGAAAACACCCTGAAGCAAATATTCCTTTTTGTAAGGTATGAATCAGATTTGATCGTCTGACTATTCCACCAAAAATAAGTCTCCTACAGGGTCTATGCTGCACCACTAACTCATGTTTGACTTTATAAGAGCATCTTTAGTGCTAGATCTTAAGCAAAGATCTTGAGTTCAAGATCTGATCTTCACTAGATCTTTCAATAAAGGAGGTGAAGAGATCTCCAACATGGAGGATGAGTTCTTGTAGAAGAACCCTCAAGATCTGCACATAGTTCAAAAAAGAATAAATTCTTTACCTCTTTCTTTTTCCTTAAGATCTCAAAATAATATCTATCATTAAAGAAAAATTAGAGAGATCTTAAGACATCTTCAATCCTATATGGTTCTATGGAAACTATCAAAAAGTGATCTAAGATCTCAATTTAAGATCTACCACTAAAGATGCTCTAAGTAATGATTTGCTTACTCGGAAACTGAAAAATGAATATCAGGTTAACTAATCTATTTCATATTCTTATCTTTTTTTTTTCAATTACCTGCACATCTATACAGTCTTTTTTTCTTGTTTGCTGAGGTAGTAAAATTTGTGGTTTTTGTCGTTCATCAACCAGTTATTGCATGGATCCTGATGAGCAGTCAAAACTAGAAGCAAAACCAGAACTTCGTAAAGATTGGACATGTCAAGAGTGCATGCCGAGGAAAGGTACTAACAAATTAGTGCAAGATGAAGTTGACGTGGCTGCAAGAAAAAAGGAAGGATTATCAATTTGAAAGTTCAACAAACTGTGAATCTAATAAAGGTTCAAAATTAAAATCAAGATCATCATGTACGGGGAAAAGTGGAGAAAATGGTGCGAAGTCAATATAAGTTTTTTTAGAAATACTTTTAAAGAAAAAAAATAAGAGAAAAAAAATAAAATAAACTTCTTGTTTAAATAAAAATAAACTTTTTATTAATTAATTTATAATAGCTCATCAATATAATTTTTTTAAAAGATAAAATGATATCTATAAATTAGTTAATGAAAAACTTATTCTTATTTATAAAAAAATTTATTTTATTTTTTTCTTCTTACTTTTTTCTTTTAAAAATACTTCTATCAAAATTTGTATCCCAACATACCCGAAGACCACTAGTCCCTGTTAAAAAGTTTAAATTGAAATCGGTAAACAGAATACTTTATTCTGGGCCGGAAAGATCTAGTGGTGAAACTTTATTTCCTGGACATAGAATACTGTTAAGGAATCACAACACTCACAAAGACCCAAACTCTCCCTAAAATTGAAATCAATGTCATTTTAATTCTTGAAATGTATCATTATAGTTTCTAAATATAGTCCCTAACAAAACTAACGAAAGAAACTAAAGTGATTAAGATATTTTTATTTCAAATATTTATTTGATATTTTTTAATTTAAATACTATTTTTAGCAATGCTTAAAAAATTCAGATCTGTCAAAAAATAAATCAGAGAATAAAATAAGAGTTTACTCTCTTTTCTGTATTTTGACGTTTGTGTTGTGCTTCTTCCCTAAACTAGTGGAGTAATGCTCAATCGTTCTGACTCTTGCTAGTCTTATCTGTTCATTGTGATCATACTTTTTCGAGATTCTGCGGGAATCGGTGAGATTGAACAATGAACACCATGGAATTGGTGATTGGATTTGCATAAAACATAAAAGTTCTTGAACATGGCCAACAATAATCACCCATTAATATTTGTTTATCTTAATTCATATTATTTTATTATTTTTTTTCCTTTTCATGCTAGCATTTTTCTTTTGAATAATGATATATAAACATCTTCTAATTTTAAAAATTTCCCCAACATATTTCATTTCTTTCTATTTCTCTTTGTATCACAACATAATCAGGTATGACTAAGGATAAATTAACTAAAATTTAAACTTTAAATCTATCAATATTTGTTATTATTTTTTAAAATAAAAAACTCATATTTTAACTTAAAGATCTCACATATCATTCATTTATTAAAAGTAGAGACTAGAGACTCAATTTTAGCTTTAGGTTTCATTTTTTGTTAGATCAACCTATCATAAGTATTTTCTTTTGAATAATAATGATATATGATTCTATGAACACCTTCTAATTTTAAAAATCTCACCAATATATTTTATTTCTTTGTATTTCTCATCATATCATAACATAATCAAGGTAAACTTAAGGATAAAGTAATTAAAATTTAAAATTTAGGTCTCCCTATATTTATTATTATTATTTTAAAACAAAAGAATCACACATATTGACTATTTTATTAAAAATAGAGACTCAATTTTCACTTTATAGGTTTCATTTTTTGTTGGGTAAACCCTGATCGTAATATATATGGTTTTTTGTGGATGTTTATGAAACATTTTTGTTTATTTTTATGAGTTAAATTTCTGAATATCATTATATAAAGTGCTAACGAAACGACCTTATAAAAAATTAGAGAGCCTTGTTTCTCCACGTGCATTTGTTTGGAATATTTTATATTACACCTCTTTGGTGGGTTATGGACACGAGACTCCGACCGTACTGCCCCCAAAAAAACAATTATTTACCTGAATATCCCGCTAACTCTAAATTTTACTAGAGTGTTTTACGCGTCCTATTTCGCTTGTCAATCCAGCGAAATACGTGAGCTGACATGGCAAAATGTTGTTGGCCACCTATTTCGCTACAGGGACCAACGAAATAGGTGGTGGACATGTGGCAAATAGAACGTATTTTGCTGGGGAGCCCAGCGAATTACGGGGCATTGGAAAAAAAAAATCAAAACTTCAAACGGTCATAAATTTTGATAGAAATATTAGATGGAGGCGTACAATATGTCAAAACGCTCAAAATTCAGTCCTCTAATTCTAAGAAAATGCCCAAAGGGGATTTGGTCAACTCTTTTTTCCAAAAAATGCCTCTAAGTGTCTCAAATTTAGGATTTAAGCATCAATCATCCAAAAATTTCTTTGTTTTTCTACTTTTTAATTATTTAATTAGTTAATTTAATTCTATTTTTTATTTTTTAAATTAATTCTCTGAATTTCAAACATTTTGACATATTGTACGCCTCCATCGGACATTTCTATCAAAAGTTATGACCGTTTGATGTCCATTGCCACGTAATTCGCTAGGCTCCCCAAAAACTTCAAACGGTCATAACTTTTGATAGAAATGTCCGATGAAGGCGTACGATATGTCAAAATGCTCGAAATTTAGATAATTAATTAAAAAAATAAAAAATAGCATTAAATTAACTAATTAAATAATTAAAAAGTAGAAAAATAAAGAAATTTTTGGATGATTGATGCTTAAATCTTAAATTTGAGGCACTTAGAGACATTTTTTGGAAAAAAGTGTTGACCAAATTCCCTTTGGCCACTTGCTTAGGGCTAGAGGACTGAATTTTCAACGTTTTGACATATTGTACGCCTCCATTAGACATTTTTATCAAAAGTTATAACCGGTTGAAGTTTTGATTTTTTTATCCAATGCCATGTAATTTACTGGACTCCCCAGCGAAATACGTCCTGTCATGTGTCCACCACCTATTTCGTTGGCCCGAAATAGGTGACCAACAACATTCAGTTAAATAACTTTTTTTTTTTGGGCAGTACGGTCGTGGTCTCTTATGGACACGGGGTACGCAGGTGGGTGCATTGCAGCCCAAGAATTGACTAGAGCGCTATAAAGAGGGCACGAGGCCATGTCTAGTCTAGTCCTATGCTGTGCTGCGCCCAATTGGAAACAAAAGGTGATAATCATAGTAACCTGCATCCATGGACGCATCAGAAGCTAGCTGGTTATCTGATTTGGTAACAAATTCGCTTTCTCATCATTATTTTTCTGCGAATGCCTTTTACCATTTTTATTATTTGATTTCAGCTGTTGAAGGAAACGGAGGATTGCAATTTGTTCCGACAATGTCACCTTGAGACGTTGCTCGACGATGATGACGAGTTACTTTCGCATGAGATAGCAAGTGCCTTTGAGAACTTGCACCAACCTTTGTCTTCGGAGAGTCACACTTCGTATTCGGAGACTTTTGAAAGGCCCACCAAGCAGCCCAAAACAAATGCCTCTTCCTTCCCTTCTTCTCCAACCTCCAAGATTCTGTCTTTCCACAACTCCACCGTTTCTGCTGCCTTAAGCCCAAAGCAGATCAAGAACAAAGGTGTTTCAGTTTCAGTTTCACTACCACAAACCCCAAAACGTTCATCAGATAACCACAACTTTGAAACCGAAATCCCCAAAGGCCAAAGAAGCTACAAGTCCCCATCTTACGCTCGGGATCACATCACCGCCGAGAGAAAACGAAGACAGAAGCTCAGCCAGAGCTTAATCGCTCTAGCAGCTCTTATTCCCGGCTTAAAGAAGGTACTATTCAGTTCACTATATACAAAGCACAAATTAAATTGATTTCCAAGTACAAGAGGTTATTTATTACTAACAAG
This sequence comes from Glycine latifolia, assembly GCA_013407115.1. Lineage (NCBI taxonomy): Eukaryota > Viridiplantae > Streptophyta > Magnoliopsida > Fabales > Fabaceae > Glycine > Glycine latifolia. The sequence continues at coordinate 3,732,556 of CM023951.1, forward strand.
AATTTAATATAATTTTTTGAAGTCATTTAGTACCACTCACAGTATCCATAATGTATAATTGTTAAAGATTAATTGGTTATCATAATTTTGTAAATCTTGTAATTTTACGTCTATTTAAACATTATAGATGAAATTTATTGTAATGTTAATGTTAGTAAAATGAATGATTAACTTAATTTTATGAATTCTATAATAATTGAAAATATTTTATTTATTATATAAATTTATTAAACAATAGCATATTCTCTGCTTTAATGGAAAAAAAATTAAACAATATTACTTAAAATTAAGTATTCTAAACATTCCATTAATATATGATGTTATCTACGTCTATCTCTTTCTTTGCATTGTATCTTTAACTCTATAACACCAGAATATTTCTCTCTATCATCACGTATCTAATTGCATTTGGAGGTGTTCATTTGGTACAAAACATTTTAGCTAGTTAATTAACTAGTAGGGTGAATGAACAGATGGACAAGGCATCGGTGCTGGGAGATGCTATAAAGTACGTGAAAGAGCTGCAAGAGCGTCTGAGAATGCTTGAAGAAGAGAACAAGAACAGAGATGTGGAGTCTGTGGAGATGGTGAACAAAGCAAGGCTCAGCTGCGAAGACGATATCGATGGTTCAGCTTCACGTGAAGATGCAGAAGGCAGTGAAAGACTCCCCCGTGTGGAAGCGAGAGTGTCAGAGAAGGACGTGCTCCTTCGGATCCACTGCCAAAAGCAAAAGGGGCTTTTGCTCAAAATACTTGTCGAGATTCAAAAGTTTCATCTCTCCGTTGTCAATAGCAGTGTCCTTCCTTTCGGGGATTCCATACTTGACATAACCATTGTTGCTCAGGTAATTAAACAAAAAACAAAAACTAGTTTTTAATTTTTAGAGATTCTCGTGATCTTATAAATTGAACTTACACTGATAAGTGGTCACGATTTGAAACAACTGCCAAACTGCCACAATTTCAAAAATAAATTGTGAAAGTGCCAGTCCGTAAAAGAAAATTGTGAAAGTGCCACGCTGTAAAATTCGCAAGGCATTCCAGCGAACTTCTTTGGCTGAGTGGGCAGCCAACCATTGGCCAACGTAATTCGCTAGGGCCCATAACTAATTAGGTGGCCTGACAGCGCCAGTGGGTGAAGTTAGCTACACACCCTAGCTAATTATGCACAATGCTGATGTA
>CM023951.1:3734137-3857629 GCA_013407115.1 Glycine latifolia
GCAGGGCACGTTGGAAATTGTACATAATTAGCTAGGATGTCTAGCTAGCTTCACCTAGTTAGCTACAACACCAAGCGTACTTGGTACATCAGCATTGTGCATAATTAGCTAGGGTGTGTAGCTAACTTCACCCACTGGCGCTGTCAGGCCACCTAATTAGCTATGGGCCCTAGCGAATTACGTTGGCCAATGGTTGGCTGCCCACTCAGCCAAAGAAGTTCGCTGGAATGCCTTGCGAATTTTACAGCGTGGCACTTTCACAATTTTCTTTTACGGACTTGCACTTTCACAATTTATTTTTGAAATTGTGGCAGTTTGGCAGTTGTTTCTCACGATTTTGCAGATGGGAACGGGGTACAATTTGACCATAAATGATATTGTAAAAAACCTACGCGTGGCAACTGTGAAATCCATGTCATAACACCAACGTCAACATGGTCTGGTCTGGTCCCAGCAGGATGATCTGATGATCTGGTGGTGGGTACTAATATTAATAATGATATTTTCATGTTTGTGTGGACTGTGGTGCACAGATGCCCAAAAATGATTGAAACTCAGATGTTCATTCAAATGATCCTCCCCTTATCAATTTGAATGCACAAAATTTAGATGCAATTGAACTTTCGTTTTAAAAACTTGCGTTTATATCTAATGTAAATATTTACATATGTGAATTAATTAAATGAATAAGTTTAATTTAAATGCTATTAATCGAATGAGACTTTAATTTTAATGTAAATATTAATTTTTATTGATAAATATTAATTTTTAATTTTTTGTTAGCAAAAAGAGTAAAACTCGTTATTTTTAATTTTTTTTACCACCAGATTAACCTTATTTATAACTCGTATTGTATTAATGTTGTTGTGTACTCTTTTGTCTCATTTTGTCACCTTGGCTTGTGTATGAGTGTAAAGCTAGTATATTTTTTTTCTCTTTAATTATACTATATTTTTTCTTTTCCCAAAATGTTTTAAAAAATTAAATTACAGTATAATTTTTTTCAACTTTAATCTTATTTATAAATTATTTTAAATTTAAATAAAAAAGTAAAAGTTTAAATATAGTTTTACTCCCTAAAATTGAAGTAACTTTGTTTTTGAATCCCTAAATTTAAAATTGATTGTTTAGTCCTTGTAATTAATTTGGAAAAAAGATCTATTTTAGTCCCACTACAAAAATCACGTCATAAATAGTTAAATAAATATTTTAAAAAGAAAATACACATATAGTAAGGTATTTGATAATAAAAAAAACAAAATCAAAATGAACTTTCATGTAAGCGACTTCGTTAGTTGGGGTTATAATTGATTTAGAGCGTTTTTAGTGATAGATCCTAAATTGGGATCTTAGATCACTTTTTAGTAGATCTCGTAGTGTTAAGTGGGATTTAAGATCTCTTTCATTTTGTTCTTTAGTGGTAGATCTCATTTTGAGATCTTAAAGAGAAAGAAAAAGGGAAAAAATTTATTCTTTTTTAAACAATGTGTAGATCTTAAGGGTTCTTTTACAAGAACTCATTTTCCATGTTGGAGATCTCTCAACCTCCTTTAGTGGGAGATCTAGTGAAGACCAGATCTTGAGCTCAAAATTCTTGCTCAAGATCTTGCACTAAAATTGCTCTTAGTGATAAAAAAGAAAATAAATGAAAGAAACATTACAGGTTTGAATTCTCCCACCAATTAAAAAATCAATAACAACTAATAATTAGTGATAAAAATGACTTTGTTAGCTATATAAGTGAGATATCTAATGATCTTTGATTAAAGAGACTAAAACACGTTTTTTTTTTATAAAAATAATTTCAAAACTAATAAAAATCAATTTTAAATTTGGATGACAAAAACATACTTATACAAAATTTAAGTAACTCAAAATATAATAAAAAATAAATTAGTCATATAGTATTTATTTTTATGAGAAGATGTCATATAGAATCCAAAGAACTTATCATGGATAATTATACCTAATTAGTAATTTTGAAAATCACAACAAGTGGTATATTCATGTGAAAGAGGGAATATCATGAATAGTTGATGTAGCTAGGGGCGGGAGTCGTGTGCATGTATATTTCTTGGGCTTTGCTTGCATCTCATGGTTTATTGTAGCTCTTTCACTCAGTTTTTGACACATCTTGTGAGAAGTTTGATTTTTATTAATAAAAAATCATTTATTTTTTTTAAAATATCATGAAAAATAGTTGAAAATCACATCCGCTAACACTAATAATTAATGTAATATATTATAATTTTGTTTAAGTTAGGCAGGAGTCTAATATGTGATAATTTTCTCTTTTTAAATATTTGATACAATTATATATTTATATAACATTTTAACTCAAAATCACTAATTAAATTGAAATAATCTTAATCAATTGATTTGTGCATTTAATAGTTTATTAGAATTATTTAAAATAGTTCTGAACGTTCTCAGCAAAGTTTTAATTCAATCATTCCCAAATTATCCCGTAATCAATTAGATGTTATTTAATGTAGGATTAGTCTTTGAATTGATGAAAGTGAATGGATTTGATTAAAATAAAATAAAATAAAAAGCTTGGATAGTTGGATGATGATAAGTCTTGCACTTTGATGCCTGAAATTAATATATATCTATTACTTCGTGAAGATCACAAGCAAGGACAAACTAAGCATGTATACAAGGGACAAACTAAGAACTTGAAGCCATGATTCATCTTTGATGCGGTTTAATGGAAATGCTGCTTGCAGGCCAGGGTCTGGTTATTATCTGATTCTGTGGTGGAACTTTAAGATAGGAGTTTAGTATCAGCTCCTCTCTTGGTTTGTAACTATGATTCTGCTGTTAAAAACTTCTTGTACTTGGTACTTCTGGTACCATTTGATATATATTATTTGTCTTTGTTGGCTGATAAATAAATAAAAAAAGATCACAAACAAGAGAACTTAAGCTTAAAAAAAAAAGCAAGAGAACTTAGGAAAATCTTCGATCGGTTTTCTAACTGTCAAGAGTCGTATCGTACGAGTGTGAACGGTATATAGCTTCTCATATTGTGTTGACATCCAATGGGAGTTGCTTCATGGATTTCTTAACCTAAGAAATGGTTTCTTACAAGAAACTTTTCGTTGGAGAGAATCTACGTGACAAATAAGGTGTTTCTCCTTAAATTCGGGTTTTAATATAAGAAACTGTTTCTTGCGGTAAGTGTATTATTTTTTCAAAATCACCAGAGAGCAAAATCAGAACGAAAAGGGGAAGGAGAAAATTAATCCAAGTAAAATAAATATTACATGCAACACAAATGGGGAAAGAGAAGAAGGATAAATACCTGTTAGGGAAGCATCTTGTGTTGCTGGAAACCAGAAAGAAAAACGGCGCAGCACTGCAAACAGAAGGAGGAACAGGAAGAAGATATGTTAGGTTTGCATTATTTGGGCCTAGTTTGGGCTTAATTTGCCTTCTGTACTTACTTTTCTTCTTTCTGCAGTTTTATATTACATTTTCGAAATGGGCTTTTGAGTTTTAATTTAGGTAGTTATTATTTACAGTCTAAGGTTTTTTTTTGAGGTCTAAGTTTTTTATTTATTTCGATGTTATTGTGTTTAATTATTTATTATTATGTAAAATTTAGTTTTATATTGTTATGCATTTCGTTTTATGTATTTTAATTTATATTTATTAAAATTGAAAAAATGTTAAGTTTTATTAAAAAAATATAAACATGTGGATTTTTTTGAGTTCCTTGTGATTTCTTGCATTGGAGTAAAATATTGGATAAGTTCCTTAGGAGTGATATGACATTGTGGTGATCACAAAAAATATTGTGAGAGCCACCAAAAATTACTTAAGGAACCCAATTGGGTTCCTTGCATTGGAGATGCTCCGCTGAAGTGAGCGTTATAAATTATAATGTTGGTAGACAACAAAAGATACATCATTTAGATTTTTTAGTGTCATCGATGATATTAGAGACGTCACTTCTACATTTTCACCTAGAACTTTTCTAAAATTCATAATTATTTAAAATGAGTCTCATATACTAAAAAAAATTACTCAATCTAATTTATATATTTACACTATATTAATGTTAATGAACATAAAAATCCACTTATTTTTAATTATAATATTATTATTTTTTTGACTGCTCAGTTACAATATTAATAAAACACTAAATTTCTTCCTAAATCACACAATTAATTATTAAGGTTCTAGCTAAGTTATTTGAACAAAATTTCGTATGTTATTATAAATTTTTTATATTATTTATCTTGAATTCCTGCATATAAAAAATAAAATAAATTAAAAATATATTTGATGTCACTTAATTTTCAATTTAATTAATTTTTATATTACTTATCTTGAAAGTATATCTTGTTTTGATGAAAGATTACCAAAGTTTACTTAATTTTAAAATCTTATTTGATAAATAACCGACTACATATATTGATCCAAACGATCTCCGACTATAAAGAAATCACAAGTAAAGAAATCACAAGTGTCTTTTTTAGGCAAAAAAAAGTACAGTACAATAGTATAAAGAAATCTATATTAAGAGGAAAAACTTAATATATAATACTGCAATACATGACTTTTTGACTTCATGTAACAATTTTATGGCTCAAATCTCTTGGGTTACAATAAAATAGCCCATTTCCAGACCAGCCCAGTCCACCGGTGCACCATAGAATTTGCCATTTAACATATACATGTATTAAATGTCTTGGAGGCATATCAGTTCAAATTACTCTTTCAAATAATTAAACAAACTTACTTTTCCTTTCAAAAAAAAAAACTACTTTAATATGTCAAAATTGTGTGTAGAATTTTACAAAAATATTGAAGTTTGATTTACCTTTTTTTTTAAAATAAAATTTATATATAAATTATCCTATGCTGGATCGTATCTCTTTTTAATGGAATTTTATGTATTTGGTTGCTACAACTAAAATAGTCTAGTTCCACCTTAGCACTATTTTGAGCAAATCTTAAGACCTTAAAATAAATCTTACAATTATTTCATATTTTTTATATATAAAAAACATCTGTCAAAGTATGTTTGTGTAATCGTTTGCGTTTGCAAAATAAAATTGGCAAAAATATCCAACTCATGATTCGTGTTCATTTATGATGGGCCGTTTTATTTGCCTCAAAATTTCTGTGATAACAAGTTAGAGGATAACCAAACATGTACTCAATTATTTTAACGAAAACACTGCATTTAGAACTACTTAAACTTGAAAATACCATAACCAATTTCTACAGGAGATACTATAACCGTCTATGATTCAACATAGATATACCACACCGTAGCTAGTATTGATATATAAAATAAAATCAGTATTTTAGTCCTGATATTGTAATAGTAAATGTTTATTTTATATAACTATAATTCACAATAAATATATTTATTATATGTAATGAAATATTTTTAAATTATAAATACATGCAATAATCAAATAATTAAAGAAGTTTAATTCAATTAGTTGAGTTAAAAAATAAAATAAAATGTGCAAGTTGTTATAAAATTGATACCTATATATATTTGAGATAAAAAAAATTAAATTAGATTTCACCCTTTGATAATTTTATACAGGAGGCACGACGCAACTTCTCTGATCAGACACATGAATCCCGCTGTCGTTGGGAAACCAAATTGATATCATTTTCACTTAAGAGGATATTCGATAGAATATATTAATGGGGTGTTCATTTCAAGCCTTATAGCATTAGCCCAACTTTTTTTCTTTTCAGAACATTGATCCCAAGCTTTCTTGCAAGTAAGTGAAACAGATATTGCAGCAAAATGATAACAAGGGAAGAATCATGGACAAGTTGGTTGTGTGATTTGGTAAGACACAGCATATATACATGTTTTCAACTACGTTTTTGTTTGCCAAGTTTTTGTGAATAAAATCATTGCTGACCCTTGGTATGTTTCCCAGGAACCTGAAGATTACAAGAATTTGGTCAATAAATCTGACTCAAACGGGGTTGGTGGAAGTTTCCCATCTCATGAGTCTTGTTCCGCTTCTCAAAAGGAAGACTCAAGCACCATGAGCAATTCCTCGGAGAGTGAGAGACCAGCCAAGACGCTCAAGATTGCCACTTCAAACTCACATAAGAAGGATTATTCTCCCCCCTGCATTATTTCTTTCGACAATGTGATGCCAAAAGGCAAGGTTGTGTATCACGGGAGAAAGGGGTCCTTTGAAAATCAAAAGAAGGAACACAATGTTGAGGAAAACAAGAACTTTGGCTCTGTGTCCAGATCTCCACACCACGCTAAAGATCACATAATTGCTGAGAGAATGAGGAGAGAAAAGATTAGCCAGCAGTTCGTAGCTCTTTCAGCCCTTATTCCAGACCTCAAGAAGGTTCAGTTTTTCTCTTTTTTATTATCAGTACTGTTGAAAGTTCATTGCTTTCACATTCATCATTCATGATACTAATTATTTAAGGGGTGCAGACGGACAAGGCCTCGGTGCTTGGGGACGCTATAAAGCACGTGAAACAGCTCCAAGAGCAAGTAAAGCTACTGGAAGAGAAGGACAAAAGGAAAAGGGTAGTGGAATCCGTGGTATATGTTAAGAAATCCAAGTTCTCCGCAGCAGAAAACACTTGGTCAAATTCTGGGGACGGAAACTCCCATGACATCTCAAGAACAAATTCAAATGAATCATTTCCCGAAGTTGAGGCAAGGGTGTCAGAGAAGCACGTGCTGATTCGAATCCACTGCGAAAAACAAAAGGGTCTGTTCATGAACATTCTCAAACAAATAGAGAAACTTCACCTATCGATGATCAATAGCAGTATCTTGCATTTCGGAACCTCCAAATTTGACATAACTATTGTAGCAGAGGTACAGTGTTACATTGCTCTAATTAATTATTTACTACTATTAGTACTTATTTTACCATTAAAAAAAGGTCAGAATAATAATGTGTATATGTAAGGGAATTAGTTTTCTATTTTGCTTTGTTGCATTATGTTCACTACTGTGGCTCTGATTTGGCTTCAAATTATGCAGATGGATGAAGAGTTCAACCTGAGCGTGAAGGAGCTGTCTAGAAAACTACGAGTGGGACTCATGTAATTTATGTAGTTTACAGTTACAGTTACAGGTGTATGCATGATGTTTTATTAGTCCTCACTTTAATGCATTACATTATGGTATCAATAAATGCCCATCTTCTCAGCACTCAGTTTAGGGTTGTTTGTCTTGTAGAGGTAATCCGCGTATGGAAAAAAGAAAATTGTTTCTAGAGTAATGGTTGGAGGTAATAATCCACACAAATTAAAAGAGGTGAGGTTCATTGGACAGTGGGATTTGACTGATCATAAAATGTATATTAGGCATGTCTAGGAGATAGTGATAGTAGTGAATATAAGTGGGTGGTGATCTTTAGAGTTCTGTTAGGTTCTAATTTATACATTTATCTATAAACTAATTAAAAGATAAAAAAGTGTATTTAATTAAACATTTTTAATTATTTAAAATATAAATATGACATCATTTAATTTGTATATAATAATTAAATTTTTATTTAATGGATTTCTTTTACCTTTTTAATGTGTTTCTTGAACATATATTAAGAAATGTATATTTATTAAATTATTTAAAGAGTCAAAATAACGTTAAATGTATATTCCTAAAAAAAGAGAGTTAAAATTTTAACATTAAATTAAATTAAATTTTGAATTCCTATTGATATAATCTCTCCAGTCTCCTATGCCTGATTTGACACGCACATTTGGGTTTTGTTGCATCGCTGGAAGAGGAGTTTTCTAGCCTTCCCTATATTTTTCTAGATTTCTTTTATTTTTTTAATCACTTTTTTTTGTCTTTTCAATGCGTACACGCCACAATATATAAATTAATTTTGACAAAGGATTGCATGGTTTTGTTAATCAATAATTTATAATTTATAATTTATGTCTTCTAGGATGAAGTTCTACGAGGCCGATGCGCCTACACAACCATGTCCAGACTAGATAATCCAACGCCTCCGCGGGTCAGCCCAATTAACTCAGCTGATCGTAGTTTTTATTTTATTTTATTTATATTAGTAGCAACAATGATAGACCATAGTGGAGACTAAAAATGATAGTAGTACTAATGATCACAATGATTGTAAAAAAATGATAACAAATATAATATTAACAGTGATGAAAATAATTATAATAATCAATAATAGAATCAGAACTTTATCATACAGGAACTTTAAAAAACATGATTAGTTTAAAATTTCACATACATAATATTGTAAAAAATTAATATATAATAATAATTTTATATAAAAAATACATAAACGTATGTGTACAAAAAAAAAAGAGAAAACAAATAGAATAAATAAATAAATAAATATTATATATTGTTACGACTGTATAGAGTTATTTTACTGTAATTTAAAGAATCTTAGAAAATTGGCGTTGGCCATGGCCCGACCATGTCCCCCTTCTCTCTGCTCTTGATAATAGTGATGGAAAATTAATATATAATAATAACTTTATATAAAAAATACATAAACGTATGTTAATGAATAATGATGCAGTGATGCTAATAATATAATATTGGTGGTACTAATGATGATAACTATGTGGTAGAAGAGGGGGTGATCGTAGCTATATCCTTAAACAGACAAGCACAGATTGAATATTGCTATAGTAGGTGCATTCTAATTGTAAGTACAATCCATCCCAATTTTCAAATATATTTTTCTTCTTGTTTTCCATATTTAAGAGTCACCTGATATCTTGATGAAGATATTTCTAAACTTGTCATCAAATAACTATGATTTTCATATGATCTGGAAGGATTCTTCAACTGCACATATTTATTAATTTTCAACGCGCACGTATTTCATTATAGCTCGAAATTGTTAAAATCTAGTCCTAGTTGCGTTCGTGTGGGTTCATTTCTTTCTATCTAGATATTCTCTAATTGAAACAAAATTTGATGAAAGATTTGCAGTTAAGTACAGACAAACGGAGACTAAATATGAAATTTTGATTGCACGATATTGGAAACTATCATTAGTTTACCAAAAAGAAAAATGATACATATAGACTAAAGAGAAAGATCCATTTAGATGCGAGAGAGAAGTTTCCGCACAGAAGCTTAATTAGATTTATAATTCAGTATCTAATGTTGCCAGTCTGAAAACAGTTGGGTTGAAGCAATTCATTTATATGAAAAGCGTCCTTTATAATCTTTTATAGATATTGATTGTAAAATAAAGTACTAGTAAATTTTTCTTGTATGTTTAATTATAAATTTAAGATCTATGAGAACAAGTGTCTTAATCATATTCCTTAAAAATTTGATAAATAATTTGTTATTAAATATTACGATTAAATTGTTTTGGAGAAGTTTTTTATGATTGATCTTTTATGAAAAAAAAATCACTTTTAATTCATTAGTTAGGATAATGATTATAACATTGCTCCTAAATTTTTTAATAAAATATTCGTACTATATTGTGCAAAGCCATCAATAATGAGGCAAGTTCGCTTGCATCTTCTGTAATTCCAAAACATCGCAACGAGCATTTGAAGATTGTAAAATTCTTAAGTAATATAGAAGTATAATGTAAACAACCTCAATTTCTAAGAATCTTTAGTTCAACAGTTATATTAAATATTTGAAAAAATATATATTATAAATAATTTTATTCAATTCAAATAAGATTACCTTATAAATTGATTGTATTAAGAATCATTATAAAAAGTATTTTCCATATCAGTTTATCAACTCATTTAGCTTGTGCTATCCGTTGCAACTTTTGATATTCTTGGCAAAAAAAAATTAAACCACTTGTACCAAGAACATGATATAAAGAATATTTTCTTGATCAATTCTTACTATAATTGATTTAGAATATTGATGTTGTTTTCAACTTCTAAATTTCTAATAATTTTAAAATTGATTACACTAAAATATGATTTAGAAAACCATTTTAGGTTATATATATATAAGTTTTGTGATTTTAGTAACGTAAAATTAAAGCTCATATTTTTGTTCTCTTCTTTCTTTGGTTTGACGAATCAAATACACTTCAAAAAGAGTATTTTTAAGTTTAAATTGAAGACGTATATATATCTTGATGGTATCGATCTAATTCCTCTTGTATAAATATGATTTTAGTCTTTATTTTCTCTTCATACATTTTTCATATTTATTTTTCTATAAAGTCTTTATTCTCAATATGTATATCTTTCAAACCTTAGTTTCATAAGGTGTTATTAGACATGAGTTAATATTCTTTATCTAATTATGACTTGATATTCAAACCGTGATCTCCTTTATTTTAAACCTTAATCTTATTATTTTTCTCATAAATGACATGTGTGTGCTTTATTCAAAGGTTCCAAATATTATTGTTAACTCGCTTAATTATCATTGTCTTCTACAACAATAAAGACATCATAAATCTTATTTATAATTAACTTAGTGCAATCGATGCACAAAGTATTGTAAAAAAGTTAAAAATAATATGATATTTTCTAATTCTTTTAATTTGCTTTAGGTCTTTTAATTTTTTCTAACTTATTTTAGGTTTTTTTTAAATTTTATTCCTCATAATAATTTTTAATTTCAAATGTGATAAAATTATAAGTTGGATTTTTGTTAATCATGAGAATAAAAATGAGAATGAAAATTTATAGTTTTTAAAACATGCAAGACCTCTATAATATTTTTTTGTCAAGACTTCTATAATATATATAGGTAGGTTTATTAAGCCATAATTATTTTCATGGTTAATCAATTACACGTATTCACTTTGATCAGTGCCACAGCCAAATTTTGAAATGGAACAAAGCAGTGCCATCAAGGTTGACGTCAAAGCAATTACGGACCTCACTCACTTATCACGTGAATTTATTCATTCAATTTCTGTTTGTCTCTATCCACCAGTAAATTAATAAAGCAACGTGTAATTAGAAATAATCAATCCTCCAAACGGATATAACGCGTACAGTGTGTCGGTTGCTCGACTGGTACCTTACAGATTATTTAATTCTAGGTAGTAAGACAATTGACACTCGTATTGGCCTTTTGACTGTAAACCGTGTTACTGATTTTTTTATTAGTTATAATTATTGAAAATTATAAAGTTATGAATGATTTTTTGAAAATAAAAACAAAAATTATCAAATATATAATTTTAATAAATTTTAACTAACAACAAATATTGTATTCGATAAAATATATTAGAAGGTGTGTTACATTTCTCAACCTTGAATAAAAATGTTGAGAAATATTACTCCTACAAATATATTTATAATTCTTATAATTTTAAAAAGATAGATATAATAAGATAAGACGAGTAATATAATAAAGACAAATAAAAATAAAGAGAAGTAATAAGTTGAGTAATTTAATAAATAGAAGTACAAAATGATGTCATAAAAATTTATTGTTAATATATTACTAAAAAAATTAATATTACTAAAAAAATTAAGTCCTAAATTGGTTTACAAAAGGTAGAGGTTTATAAAATAATATTCTACTTGTAAAGCTTCCATCTTTATAATTGTTATACATATTTAATTATATATTTAAATTACATGGTAATTTTTTTTAATATTTCTTTTGACTTAAAAAAATAGGAATTTAGCTGCTTATGAGTTTTTATCGTGAGAATACTAAAGTTAGTTAATTTATAATATTTTGATTTTATTTTTTTAGAGTTTTAACACAGTAGCATATGTCTAAAAGTTGTTGAAGAATTAGAGTAGCACGATAAGTATGCCAATGCACTGTCAACGTGTGAAATCAAGCTATATCGAGCATGGGTACTAAGCGCGCGCTTGGAGGCTTAGCGCGTGATCACTTAAGATAGTTATACTTTGCATGTATGCACAGACACACATACAGGCTTAGCGCACAATCATTTTTGAAAAGCATGACTATGCAGCATCTTGAAGATTATAAAAATGTGGCATTGTGCTTTTGGAGGGAATTAGTCAGCACGGGCACGAAATAGAGCAAAGGACTCGCTTAAAAACTCTTCTTCTTCCATTTCCTTTGTTTTGTCTTTTGCTTTTTAACATTTCATGACTAATAGAGGCTAAATTACTCATTGTTGAAGGCTTGGATACCAAACACTCTTTGATGTATTGATTTTTACTATCCATTTAATGTTATTTCAATATTATTGCTTCTCATTTAAGTTTATTGTCTTATTTGTGATTTGATCATCCATTCACATGTATTTTATAGGATTTTAATCATGAAAAAATATTTTTATTCTAAGGATTTGAAGGAGCTTCTAGGTAATCTATATCTAATGATAAAATGATGTTATTTAACCTTATTTATGCATATTTATTCTTAAAGAAAATTAGTTGGTTTAGGTTTTTTCATACAGGAATCATGGTTAGAATAATTTAGTTGATAAAGATAATAGTTAGAATGCTTTAAATGATAAAAAATCCTTAAAATTACATCAAGAGTAAATTTGGTAGATCAAGCTCCCACAAATATTTGCACCAAATGTCATTTTCCACCTCCAAAGTGTTTGTTCTGTTGTCTCTCTCATCTTGTTTTACTTTCCTATCATTTGTTATGGTTGAAGTTTATATTTTTGCACTATTAATGTGAAAATATTTAATTTTAGTCATTTATTCGCTCAAATCTCAATATATACAAACTCAGAGAATAATCAAAATTATTTTGGATTTGACATTCAATTTTATCATTTTAATATTACTTTGATAAATTAATACTATTGCCAAAGAGTTAACAAACCTCAAATTTTAGTACAAATTAAAAAATTAAAAACCCTCAAATTTTAGGTAATAAAAAATGGCGTAATGTGGTGGAGCATCAAAATTTAACTTTTTAAATATTATTGAATTTTATTATTTATTTATTTAGTTTAATAATTGCAAAAAAATAATTATTTTTTACTTAGCTAGTTTTTATTTATATCACTATCAACTCATGACTCCCAAAACTCATTAAGATTTGTTAGAAATCCATTAATAAAAGGTACCATCAACAACAAAAATCAAGGCTTTTCGGTTAATTAATTTATCACAAACCTTTCGTGTGACACCATGCATATTACCTAAGATATGCTAGAAATTATAGAAATGATCGATGATGTATATTTGCTCACGACAAGAGACTAAAAAGTTGGTCTAATAATGCAGGTTCAACTTGGTCACAAACTCTCAATATTTATTTGGATTAATATATTAAAAAAATATTTATTCGGATTAATGATTTTTCACAAATTTTATACAATTTCATGACAACTATATTAATTTATTTATTTACGTTCTGTCTATTCTCTATTTTTTATTTCTATTGCAAACAACGCAAATTCTGATTTTAAAAAAAAATCTGTGCAAGCATATTTCAACGGTCTTGCTTAATTTTTATTTTATTTTTTATATAACAAATTAACAATAGTATATACATAATTCGTTGTTCAATTAATTAAATAATTTTGATGCACCAAAAAATCATCGTTACCCTGTTGTGTATATTTCCCGTATAAAAAATAAGGACAAGGATCAAGGATGCATTACTTGCACTTATTTTTATTACTAGTTGTAGTTTTTTTTTTTTTTTTGGCAAACAGTTGTAATTGGTGATCTATACCAAATGTCACAGTGTCGTCATTCAACCTTTTTCTTTTGTAGAAAAGAAACTGGATTTAACATTACTATTAAATTAATAGTCGACGTACTACAATATCTAGTAATTTTCGTTGAAACGAAGCCAACTAGGAAAAGTTAGAAATTTAGAAGGGAAATGAAATGAAGATAGAATAAAAAATAAAAGGAAAGGAAATAAGAAGAGAAAAAATAATAGAAAATGAATGGTTGTTAATTGATTAAGTGAAAAAGAAAAGAGAAAGAAAAGGTGAGAAGGAAAGAAATAAGTATATTTATAAAATATCATAAATAATTTTATGTAAAAGAGATATGTTAAAGTTAAGAAAAATATAAAAAAACATTCCAATAAAATTAAGATAAATTTTAAAAAATTATTTAATCTATTAAATAAAACAAAAGTAAAGTATATGTGAAAAAAAATCTTTAATAAAAGCATAGTTAATCACTCCACTATATAATTAATAAAAAGAAAAAATTAACAGGACACATATTCAATAAAAATCAAGATAAATTTAAATTTTTAATTTTTTTAAAATTATCAATCTATTTTTTCTTTGAAATTAATTTTGTAATTTTTATAAAATAATAATTCGAGGAATGCTAACAATATACTTTTTAACATACTATTTTAAATACATATTTTATCATTGATTAAAATTTATTGGATATTATAAAATCATGAGAAAATTATTAAATAAGATGTAAAATTTATTTATTTATTATAAATTTTAAATAATAAGAGATAATGTTTTCAATAAAGTATGTCAAAAAATATATTATTAATGTTTTTCTAATATATATTTTTGTATTTATTGTAATTATAAATAGTAATACTATAATAAGAGAAGTGCTAGAATAAAATACTAAACAACACATTCTTTCCAACACATTCAAATTCAAATGTATGCCCGGATAGTTTCCTCAACATCAACAAGTTTAGCTGCTAAATTGCTGATTAATGAAAATACGCATTTGAGATTCGTCAATAGGCTTACGCGATCCTGCAATTCTTCTTTGAAAGTGATATACACTAAAAAACAACGTGTAAGCATACAATCGAAACTTTTGAAAGAGGACGAGTTAATTAATAAAAATATATAAGTTACTATTTTTTATTGGATGAAATATAATTAAATACGTTAATCAATAATCATATTAGAAAACAGAAGTATTGGTCGATCGATGGTTAAAAAATAATAGACATAGTTGTCGAAAGGCATGATGATATTATAATTATTGGTTTGAGAGTGGGACGCTGCATTTTCCAGTTTGATGGGAGTGGGAACGAGCTAAGGATAATAGGATATGCGACAATTATCACTGTCAGCATCAGGAACAACGTGTCAACGGCCATCTGCACCTTCAACTTGTTTTGTATTAATATTGTTTATGTTTATGATTAGCGTTTTTGTCGGAGTTTTACCGTAAATACAATAGTGGAACATGAAGCGTTGTCTCCTATCAGCAACTCTTTCAAAGGAAAAACCTGCACAAATTATTTGGTTGGGTGAGAAGAAAATATAAATTACATTTTTCTATTTAATTAAAGAGAAAGTGACACGAAAGGGGGGGAAATTGAAGAAAAGAAGAATAGTAAACATCATTACATGAACTTTTACGATAAATTAAACCATGAAGAATATATATAACAAGATTTGAGCTGAAACGTATATGTATTCATATATGATTGTTTGAGAAAGATACAATTAGGTTCTTTCATCTTCTGAATCCTTATACACAATTCTCTAGATGGTTTTTAACGATGGAATATTTGAAAAGAAAAATGACACACACATTAATAATAAATTTAAATTAAATATTCATTTAACAATAATAAATAATATTAAAAGTTTACCTTTAATTTAAATCATTGAGAGTGAAACTTGGGAGTTCGGCATCATGCACTGACAATCCTGGTTATAAGATGTGGGGGAATTGTTCTCATAAGATTTTTTTTATTTGTATATGTGTAATAAAAAAATTGTCTCCATAAAAAATAGATATTGTTTTCATAAGATGAATTATTTTGAAATAAATGTAGGAAAATATAAGAAATAAAAAAGAGAGAATAAATTAATATTAATCTTACTTGTTTATCCCTTTAATTTTTGATAGTATTAATAATAAAAAATTATAAAACATTTTCAAAGTATCAAAATATTAAGTATTTTGTGATAGTTTTTCTTGTCCTATTAAGAAAAATTTCCTGATCCTCGCATAATGTGTTGACATTGGTTTTGGAATTTTTAAAAAAATTTGTGGGTCATATACAAATATAATACTTTAATGAAAATGAAATTAATCTGTGTGCTAAAACAAAAATTACGAAATGAGACTTTTGTACAACTCTACAGGCATCAATGGGTGAAACTGTCTTACGTTACTCATTTTACTTTCTGTGAAGGATATGTAAAATTAAGAAATATGTATATATCATTGATATTTTACAAATTAACTCAACCCATACTTTCATAGTTTAATTTTCATTTTTTTTTGGGACTAATTATCGGTTTGCATGCTATATATTTATTGACGTGACAGTCATAACAATTATTATGAGACAACCTGCATATCGCTTTTAATATGGATCTCAACTCACTGATCCAACAAATTTTGAGCCTTGGTTAGCAGAATGTAAAAGTAAACCTTAAATTCTCAAAATGATGGACGGGCTAAAATGTTCAAAAAGAGGCATATGATCTAAACGAAGATAACCCAAGAACCCATAGTTTGACCAGACGTTTGTGAGTGAAGACAGGGATCAGCCGCATTCAAAAGTCACCAACTGACTCGGAAAGAAAGAAAATGGGACTTTTTCACACGTGCTCCTATTGACCCGGGTATGAAGCGTGTGTGGTGCCCCTATATATAATTTTTTTTGCCAACATTGTTCTTCTCATCTTCAAACTTTACAAAATTAATCTCTATCTTCAATCTTTAACCTCTCCATCGGTCTTCTAATTTTCCAGTTAAGGTATAGCCTATTTTCTCAATCTCCTTTCCATCCTCTAATACCTGTGTTTGTGTTTTCTTCAATTATCATGTCCCAGTCTCTTCATTAATTATGATCTCCTCAACCCAAAGTTAACAAATACTATAAGCTTTCAAATAACAATAAGTAGTAATTTCAGTACTCTAGTTTTTTTTTTTGGCCATTTTATGGATTAAAGCTCAATTTACTAGTCCTCTCATGCATATGCACATCGTTTTTAGTTCCCCATTTAACAATTTGGAAATCTCGTTTCTCAATCCCTCAATTAATTGATGTCTTGCTTGAGTCTCTTTCAGTGCCCTACACTCCATCACATCAAATTAGTAGTAATATTCGAGAAAGATGATGGAAATTGCGTACCACTACTACTTGCCTGACCTTGTAAGCATGCATACTGATCAGAAGATTTTAAGCAAACTATATATATAAACTGAGAAATTAATATTAATCTGATTTTTTAACAGGGAATTGAGGATCCAACCTTGTTTGATCAATACCCGATGGATTCATTTGCATGTCCACTCGATGACTTTGACTTCGAGTCTTTCTCCGGGTCCCCAGAGAGCAACTCCTCTTATCAGTTCAACTCCGAAAGCACACCAAATTGTTTCCCAGCTGAAAGTCCTGATCAGTCTTTTGTCCCTGCAAGACCAGCCGAGAGGCTCAAGACATTCAATACCTCCAACACTTGTGCCAGTGACGTAATTTCCCGCAAGGTTTCTGCTTCTTCATCCTCCCAAGTTATTTCCTTTGGCCACTTCAATGCCCCATCACATGCTTCTTCCCAGCAATTTCATCAAAACCTGGACTTCGATGTGAAGCCGAAAATCGAGAAAGCGTCTAGTGGGAACATGGATTTTGCAGCTTTCATTTCTCAAGGTTTATATGAGGACAAAACATTCCTAAGTTCTGATAATAGAACGAACCAGGTTGGCATAACCACTAGGAACCCAATCCAAGCTCAAGAGCACGTAATAGCTGAAAGAAAACGGAGGGAAAAGCTCAGCCAGAGGTTCATTGCTCTTTCCGCCATCCTCCCTGGCCTCAAGAAGGTACTGATCTCACGTTAATAATTTCTCTGTTAATCTCAATTCTCATGCATGATGCACCTCAGTTACAATTTATTTATTTATATATGTGATCAACACTCACGATTCAAAACTTAACCTGAGTTCAACCAACTATAACTAAATGTGTAACTGAGTTATGTATATGGTTGCATGCACAGATGGATAAGGCTTCTGTGTTGGGAGATGCTATAAAGTATTTGAAAGAACTACAAGAACGTGTGCAAACTCTGGAGGAGCAGGCAGCGAAGAGAACAGCGGGATCGGGAGGGCTGATGAAAAGATCTATTCTCTTTGCTGATGATGAAAATTCTGACAGCCACTGCGAGCATTCACTCCCAGAAATCGAAGTCAGAGTTTCTGGGAAAGACGTACTCATCAGAACTCAATGCGACAAACACAGTGGACATGCTGCAATGATACTCAGCGAGTTAGAAAAGCTTCAGTTCATTGTCCAGAGTAGCAGCTTTTTGCCCTTCGGCAATAACAATACTGATGTAACTATTATTGCTCAGGTAAACAATTATTAATAATACTCATGCATGTATGTAGTTATTAGTTAATTATATTTAATTTGATTGCCGAATTTCTTTTCTCTGCTACTTAATTTCTCACCAACATAGTATTTGCTTTTTGTTACAGATGAACAAGGAAAACTGCATGACAGCAAAGGATCTCCTAGGAAGGCTACGACAGGCGTTGAAGCAGTTCATTTGATCACATAATAACTAGTTCAAGGAATTTAAGCCAGTGATGTTTGTGATTAGAT
The DNA here is from genome assembly GCA_013407115.1 of Glycine latifolia. Classification (NCBI taxonomy): domain Eukaryota; kingdom Viridiplantae; phylum Streptophyta; class Magnoliopsida; order Fabales; family Fabaceae; genus Glycine; species Glycine latifolia. The sequence goes on from CM023951.1 coordinate 3,752,574, forward strand.
TAGAGGAATAAGTTTGGTCAATAATGACTTTTATCGCAGTGCTTTATTTTTCCTTTTTCGTCCATGATGTGGATTCTGGAGTTACATATCAAGGGCCTGCGAGTATCTGTTTGCATAGGACTTGCATGGATTTGTTCATTCTGATGTGAGGTGTGGGGAGTTTCAACAGAAACAACACATGATGCCAAAGTGTTTTATTTTTTCTGTTGCTTTTTTGCGTAGTTGATTGGTCGGCTAAGTTACCCTACACCAGAATAGCATTTTCAAATCTCAGTAGTTCTTTTTCCTCTCATCAAAGAGGGCTTTTTGAGAGGCATTGACTTAAAGATCACCTCTTTCTTCTCTGTTTCCATGTTGTGAAAAAGGTTCCGGTTTGATAGATGCTAAATAGTGGGCATTTATTTAAATTTGTTTCTCTTGTCGTTTTGTGTTCTGTTACTTCTGTATAAAATCCTTCTGGTTGTACTAGCGACAAGGTGATGTCTTTTTTTCTATTTTAAAATATATTTTGTACGGCTTGGTTGCATATCTTGCTTCGAATATTCATTCATTCATGTAATATATTGCGAGGAAAATGATGGGTGTGTACCCAAATGCACATTTAGAAAGATAAAAAAGAGATGCATGTACATGTTGGTCTAGAGCGCGGTAAAAGGTTTAAATAGTTTGTATAAAGTATAAATTTTTAACTGTATTATAGTTAGTGTACATGAAAAAGATAAGTATAAATATAATAGATAATATAATATAAAAACAATGCTAATGATAAATGTTAATTATGCTTATGGATTGGAAAAATATTTAGATATTATTATTAATAGAGTAAATTATACAGTAGTCTTTTCTTTTTTATTTCTACACTTATTCTTACATATTATACTATTTTTCTAAAAATATTACATCCTAAGAATACTTCATACTGTTGTAAATACTAGAAAAAACAAATATGCAATCTAAAAAAACTTCAGGAATCTCAGTTTAATTTACACTTACTAATATATTTTGTTCTATAAGCTCTTACTAATACTTCAAGTTTTTTTAAACATCTAATAGTAGCTTTTAAAGTAGTTTTTAACTAATTAAATAGTTAAGTTTGGTGCCGGCTGTTGTAGGCAAATTGGCGGATCATGGGTCCATGTGAGATAAATATGACAATTGCAATTTAATACAGGAAACCACTTGGTCCCATCAGAGATTATGCGATCTCCTTGCAAATCTGGTAATCATTTAAATATACACGTACCTTTCTTCCTTCTAGAGCAATGCTTAACTATTTTATATTATTGGTAGTGCGATCATAATACTTCACATTATTATATTATTACAGTTAATTCAAATCAATTTACAAATTCTTGGCCTTTTGGAACCATGACCAATTAAAAAATAGACAAGAATGCAAGTTTTATGTCCACCTGGTTAATGATTGATTTTTCTCAAGCAGTTGCAGCTGCAAGACTAGGCGCTCTTGAGTAAATAGCAGCTCTTACAGCGCTTTAATGATTACAGGATGTTGATAATATATATAAAAGCATTAAAGCTGCACAGTTTGCACAGTTTGGCGGTTTGCTGTTCTAATCATACCAAACAACACACTGTAGTAGCTGGGCTGGGTCTCATTTAGTGGGGTGAATCAACCCCTTTTTTTTAATAGAAAAAATTGGTATATAAAATTTGGCCGAGGGTCTTTTGGTTATTTTCACGTCACATGTTTTTTGTTTTAATGACTGTTTTTCCTTCTTCAAGACTTCAGATTTTAAGTAAGCGTGGCGTTCGAATAAAAGAGGTTTCATACTAAAAAAAATGAACAAAATAAGATTATACTAGTGAAAAAAACTATGAACAAACATCTCAAGGGTTTAATTTTTTTCAAAAAAGGCTTTAATTAAATTGTGAAGTCAAATTTACTAATAAATCTCTTTGCTTATAAAAATTATTTATATTGTCAATAATATACTATTTTTTTTATAAAAAATGTTGATATTATTAGCACAAACATAAATCTTAATTATTAAGTAATCTTTATCTTTAATAAAAAAATCAATAATTAATATCTCCGCACATTGATTAATTATTTATTATGCATAGGCTGTAAAAAAACTATTTATTATGCATGTCCACATAATATTAAATTATATTTTTACCAAAAATCATTATTTTTCAGTAATATGTAAATTGTTCACTACACAGACTTTATGTACCCAAAAAATATGGGTAGGTGCTTAACGCATAGAGTCCTTCCAGAATCAAATACAATAATATCTCGCTCTTAAATTATTCAAGCCCTTTCCACTCCAACCAACACATTATTATTTTTCATTTTTGAACTTAATTATCAAATGCGAAATGTTATGTACAGTGAGGACGTGCAAAAGAAAATGGTATGAAAATTAAACCACTTGTCATTGATCTTTAAATTATGCTATTGTCAATATTCGAAAGATCCCAAAAGGAAATATATTCCGATTTCACCATCTCTAAATTCGTCGACTTTGAGTAAGTCAAAACAGACCTAAACATGGATGGCATCTGAATTCTTAAACGTGATAAGGATCATTAATCTCTTGTTCCCTTTTCACATACAACTGGGCTTCGTTAGGCCTAGACTCTAGCGTTCAAAATAATGGTCGGTGAGGTTATGTTCCAAAAATTAGTAAAATCCTTTTCATTTTTATTCCAATTCGTCCTTTATGAAAAATATTTTCATTTTGCAGCCTAACTAAGATTACCAAGACATAAAATTGCTCGACACAAATTTGACAAGTGTACCGTTGGGAAAGAAATACAGAAGAAAGTACTAATATCGTTTCCAACGAAAGTAATATAATAGCAATTTTGGTAGTATATTGCCTTGATATTTTATATGTTTTATCATTAAAATTTGAATATTTTTTATTTTTATAAAATAAATTTTCCAAATGGAAAATCTTATAAATAATTAAAAAAAACTGTGCCACTTCATATTAGTATTATCAAAATTTGATTTAGCTGGTTAAATTTACCGAACAATAAGAGGACTCCATCTGACGTGGGCTGTGAAATCCAAGTTAAACCCAACTTTATTAATTTGTAACTAGGCTCTTACTAAATACACCTCTAGCTTTGCTAAGTAAGCCCCCCTTTCTTCTCGGTATAATTGGTAACAAGAGCCTTGTAAGTGTTGTATATCAAACTTGACAGATGGGCTTGGTTTTATTCCGAAGCACTCAATATATGACTGTTTCTTCCTGCACCTCCAAATTTTACTTCCTACATTCTATTCATGATATTTTTAGAGGATCAATCTATTCACGATTCAGCTAATGAGTTTACTGTTTTTCTTTTATATTGATATTCATAGGAATTGAACTTTAAGTATTAAGAAATTTACTGTATATTACACAGAAATGGAAGTAGTAACAATTAAGATTCTGCGTTGAAATGTAGTGCACTAGTGTTAAGTTCTGAGTAAACTTTTTTGTGTTAAGTTATTTTGATCCCATACTAACAAGTAACAACGTAAGGTAAAGAAAACAACCCATGAAGAGAAATCCATAAAGAATAGGATTTTTTTTTCTGATTGAATAAGGATGAATACTAGCAGAAGAGGTGTCCGTTAGTATGTTAAATTGGACTAATTGTGTGAGAGAAAAAAAATCCAATTCAACTTTAGCATTCCATAGTTGTAGGGGTAGGGTAACTGACTAACTTCAAGTTGCTTCATCTTCATGTCATAATTAGCTCACACTAATTCAGATTCTGAAAGCTGAAATCCTGCAATCATGGTATAACTATGGAAATCAGAAATGTCCATTTACTGTAATTAATTACTATCTGTTATTGACCCTGGGTTTCTTTCATTAATAGCTTATATATTTTTGTAAGCTACTATTATTGGTGAGAAATTGAGCACTGAATCATATTGGTTCTATGTTAGAATTACGATTTTCTTTTTCAGAAAAAAAAAAAGATGAAAAGTACATGAAATTTGAATTTTTAAGTATAATTAATCTTAGTTTTCTTTGTTACTTCAAACCTTTTTTGTAATTGTCTCAAATATTGAATGTCAAGATAGACGTCCAAACTTTGTTGATAATTTACAGAAACTTGTGGACAAATTACCAATAAGAACCCCTCAATTCAAATTTAAAATCATGTAATTTTAATGAGCCGTCCCTTAACAAGTGCAAATGCTACCCGGCCTACCCCTCTCTTTTGTTTTTGTGCTGAAACTGGAAAGAGTCACAAAGAACGGATACACATTGGGCTGGTTTGTCTGGGTAGGCTAAAGTGCTACCCCTCTCTTTTGGTCCCCTTCCCTAATCGCCATTGATCATCCAAGAGTGTGACGAAAGAGAAGCAATGTGCTTTAGAAATTAGAACGAGAAGAGATAACTTCCTTACATGATTAATTGTCGGTATGCTCTCTCTTTGGAAACAAATGGTAATATGCTACTGTCTAAGAAAATATGCCTAAACAAACAAAAGTTGTCAAGAGAAAAAACTATATAACAGGCAAGACAAAATTGAAAAGGACTTGAGCTAATAGATTTTTATGAAACAACCAAACCAGTCCTGTGTCACCTTTTGCATACCATCCTCAATCATGATCATGCACACTACTCTGCACATAGGACTTCGGCAGAAGGAATCCCAAAATGCTTTTTAATCCCACAGATTCAGACAGACATACAGACAACGCCTCTAGTTCCAAATTAACTAGAAAACCATTATTAACCTTGCCAGCCGATATATGTATATATATACTTACACTAAAACATTAGATAGACACGTTAGTGGATTTGTCAAGTGCAAACATATAAGCGTATGAGTAAGTTTGGTTCCAATAGAATGAGGGAATTTTCCAATTTCCATTATCCCATTCCCATATTTTGACGGACCACACCACTGTGATTCTCATTGCTTCATGTCAGATTAGACTCTGCCAATTTAAGGACATTATTAGGCATGCCAATGACACAATTATTTGCGAGGGTATGCATTATGCAAAATGGTGGGACTGTAAAACGTTAAGGATTTACTTCCCTTGCCACATGACATGATAAGCATTTAGTGCATAATTTAGCTTAAAGCCATGAAGAAAGGGAAAAGGATATGCTGGATACAAATCAGGCAATGCAACCACCGATAATTAGCTTGTGGTTTAATTTTGTTATTTTAGGAATTTTGTGGGATTTTTTATTTATCAAAAGGTTATTACATAATCATTTCGATAATATAGGCCTTTATTACATAACCATTTCAATATTATGCGTGGTGAGAATGCCGTAACTTATTGAAGATGAAAATAGTTGTTTTATGAATTATATTTCATGTGGTATTTCATGTTCTCACTACCAAAAAAACTTCATATTCTAAATTATACCCAAAAAATTGTTTCACGTACAAAAAAAACATGTTCTAAATAAAAAAAAGAACAATGGAACTAAATAGAATAAAATATATTCAAGTTTTTAGTCAACTTATATAATAATATTGTGTTAGGTTGTTTCCCTCTAAAACTTTGGGGAGGAAGCAGGAACTAAGAAGTATTGCTAGGCTCAAGTCGATCCATCTTTATTGTTGTCACTATAAAAAAAAGATGAATAATTTGATAGCTAACTTTTTTTAATTGTACGATAATAGTATAAAAAAAAACTATACTGACAATGCATTAAATGAAAACAAATTGTCTCTTAAACATGCACTAATTATCTTTGTCAGATTTCATTACTTTTTTTTTCCACCTTGAGAGCCCATTTGTAGTTTCCGGACTCCTTATTGGAGAATAGTAGGTGAAGAAATTATGAATACATTATAATTAACCTTTAGATTTTATTTTCTCTATGAAGTTATTTTGGACTAAATCCAATAACATCAAATCCTTAATATATATTTATTAAATTTTATGAAAAACTGACTTACTAGCACATATTTTAGTTTGTAATAATATCATTTGTTTGGATCCAATATATAAGGCAATTTTTTTTTATGGACAAAATGGAGCCAAAGCCGCAGCTCAAAAACCTGTGTAACAAGAGACCCTGAAGAGTGAAGAACCAGCTAACATGATCAAAGCCAAAAATTCGGGCAAAAATTCAAACACTTGGCTAAATACACCAGATAGTCCATACATACTTAGCCGTTATTTTGTCAAAATATAATAGTATTAATATTGCATGGCAAAGTATAGGCTATATAATTTAATGTAATTTATTTAATGTTACAGGGTACTGCCTCAACTTTAAACATGTATGCTAATTGGACTTTAAAATTTGTGAACAAAAAGCAAGTGCATTTTGTTGAGTGATCGAAATTGCTCAACCTTATCATGTAGGAAAACGGACAACCAGAACTTGTGTGGTGCAAAACGACAAAAAGACGCATTTATAAGCTTGACTAGTTCTCTTCGTCGTCAACTGACATTCTCATTTCTCAATGATAGTTGCTACTTGATAATATTTTATTCGAATAATTTGTCGTTAACCTACCTATAATAGCTGGTGCTATTAATTGAATGTTTAATCTCATTTTAAGATTTACAGTGTGTGTGGATTGATGGTGAAGATCCAAAAATCATAGTATCTGATTATAATTTAATTTCCGCCGCATCAGAGAGTGGTTTTAAAGTTAGCATGATTTTTTCAATATAACCCACCGTAGATTTTTTTAAACATAATATAATTTAATTTTCACTTGTAAACTTTGAGGTTACAAGGATGAAAAGCAGGTAAAAAGAATAACAGCTAGCAAAGACATTTAAAAATTAAAATAATTGTAGCAATATAAGTCCAATCTAATGGGGATACGTCAAGCAATACGCATCCCTCACGAGTCCTTGACCACACTGCCACAAATTTTAAAAATATTTACCTAACTGTCACACTATCCAAATTATTTGCCAAACTGCCACGCGGAGTAGTTCGCTACTCCCCCAAGCGAACTACGCTTGCTGATGTGTCACGAGTTGAATGGCTACATACGTAGTTCGCTGGGGGCCATAGCGAACTATGTAGCCACCCAGCTCGTGACACATCAGCAAGCGTAGTTCGCTTGGAGGAGTAGCGAACTACTCCGCGTGGCAGTTTGGCAAATAATTTAGATAGTGTGGCAGTTAGGTAAATATTTTTAAAATTTGTGGCAACAGGGTCGAGGACTCCATCCCTCACCAACTCCAACTTCACTCTCAATAAACTGGAATCGTGAAAGCATCATTATGATCGAAGTAAGTATCATTACAATTCCCTTCTTAGCTAACCAAACCCAACATTTTTTTATAGCTTTTAGACATATATATTATCGTGTGCAATTTGTGATACACTGCCGCAGTAAGCATCAACAAGAATAGTAACCTGACCCTTCATGCCATTGTGATTGAAGTGATCAAGAATGGCAAGTAGAAGTGAGGTTCATGCTCTTTAATGATTAATCTAATGGGATAACAAGGACCAGAACAAACAGAACTCTTGGTAGAAAAGAAAGAAAAAAAAAGTGGGTCAATAATGCATATTTTGGATTCAAAACCACCATCCAATTGACATCGTTGTTCTACAAAACCGGAATGATTGTGATTCATCCGGAGGGTATTTGCTCATTCATGTTCCTTATTATCGATATGGGCATACCTAAGTAGCCAAGTACAATTTCCTTAATTTCAATTTTGGTACTTACAATCGTGATTAAAACTGAGATCAGGTTTATATGTATGCTTGCCTTTTTATCCAAAAATTAGCATGCATTCTATATTTATGGGGTATGGGTCACGTGTGTACAATATACTCCTTACAAAAGGTTTGTATATGTGCTTGGCTTTTTATCCCAAAATTAGCATGCATTAAATGAAGGGTAACGTGTGTTTTATTCTTATTTAAATAAATAACATATAATACAATTTTTAAGTAGCCAATAATTTTAAAATTTTCACTAACTCTGTATTGTAATGAAAATACTTTTATATTTTACTTTTGGATCAATTTAAATTTATTTGTAAACAAATGGTTTTACATTTTATTAATTTGTTTTATTAAATCTGTCCATAATATCTTTTTTTATTATTAGTTTTAAATTTTATAATTTTAATTTTATTTTCTAATATAACGTAAGAGGATTAATATACTTAGCTAGTTAAAGATTATAATTATTATTTTCAAGTGCGTTGGAGTTAGCTGGGATGACCACGGATCTTCCCCCATAAATTTACCACAAAGCACCCCATTTGTTACACAGAAAGGGACACTTGCAACAAGAGAATAAGGAGCATTAAGTAATTTGTCTAGGAATAATATAATAAGGAATTCTAAAATTAGTTTGACGGTTAAAATGAAAATTTAAAGATTGAAGGGAGAAAGAAGAGGAAAAAGAGAGTTTCTAAATTCGAATCTACCACTGATCTTGGTTGATAAAAAAAATGAAACCGCACACAAAAACACTCTCCTTCAATGCAATTGTACTAGTAATACTTAATTTGTGTCTTATATACAGCGTGGAAATTGGAAATATAAAATAAATAATATTTTTGAATATAACTATTATTTTATATACGTTTGAGTACATAAGGAAACAATCTTGTTATTACTAATCTATATTAATTGTGGCTTTCCTCATACAATTGATCCATGGAACGAAGGAGTAACACTGAATAATAATTGTGTTGACGAAAAACCCATTATAATAGTAATTATTAATATTATTATGAAATATGAAATGTTAATGTTGGTGACTGCTTGGTCATTTTCTCTTCCAGAAAAACAGATAAGCTGTGACCTGTTAGTAAGGCCATGGTGGGAGGGACCACTGCATGGCATCTTTGTCAGTGCTTCCCTTATTACATGATTTTGATGGCTTGAGGCGAGCTTCAGTTGTCAGTGACCGGGTGGGTGGGTAGAAGATGGACTATTATTGTATTGGAGGAGACTAACTAGGGAGGCCATGGCCCACTTCGCAGTGCAAGAAAATGGTAAAATCATATTGAATCTTCTGCAACCCCCAATCTACTCTAGTTGGTAACTGTAATGTAAGGGCCTCTTGTAATAATTGAAGCAGCACAGGGGCTAAGTCACACATTGATAATAGGGTTTATCGAAAACACCACACCATACCACTTGCCACGCCCCCTCTCTTTTCGTGACAGTCAACAATCTTTGACCACCTTTATCCAACCTAACTAAATCATTACTGCTGTTTATTAATTTATATACTCTTTTAATTTTCTATGTTGAATTTCATTCATTTGTAATATTAATATAGGTGTGAAAATGACCATGATCAATAAAAAGAAAAGAAGACCTAGCAATCTAGCTTTTAGTGATGACATCGGACTTCTTTTTTGTTTTAACAAAAATTAAAGAAACAACAGTCCTTTTTCTGTCATAATTTCATGCTTTGACAAATTAATTTAATACTGTAAGATTATTGTAGAACCCGCGGGGATTATGCAGTATAGGAACATAAATTTGTATTATGTTTCTCATCTGAGAAAGGCAAAGTAGCTAGAAAAAGAATGGTAGAGAGGGTGAAATAGCGAAATGCATGCTATAACAGTAGAAGGGTTCTCCGATATCACTTCAAATAGAATACGACACCCATGTTTGTCAAAAGGCTAAACAAGTTGATGTGCAATTTCCTTGTTTTCAGTCATAATTTTGGACTAAACTCCACACAGAACGACATACTTCTTTTCTAGGCTTTTGCTTTGTTGAATACTACGAGATAAATCTCACAGCTTTAGCCCATTGCCTAGCGTTGGATTTTACTCTCTTCCTCACAAGATGGTAACAAGTTAGATAATATATATAAGATTTGTGACCTTATTCGTCTAATTTATACAAAATATTATTATTATATGTATTGTGAGTTTTAATTAAAAAATTCATTGATATTCTTAAAACTTTTGTTAGTAAAAAATATATTTTTGAGTTTAAAAGGTTATATATAGTTATACATTATTATATTATTCTTAAAATCTAAAAATTAACAATAAAAAATAGTATCCTTAATAATTAGACACGACAACAAAATAAATAAATAAATAAATACGACAAGGAAAACTAACAGAAGAATTAACCGCTGTCCTCAACCTTCCTTGGAAAATAAGGCAATAGCATAGGACCTACTTAAAAAAAGCTAAAACATTCGACTACAAAAACATACAAAATGGACAAAGATAAACAAGTAAGAAAAACTAAGAAAGACGTTGCATTTTTTCTTTTCTTTTCAATTTCACGTATTGTTATTGAAAATTCTATTTAAACATTGTTTATTGATTTGCTTTTTTTTGGGAGTTCATTTATTTGCTATTAATTTAACAATAAATTATTTGTTAACTATCTAGTTTAAAATTCGAAAACTATTTTATTAAACTCATCAAATTATCTACATTATTTTTTATTATAAATAAAATAGTAGTTGTAATATAGTTTCCTAATACTTATTTGATGAATGACGATAAAAGACCATATTATTTGCATATATAGAATTAAAGAAGCACGACATATTTATGTCTTTCCTATCACTATCATAAGTAATGGTTGAGTTTGCGACCACACTCTCAATAACCAACAACACACATAACATTCTTTTATTAATATCATTTTTAATAATAACTACTATAACAACACACATGAGCGCCGTTTAGCATAAAAAAACTACTGTAGCATCATAAATAACACATATGATAAATAAATCTTCATTATTATCTGATGTAATTATGTATGTATTATGAGTGGTTCATTAAAAAATAGAGTTGGTAAGGGGGTGGATCCACATCCACCGCTTCTGCACCAAACTCATCAAGCTTGAACAATCACCATAGCCGTGGGCCAATGATTGATAGGTAAAATTCTATTTTATTTTTCCCGGTTTTTCAAAAAGTAAACAGAGTTGAACGGACGAATGAATAAGAATTCATATATTCAGAAAATTCCATCTCCTTTAAGATAAGAGACGAGGGCGCAGTCTCGGTTTGTGTTTGGGGGCCTCACTCTCACTCGTTCTTTCTCTCTTGTCTTCCATGCCCAAAATGCGTGTCCTCTTTCTTTTTCTGTTTTTCCATATTCATTTCCCTGAAACCCTTTCTGCCCCAATCTCAGAGTACCGCGCCCTTCTCTCTCTCCGTTCAGCCATTACCGACGCCACACCACCCCTTCTCTCTTCGTGGAACGCCTCCGTCCCTTACTGCTCCTGGCTCGGCGTCACCTGTGACAACCGCCGCCACGTCACCGCCCTCAACCTCACCGGCCTCGACCTCTCCGGAACGCTCTCCGCCGATGTCGCCCACCTCCCATTCCTCTCCAACCTCTCCCTCGCCGCAAACAAATTTTCCGGCCCCATTCCTCCCTCTCTCTCCGCCCTCTCCGGCCTCCGCTACCTCAACCTCTCCAACAATGTCTTCAACGAAACCTTCCCCTCGGAGCTTTCGCGCCTCCAGAGCCTCGAGGTCCTCGACCTCTACAACAACAACATGACCGGCGTGCTCCCTCTCGCCGTCGCGCAGATGCAGAATCTTCGGCATTTGCACCTCGGCGGCAACTTCTTCTCCGGCCAGATCCCGCCGGAGTACGGACGTTGGCAGCGCCTCCAGTACCTCGCCGTCTCCGGCAACGAGCTCGACGGGACTATCCCGCCGGAGATCGGAAACTTGACCAGCCTCCGGGAGCTCTACATCGGCTACTACAACACCTACACCGGAGGCATTCCGCCGGAGATCGGAAACTTGTCGGAGCTGGTGAGGCTTGACGCAGCGTACTGTGCTTTGTCCGGCGAGATTCCGGCGGCGTTGGGGAAGCTCCAGAGTCTGGACACGCTGTTCCTTCAGGTGAATGCATTGTCAGGGTCACTGACACCGGAGCTGGGGAACCTGAAGAGCCTGAAGTCCATGGATTTATCTAACAACATGCTCTCCGGTGAGATTCCGGCGAGTTTCGGCGAGCTGAAGAATATTACGCTTCTGAATCTGTTCAGGAACAAGCTTCATGGAGCTATACCGGAGTTTATAGGAGAGCTTCCAGCGTTGGAAGTTGTGCAACTGTGGGAAAATAACTTAACAGGTAGCATTCCTGAGGGTTTGGGCAAAAATGGGAGACTCAACCTTGTTGATCTTTCTTCTAACAAGTTAACCGGCACTTTGCCTCCTTATCTCTGTTCTGGGAATACTCTTCAGACTCTGATAACTCTTGGGAATTTTCTTTTCGGTCCAATTCCTGAGTCGCTTGGGACTTGTGAATCTCTTACACGGATTAGAATGGGAGAGAACTTTTTGAATGGTTCCATTCCCAAAGGGCTTTTTGGACTTCCCAAACTCACCCAGGTTGAGCTTCAGGATAATTATCTCTCTGGAGAGTTTCCTGAGGTTGGTTCTGTTGCGGTTAATCTTGGTCAGATTACTCTCTCTAACAACCAGCTTTCTGGGGCTCTGCCTCCCTCCATTGGTAACTTCTCCAGCGTGCAGAAGCTCCTTCTTGATGGCAACATGTTCACGGGTCGGATACCTCCACAGATTGGGAGGTTGCAGCAGCTTTCTAAGATTGATTTTAGTGGCAACAAGTTCTCGGGTCCTATTGCGCCTGAGATCAGTCAGTGTAAGCTGTTAACTTTCCTGGACCTTAGCCGCAATGAGCTATCTGGAGACATCCCTAATGAGATAACTGGCATGAGGATATTGAATTACTTGAATCTTTCTAAGAATCATTTAGTGGGTAGCATTCCCTCTTCGATATCATCTATGCAAAGCTTGACTTCTGTTGATTTTTCATACAACAACCTGTCTGGTTTGGTGCCTGGTACCGGTCAATTCAGCTACTTCAACTACACGTCTTTCTTGGGAAACCCTGACCTGTGTGGCCCCTATTTGGGTGCTTGCAAGGATGGGGTTCCCAATGGTGCACACCAATCTCATGTTAAAGGACTCTCCTCTTCTTTGAAGCTGCTACTTGTTGTTGGGTTGCTATTATGTTCCATTGCTTTTGCTCTGGCTGCAATATTCAAGGCCCGGTCACTGAAGAAGGCCAGTGAGGCTCGTGCATGGAAGTTGACTGCGTTCCAGCGTTTGGACTTCACTGTTGATGATGTTTTGCATTGCTTGAAAGAGGATAATATTATAGGGAAAGGAGGTGCTGGCATTGTCTACAAAGGGGCTATGCCTAATGGGGATCATGTTGCTGTGAAAAGGCTTCCAGTTATGAGTAGAGGCTCGTCTCATGATCACGGGTTCAATGCTGAGATTCAGACTTTGGGGCGAATCCGACACAGGCACATTGTTAGGTTGTTGGGTTTCTGTTCAAATCATGAGACAAACCTCTTGGTCTATGAGTACATGCCCAATGGAAGTTTAGGTGAGGTTCTTCATGGAAAAAAAGGGGGTCATTTGCATTGGGATACCAGGTACAAAATTGCGGTGGAGGCTGCCAAGGGGCTTTGCTATCTGCACCATGATTGTTCGCCACTCATTGTCCATCGTGATGTGAAGTCAAACAACATCCTTCTTGATTTAAATCATGAAGCCCATGTTGCTGATTTTGGGCTTGCTAAGTTCCTGCAAGATTCTGGGACATCTGAATGCATGTCTGCTATTGCTGGTTCATATGGATACATAGCTCCAGGTACCGTTGAATTTTGAAATAATTAATGCATCATATACATGGTTGTGGCAAATTTCCTTTTTCCCGCCTTATCATAATTGTACGTTTAATCATTTTGTTCAGAATTTGACTCTTTGACTTATCATCATGGTTTAGGTGTAGAGTGTTGATATTGAGGTGATGCCCCTAAATTAATTAACATTGCTATGTGGTTTTTCTTGACTTTGGTTTTCTATCATACCCAATTGATTCGTCCCCTTATTTAGTCTTTTTCTAAGCCAAGTAGTGAAAGTAAATGGTAGGTATCTCTGCACCGTTTGATTTTTTTGACCCTAACCCCCTCCCCCCACCTATGAAGTAGATAATGCTGTAGTCGTAGGTTAAGAGTTATTCACAACCGGAAACTGAGGGTTATGGGCAAAACATCAGATAAAAAGACCTGTTGTGTTACTTTATACATATTGCCTTTGTTTAACTTGTAGTTTCAAATTAAAGTGTCTTGCTTTATTATATAGTGTATGATACCTGTTGAATGTTTTGATTGCAGAGTATGCCTACACATTGAAAGTCGATGAGAAAAGCGATGTGTACAGTTTTGGTGTGGTTCTTTTAGAACTTATAACAGGCAGGAAACCAGTTGGTGAATTTGGTGATGGCGTGGACATTGTGCAATGGGTGAGGAAAATGACGGACTCTAACAAGGAAGGAGTTCTTAAAGTTCTTGATCCTAGGCTTCCCTCAGTTCCCCTTCACGAAGTGATGCATGTTTTCTATGTGGCCATGCTGTGTGTTGAAGAACAGGCTGTAGAGAGACCAACAATGCGTGAAGTTGTTCAAATACTGACCGAGCTTCCAAAGCCACCTGGCTCTAAAGAGGGAGACTTAACAATAACAGAATCCTCTTTGTCATCATCAAATGCTTTAGAATCTCCATCCTCAGCCTCCAAGGAAGATCAAAATCCTCCTCAATCCCCACCACCCGATCTTCTTAGTATTTAAAGTGCTCTGTTGGGTCTTTCATCTTATTAGTTCCCTTGGTTTGTGATAGCTTATCCATTTACTTTCTTTCTCTGTCTCTCTTCTGGGGTTGGGGTTTTTCTTCTACTTCTAACTGAAGGTATTAATGCTCTGATTTTTTAATGGTTTTGTACAGTAGGATTGGTGGTGTGGGGGTATTTTCTTATGAAGTCACTTTCTTCATCATGTACTACTGCTTTTTAATTTTTATCTTAACGGCCGCCGTTGTGCTTCGCCTAAGCTGGGGAGTGGGGAGGGTTCAAGGGAATGGTGGGTACTCTTTTTTTATGGGATCAATGACAGGTAGACACACAATGACGCAAACGGGTTGGGTATTAAACAGTGGGTATTGTATGGTTTACAGTATTATTGATGAATCCTGAGTGGATTGGCAAAGTGTGGACTCTGAGCTGTGACTGAGTCTATGAGTCAGGTTTGGATAAAAGCTTATTTGAAGAAGTTAGCTTGTTTCGAGAAAATCAGAGTGAATCAGGATTCAGGCGTGTTTTAGCTTTAGTTCGTTGTCCATGCCGTGACGCTTTTACAGAAGTTAAAAACTCTTTTGTTTTAGCTTTTTCATTTACGCTAAAAGATTAAAGTAACTCAGGTCAGGGGCACGAGACTTTGTAGCGTTAAGAGGGAT
Organism: Glycine latifolia; assembly: GCA_013407115.1. Taxonomy (NCBI): domain Eukaryota; kingdom Viridiplantae; phylum Streptophyta; class Magnoliopsida; order Fabales; family Fabaceae; genus Glycine; species Glycine latifolia. Next base: position 3,767,784 of record CM023951.1, read on the forward strand.
ACTTTTTTTTTCCTTGTTAAATAACAAAAGAGAGGCAGTGGGGATGACAAAAAAAGAGCAATCTTGTAATCTATTTATTATATATTAAAATCTTGGCGCTAATCCAACGAAACTCTGGTTGTGGACCACAGTGCTTGAAATTGGAACTTATGGTAGCTGGCTTTGATATAATCCCAAGAGAATTATGGCCATTGAATTTGCAGAAAGGGCTCGATAGAGGAAAGGGTATCCACGTGATGCACGCAACAAAATATTAGTTTGTTATGAGATGAGTTGTCATATTTCACCTCGTACAATAAAGTGTTGTTATTTTTGAATAAGATTGACCTGTGGTATGTCATAATAGATTCACCTTTATCTGGGTATGTGTCCAAACCTTTGCTTGGGATGCCTTGCCAGTTGCTAGCTACCATAATAATACACTTGTTTCACAGTTTCTCTGTATAGATGGTAAGATGAGGAAAGGTTAATATGGGGTTGGTTGGTGCATATGTAGTGTAATAACAAAAAAAAAAAAAAAAAGACTGTGGAATTGAAGTTTTTCTTTACACAAAACTTGCCCTGTGCCATTTGCAAAAAGGAAAAGGACAAAATTTCAGTACCTGTCTCATTTGGATGGGTTGTATTGTATCTCCTTCCAAGTTCCAGCCTTGGATCAAGTCTCACAGGATCCCTTTCAGTAGAGATGACAGAAATGAGAAAAAAAACAGTAAATTAAGATTATAATTTTGAATTAAAGTAAAGTATAAAAGTGTGATTTTACATTGTTTTATTATTTATTTCTTTTTCTCTATTATCTATTTAACTACGCCTATGTGTACATGCATGCATGATCTATCCCAAGCCAGTATAAAGGAGAAAAGTTGGTGTCAGATGTTGCGAATCGACCGTAAAAAAAATAGTTATTTTTATGAGATGAACTTTTATGATATTTCGTTTGGATGTACCCTTCTTAGCGACACGTTACATCGGGCCCCAGATGTAGCAGAAAATAGGTTAGGCCCCTTGCCACTAGGCAAGACGCTACATTAGTATCGGGATGTAGTGATAAGTGAGCTAGGGTCCTTGAAGCAAGACAATGTGTCAGGTCTTCACTCAGATTTGGTGACAAGTAGGAAAGGGTCCCAACACGTAGATGGGGGAGTGTGGTGGGCAAACATCGTCCAAGGGTTAAGGATGCATATGTTTTTGCCAGGAGGAAAGTGAATATTGTTTACTTACAAGAAACTAAGTGAGTTAGAGAAAAAGCTAAGGAAGTGGATGACACCGGTTTCAAGTTTTGGTATGCATGTATAACCAAAAGGCGAAATGGGGTCAAAATTATGATTGATAGAAGTTTCAAAGATAAATTTGTTGACGTCAAAAGGAAATGTGACACGATTATGATGATTAAGCTTGTAGTAGGTGATTTAATTTTAAATTTTCTTAGTATGTATGCACCCCAGGTTGCACTGCAATCAAGTGAAAAGAATCAATTTTGGGAAGATTTGGAGGAGGTTTTGAGAGGAATTCCATGATAGGAGAAGATTTTCCTTGAAGGAGATCTAAATAAGCATGTTGGTAAAAGCAGTGGAGGTTTTGAAAGAATTCATGGAAGTTTTGAATATGGGATGAGAAATGAGAATGAAGAAGATATCTTGAACGTTCACTAGCCTATGATTTGATGCTAGCGAACACATTTTACCGGAAAAAGGGAGTCTTATCTTATCACTTATCATAGTGGACAAAATCGTAGTCAAATTGATTTCTTTATGGCTAAAAGAGAAGATAGAAATTCTTGTATCGACTGCAAGGTCTACCCTGGAGAATATGTAGCTACACAACATAAGCGAGTAGTTCTAGAGGTTCAGTTCAACAAAGTACTTAATATGAGGAATATGGCTCAAAACCAAAGGATAAGATGGTGGAAGCTAAAGGAGGATAAATAACTTGAGTTCAAGGAAAACATGTTGCGGGAAAGATCGTGGGAGTCTATTGGAGAAGCAAATGCAATATGGAATAAGATGACTATGTGTGTCCAAAATGTGGGAAGAAGGGTGCTGGGAGAAAGCAAAGGAAACAGAGTTCTTACAAAGGAAACATGGTAGTGGAATGAAAAGATGCAGGAGGCAATTAAAAAGAAGGAATGCTTTAGATCTTTGCATAAAAATTCCAATGAAGAAAACTTGCAAAAGTTTAGAGTAACGAGAAAAAATACAAAGAAAACAGTGCTGGAAGCTAGAGGCAAGGTTATTGACGATTTGTATCAAAAACTTGGGAGCAAGGATGGTGAAAAATGTATATACAAACTTGCAAAAATGAGGGATAATAGGAGTAAAGACCTCACCCAAGTTAGATGCATCAAGGATGAAAATCAAACACTTTTGATAAAAGATGAAGATGTAAATGAAAGATGGCTAGACTACTTTAACAAACTTTTTAATGGAGACGACGATAAAAGTGAGGTGGACTTGGATGACGCTTATGGTGATTTGAATAGAATATTTGCGCACAAAATTAATACACATGAAGTTAAGAGGACTTTAAAGAGGATGAAGAATAAGAAAATTTTGGAACCCGATGATGTCCCTATTGAAGTGTGGAGAGATTGAGGCGATGTGGTAATAAAATGATTGACCAATCTTTTCAATCAGATTCTTCAAACAAATAAGATGCCTGATGCTTTGAGGAAAAATATGTTTGTGCCTATTTACAAAATAAGGGATATATCCATAATTGTTCTAATTATAGAGGCATTAAGCTCATGGGTCATACTATGAAGTTATGGGAGAGAATTATTGAACATCGCTTGAGGAGAGAGACCAATGTTTCTGTAAATCAATTTGAATATATGCCAGGAAGATGTATCATGAAAGTTATTTTCTTGATGCGACAATTAATGAAAAGTTATCGAGAAAAGAAGAAAGATTTATATATGGTGTTCATAGATCTTGATAAAGCATACGATAGGGTTCTAAGAAAAGTCCTAAGGTGAAAACTTGAGAAGAAAAAAGTATCATTAAAGTATATTAATGCAATCAAGGATATGTATGATGGGGTTACCACATGTGTGAAAGCTTGTAATGGAACATCAAGAGATTTTCCTATCACGGTAAGTGTATACCAAGGTTTGACTCTTAGTCCTTATCTCTTTATCTTAGTGATGGATGAACTATCAAAAGATATTCAAGAGGAAGTGTCATGGTATATGCTTTTTACAGATGATATTGTGCTTATTGATGATACCAAAAACTGTGTTAATAGAAAACTTGAATTGTGGAGAAACACTTTGGAGTCTAAAAGATTCACGATAAGTCAGAGCAAGACTAAGTATATGAAGTGTGAGTTTTCGCTAGGAAGAGATGCTGATCAAGACTCGGTGCATCTACTTGGTCAAGAGGTATCCAAGAAAGATACTTTTAGATACTTGGAAACAATTTTGCAAAAAGGTGAAAAGATTGGTAAAAATGTAAATCATAGAATCTGAGCAAGGGAATGAAATGACGAATTGCATCTGAGTTTTTGTGTGACCACAAAATTCTCCTTAAGGTAAAAGAAAAATTCTATAGAACAACTGTAAGACCTGCAATGTTATATGGAGCTGAGTGTTGGCCAACACATAAGTAACGTGAACATAAAATAGGGATAACATAAATGAGGATGCTAAGGTGGATGTGTGAGTATATGAATATGAATAAGATAAGAAATGAATATATTCGACGAAAAGTAGTAGTAGTACCAATGAGTAAAAAGATGAAGGAACCTAGATTGATGTGGTTTGGGTACATAATGAGACGACCATTGGATGCTCCTGTAAGAATAATAGTTTGTTACCAAGAGCTCGCCACAAAGAGAGATAGAGGTATATCGAAACTTACCTAGAAAAAAGCAATTAAACAAGACTTAATGGAGTGTGATATAGATTGACAAAATATATGTCTTAAGACGGAATGAAGAAAAGTTATAAACTAGATGAAGAGTTATACCCGTTTTCAGATGATCCATTTTTAGTTCATTTCCTCTTCATCTTTTTCCTCATTCTTTTACCCTTATTTTATTTTATCTTAATTTTCTTTTCTTTTGTGTTATTTCTCTTTTTTTATTTTCTTCCAAATTTTTTGTATCTATCATTGAGTTAATTTACTATCGACCCCAATTTACTTGAGTTAAAAATATTATTAATGTCGATGTTGAATCTAAGTGTAAAATTACTATTTATTTCTAGGAAGAGAGCGACTGGCAAGGGTCCCCTCACAAATAATTTTTTTAAAATTCCAAATCCAAAACCTTGAGGATTGGATGATGTTGTTCATAGGCTGAGACAATATAAATATATAATAGAGGAGTGTTTGTATTTTTAATATATTTTTCATTCTTTTTAAAAAATAAATTCATTCCATCTTTCATATAATTTTTTTAGTGAAACTCATTATTATTTATGAAGAGAAACTTATAAAATATTATGATTTTTAATTTTTAATAAATTTAGCTAATAGTAGAGAATATATTAAAAAAATTGTACTGATACCATTTATCTTCTTAGCAATTCTATTTTCCCCGTTTTATGGTTGTATTCTTTCTGATTGTATCTTCTGCTACATTACTGCTCCATATATTATTCTGTCCTGTATAACTTTTGGGATTTAGATTGAAAGACAGGCACCATGCGTAGAAGATCAGAAAACATGGTGAATTGCCACTTTTGTGTCGTCTTTTGCATTTTACCATTGCAATTCTTTGTTTTGAGTAATTGCCCAAGCTCTCCCTCCTAAGATTCTTATTTAGCAGTTTGCATTTGGAATTTTTCACAATTATACTCTTTAATTGGCTAAGTCCTTATTCATAAAAGGGATAAAATATTACATAAACATTAACTTACGACCAATAGCAGGTCAAAGATTTTACGCCTCTTCTTAAAAAAAAAAAATGCTGATGCATCATGCATCATTGAAAAGTTGTATATTTAGTTATCTATTTTTAATTTGAGTACATATAGTAAAGTGGGTTTTACATAAGTTGACCAAACATATAGTTTATATTCAAAATCTACAGAAAATTTACGTAGCCAGCATCAAAGCAATACAAAAGAATATTAAGGACAAATACTCAAGTAAAAATAAATACTATCATGTAGCAAATACACATATTCTAACTGTTCTTTGTATGTTTATAATTCATTTTTGGGGGTTACTCGTTAATTTTTATTTTTTCTTAAAAAGGTTCCTTTTTTATGTTGGCAAGTAAACTGTGCAAGTAATTGCAATGAAAGCACCTGATGTAGCACGACATGTATTATGACAAGTCCAACTAGTAGCTGCACTGATTGATTATTTGTGTTGTGTGGTTGCCCACAAGATCTGCCTTTTATTGTTGTTCCATCTCATTACTCTTCTTTGACTTCATTTATTATTGCAGACACCACAGTAGTTATTATAATGTTACGAGATCTATTCATTTCCTTCTTCCGAAGCATTAGTAAAATGTCCCAGAACTCGGATAATATATAAATGTCTGTTACGTGCTACTCCTATAGGATAATATAGATGCAGATATTTTATACATTCATTCATGATTCAAATATAGATCTCGACAGTGTGAGTACGTGATGTTTTACTTTTCATGAATTGCTAATTTTTTTAAAAATACCGGCTTATATATATGTCAATATCTTATAAATTATTAAAAAGATTTAAAACATCAGTAATTTATCAATTAATATAATTATAGCTAAATATTCATATCTTTGATTTTACTTGATAAATAAAGAAAGTAAAAAATATTTTTTATAAAAAGATCTATTTAATTAAAGAGAATAGAAAATAAAAAATCTTGTTAAAATTATAAATATATTAATTTACTCGCTTATTTATTAGTGTATTTAAAAATATAAAAAAAAACATTATCATAGTTATACATTTTTATTTTTAATTTCAATTGAATAATCTAAGAAATATTATTTCTTAGTTTTCATTACTTTCCACATCTAAGCAAAATATTTTTTTAAAAAAGAAAATAAAATATAAAGAAATAAAATAAAGGTGCTGACTTTAATATCTGCATATGGCCAGGAGGGCCTGGCCTCCTGCATCTACGATATGATACTGCAATTTGGGCTGCTCGAAAGTCCACTTTGAGTTTTCCAGTGCCAATGCCCCACAGTTTTCGAGTGCCAAATTCAAACCGATTTTGACCGTTAGATATAATATAACTATTCAATGGTTGGAATGTATGACAAAAAAAGAGTGAAATTACATGTTCATTTGTCATTTTTTATTTACAAATTGCGTATTTGTATCTCAATTAAAAAAAGAGAGATGAAAAGACACATGTTTAGTGTAAATGTGTTAAAGAAAGATAAACCCTATCAATCAAATTTATGATGTTTGATTAATGATAAGTGAGAAATAAAGAGAAAAGGAGGAAAGAAATTAAGGTGAAGGGGAAAACTCCCTATGGGAAAAAAAATCTTGTGTTTGCAATTAAATTAACATAAAAATCAGAATATATATATATATATATATAAATAAAATAATATATTTTTTTTTTTTTTTTTTTCCATAACTCGATGCATTTATTTCTTAAATCCAACAGAACCCGTAACCTTTAAACCACGAGAGTAACTTTACTGTTCAGTAGGTGAAAATAAACAAATCTGGATTGATTTTTAACAGACTCAAACTCAAAATAATAATTGGAATTCGGTATTCCAATTATTACATTTACATGTTTCTAGATAGAATTCGATATTCATACATATCACATAACTAATTATAAATCTATCATCTCACAATGGACACAGCACAATCTCACCATTTATTTTCGGACATCAACTACTCATTTTCTGATGAAAGAAATGCCCTTCTCAATGCTTGCTGCTAACTCTTTCTTGGCCTTTTCCAAACTCTCCCTGTTGAAATAAAAGCAGTAGATAAACTCTAATGTCTCAGTTTCACTATGTGCATAGGAAATTCTGAAGTAGAAATGCAAGTGATCACTGCATACCTCTCATAATCATTCAGGGGACCAAGAGGAAGAATTTCCTCCACCCCACCTCGGCCAAGTCGTACTTTTGATGCAAAGAATGGGAGTTCAGTCACCTAAAATGTAACAGGAGGAAAGGTTAGTAAGACTCCAACCCTAAGATGCTCAAGAAAACAGGCTTTTATATACCTGTGAAGCAACATATGCACATTCAATGATGCCAGCATCTCCTCTCAGGGCATGAAGGCATGCATCTGCAAATTTAACAGCAGCATATGCCTGCAGTTTATACAAGTTGGACATTACATTTACATGAAACGAAATAGCAATGTTATGAATTGCAGATGCTATAAAACACAGATGAAATTTCAAAAAACAGGGGAACAGTCACGTGAATTCATACACACAAAAGTAAAATTAGAATACTAACCATTGATAGTGTTGCAGAACCAGCTCCAGCTTTGGCCTAGAGAAAATTACAAACTGTACAAATCAAAATGCTGATGTATAGATAATCCATAGCAATGGAGGAACCATGTGTAACACGAAGTTACTGTCAAAAGCTACTAACTGATGCAATCCACCAAGATAGATTAGTAATTACTTTCAAACATAAAAACTCAAGTGTAAGTTTTCCTGCATATAGCAAATATTTTCACATAGAATTTTGCAGGCAAGCCACTAGGTCTGGCAAAAGCCACTAGGTCAATATATTGACTAAGTGCTCACTGGAATTGCAAACTACCAAGTAAAATAAATAAATGTAAAGAGGATTGGAGCAAAGTGATCTGCTCCCACATGAAATTTGAATCATGTTAGGCTTAAGCAAACCCATATTCAGTTAGCCTTTATACCTCTCCCACTTGGGTGGGAGAGCAAAGTTGCCCACAGGACCAGTTTATGCTATCTCTCACTCTCATTCAGATATTATTTAAGTCAACAGATGCTATACGTTGATCATCAAGACCCTCACAGTTGATGGATAAAGGAAACATGGGTAATGATTGAAGTTTGGAATGTTAGTAATTGAGATAAAAGTGAACAGATTTTTGTTATAAAAAAAAGCATATATATAAATGTTCACCTCAACAACTTCAGTTCCACCGTTTTGTATGCGATCAGTCAGGTACTCAATTTCTTTTGGGGTGAAAGAGCAAGGAGGTTTAATCTGATAATTGAGAGATTTTGTCATGTATTAAATACAAAATCAAATTTGGTAACCACTAAAATCAGAAATATTTATGGTGGAGACCTGAGAAAGAAGAGGTAAAATTGTGATTCCAGCATGTCCCCCAACAACTGGGACATCCACATCCCTTGGATCAACACCCAGAATTTCTGCCTGCAGTTTATGCCCAACAGGTAAAAATGAATGAAGAACAACTCTGTAAATAAGACTAAACAATAGTATGAGAGTGCTACAAGTACATACACTTTATGGTATCCAGACTTCAACAAATAATGCTATAGTATCCACATAATCTAGATTATTAAATGGATGTGATAGAAACTGGGATCAGGTATGATGATATTGTATTAACAACCAGAGTTCCATTTTTTGAAACTGCTATCATTATCAAAAATAAGGATTACAGACTGTATCTCTCAATCTCTGTAATACTGGGAAACAGAAAGAAAATGCCAGATGTTCTTCAAGGGACCTGCAAATCTTCCACATTTCCCTATTCCATTTTTGCCTGGCCTCACACTTCCTATCCTTTCCTATTGTATTCTCATTTCCCATAACTGAAATCCCTTCTTTTGCTATTACTCATTGCCTGCTCAGAATTAGGTTAGCTACAAATTATTAGCATGAATATTCCACCCTTTTCCCCCATTTTGATTTTCTTACCTACATGTAGCATACACCTTAGTATTAGGGGGTTATGAGAATGATAGTGCCAGCACAAGTGTTTCAATGATTGCATTAATTTCCTTTAACCAACAATGCTAATTACAGAGGTCCATAGGAAATTATTGCTTTATGCATATACCATCACTGGTTGTTATATTTAAGTAATACATGTAGGCATGGCTGGTCTAAGCTTGAAACAACAGAAATGTTGCACTGCATCAAGCAACTATAAAAAGCTGACTAATTTCAAGAACAGTAGCACATACCACAAACGTATTGGCTCTAACAACATCAAGCATAGTGACTCCCAAAAGTCTCTTGGGATCGTAAGTACAGGCTCTTTTGAAAACTTCGGCTGCAATCGGGACCGTGGAGTTAACTGGATTGCTTATCACATTGACAATGGCTTTAGGACAGCACTTTGCAATTGCTTCACACAACGTTTTAACAATTCCAGCATTTATATTGAAGAGATCATCTCTTGTCATTCCAGGTTTGCGAGGAACACCAGCAGGGATGATCACCAAGTCCATGCCTATAAGTGCATCCTCAAGCTGCTGCTGCCCCAAAAATCCTCGAACCTAAATACGAAAACTTCTAGTCATGTCTATGCAAACAAAAATGAAGATCAATTTAACTAAACTAATCTAGACTGTGGCCACAAGGTTAACCAACCCATCAGAATCCACATAGCAAGTTTATTAAATGAAATTAACTCACACACCAGCAATGTAGAGTTTTATTTATAAATTCATCTAATTACAAATTGATATGCATAAGAAGTTTATTGCCTTTTATAGTAATTACATTAAAGAGTTCAGTTTCTACGCACTTTTAGCAGAATTCATGGTTGGTATAACTTCTAAGTAGCTATTGGAAAAATTAATGCACTTATCACCATAGATGACAGTTGATGGATTAGATGTAAAAAAAATTTATTCTATTTCCATCAGTGCATATATTATTTCCATCAGAGAATAAACTTGTATTGGTTGAAAGTGTAAAAAGGTTTACAGTGATAGTTAATAAGAATGAAATATAATAAGTTTTTTCCATAAGCTAACTTTAGAAGCCCTGGTGTTAATTTCTCAAAAAGATTATTTTTAGCTTTTGTATAAACTAAAATTAGCTTATGAAGAAGTTTAATTAATTTTTTCAGTTTTATTTGATTCTCCTATGAAAACAGGCCTAATTTCCATGAAACCAAAATGGTAGGAACTTACAACAGCGCCGGTGTCAATGTGACTTATATCAGAAGTGACGCCAGGGGTGTTAACAACATCGTATAGGTGGAGAAGTGAAACGAGTGGATTCATCTTCATCAACATCGCCAGAGGTTGTCCTATGCCTCCTGCGGCACCCAATATGGCCACCTTGAATCCGGAGGCCCCACCTTTTGCACGGCAATCGCTACGCTTCAAACAAACATCATCCTCTCTCTGTTCAAAAGTCCAATGATGTTACTCTTAACAATCGAACCAACGGTCGCTGCAACTGCAACAGAAAAACAAAACAAAACGAACCTGGGGGCGGAGGTGGCCGGCGATTCTCGCAATTCGGTAGCTGGCACCTGAATTTGCCTCCATGATCCCTTTTCACGGGAAAGATTGCTGCGTCTTCAAATGCGAGTGAGGATGATTGATTATAAAAATGTTGCGTTGCGTGTGGAGAAAGATGTGATGTGATGTGATATGGGTATGCGAATTGGGAAGCGTGCAACTGCAAATTGACCTTATCTCAATGCGATCAGCTGTTAGGCTCTTTGCTGCTGTTAGGCTTCTTCACCGTTTCGATCTTCACTTCTGCTTCTGCTTCCTTTTTCCTTATGAAATTTTCTCGGGTTTTTTTTTTTTTTTTTTCTTTCTAAAATTTAGACCACGTGTAATGTTGACCTTTAAGTAAGTAATCATTTTTTTTCAACATTAAATAAAATTAATCTTTTTATTATTTTTTTGATTAAGACCACAACAATACAAAGCTTATTAATCTCGGTGTATTCTTCGATTATTTTTTTTACTTAAGACTATTACAACTTATTTGACTCAATTTTTTTCCTATTAAATTTGAAATATTTTAATATTTTTGTTCCTCAAAACCTAGAGGTGACAAAAGACTTGATTATTTGAACCTTTGAGAAAGACTACTAACATGTTTTTTAACACACTAATTTATCAAAATGTAGGACTTTACTGTTTGAGCCTTAATTAAAGGCAGACATTTTCTGTGCAATCTGATATAGCTCAATGCGGAACTAGTTTACAAAAACTCATAAAAATAGAAAAAAAAATATATTATATATTAATAATGTAAAAAAATTTATATATTATTATTCAATTACAAAATAAGGTATTTGGTAAATTTGTTACAATAATCACCTCTTAAAAATTATATCAATTATTATTTTGATTAATTGACAGGATATAAATTACACTTTTTCACTTAATCTTAAAAAGTATTAGTTTTTTCAAATCAGTATATATATTTTTAGTTTATAACTTAGAGGTACAAGAAGCAACAGCCAGAAAAATGAATACGAACTTGATAAAAGCACATTACAAAATACAACACGGAAAAAAAGTTCAGTCCAACACCAAAATGCATCACATGTAACTGTATACTATATTATAATATTTCTTCGTCCATGATGGGTGGGTGTATTGATCTAGACTTTACAAGTTAAAAAAAAAAGCCCATGAAAACAATAACTCTCAAAAGGTTGACCATTAGCTAAATGCATTACAAAATTACAATTTACAATTGGTATTTTATAATATGAATTTAATTTATATGTGCTTCCATTGTAAATTTTTTTAATGAAAACGTATTTTAACCATTTCAAGAAAAAATGATTCTCATGAATCAATTTTTTCCAAGAACTATGATTTCCAAATATAAGAAAAACTTCTCTCTTATCTCTTATCATACGCTCCTTATATAATGCAAAATTAAACATACTCGTCTTTTAGATTGCTCGATGGTGTCCAAGGCACAACACCACGTTTCTTCACAGTAATAGAAAATGGTTACATTTTGTGTTAGCTAGATTGCATTCACTTCTGTCTTGCTCCACAAGCCAAAAGGGACAGAAAAAAAATGATTAATGACGACGGCTTACAAAAAACTTTTTTACAGTAATTGATTGTTGCATTTTGATGATTTCTTATTTTCTTGTTCCGCAAAATGCAGGATTTCAAGATGTTTCATTTTGCTTGAAATTGGAATCCCCACTCTCCGGTAAACACGGTGAGCGTCAGAAGTTGTCTGCCGGTAAAGTAAATGAAGATCTCATTTGAGTCTCATTCCCAGGGATACTCACGTGCAATTAAACAATGCAAATAGAATTAACACGTTTGTGATCATAACATTTGGATAGGTAAATTAACCTAAAAGAGCATATGTTAAAGATCAAGTGATCAATGAATAAAAGAAATGGCAGGCAAACAAATTTCTATAAAGCATTCCTTTAGACATGTCATATGTTGATACTTCGCTTAAAGAAATTTATATAAAGCAAACCTCAAAAAATGAGGAAAGTTAGATTATATTTCTGCCTTCTATAAAATTCATATTTATAATACATTAATTTATGTGAATGTAAACAAATTTATACCTAACAAACAAATTGTGTGTCAAAGTGGAAGTAAACAAATTTATATCCAACAAATTTTTAAAGTAGTCATACTCCCCAAAGCAACAAATTCTTCTTTCTTCATTTTGTACATTAACTTTTATGCATGGGGTTGGAACTTGTTCGGGTATTGTTTTTCTCTATAGGGAATGACCAGAATTTATGTAAATTTTCTCAATATGTATCCTTTTCACTAAGCTTGGACACACCTTATAGTAAGTTTGGTCTTATCAATGAAATTATTTGCTTGAAAAAAATAGCTTTTAGAATTGTGTATTGAAATTTATAGAAGAAATTTCCAAATTTTTATTCAATCATAATTTTACTATGTATTTGAATGAATATTGAAAAAATTAATTTCAAATAAAACTGATTTTGCAAAATTAATTTTGACTAAAATTGATTTTGTAAAATTAATTTTTATTAAAATTGATTTTGATTTATTTTTTTATTAAGTGAAGAGAAAAAGCAGAAGAAACAAAATAAACAACTGAAAAAAACTAAACACACAGGGATGGAAACCCTAAGGCATCCTTCAACAGAAGACTGTACATGTTAAAGGGAGGATCATGCAAAACACTACAACATCCAAAGAAGATGTCCAAAACTTAGCCAGAAAATTTGCAGACATTACCTCCCTTAACGTCGTATGCCGTAATTTTGAGTTGATTTATTTGAATGTTTTTATCCTAAAAATAGGTTTAATATACAATTAATTAGTGTGAATTTTTTAGCACAATGTAAAAAATATTTTTTTTATCACTTCTAGTTAAACCAAGATTTAGAAACAAAATATGATTAAAAAAAACCAACAACCTAACCGAATATGTATATTTTGACTAAAATCATAAGAGATGAAATCAATTTCAATACTTCGTAGCATAAAACCAAACACACATTTAAAATTTATGGTAGCTAGTGTTTGTTTGAACATTATCTAATGTGAATCAAATACTCGAAAATCAAGGATGCCTTTGAGGCTTTGACGCGATTTTTGTCGCACAAAACCGGCCAAGAACTGCATAAGAAATCCGTCAATCCTCGAATATCAAACCCTTTGAAATTAGATAAGGTTCTAATTTAAAACATCAATCCTCGAATATAATTACAAGATAATCTAAATATGTGAAAGAGAAAAGGAGAGTTTTGTGTCTTACGAAAAATGGGGACAAAGCGTAAGCCGAAAAAGGCCCGTCACCGGCCGAAAAACGCATTTGCTTTGCAGCACGGACAAAAAAAATACTTCTATACCCCATATGGGCCCTCTCCTCTTATATACCAATCTCTTTCATCTCTCTCTTCCCATGCCTATTCTTTTTCTTTCTCATACACACTCACTCACTGAATTTATTGCACTTTGTGCCTAGAGAGAGAAGAAAAATGAAGAGGAGAAAACACTACTATATGGGCTCTACACAATTAATTTCTTTCCTTCAAGAGGCCATCACCAACATCAACAACATACCCTTGTTGACTCAAGCTAGCTAACATTCCCAGTTCTGCTACGTGAATAAGAGCAACTTGGAAGCCCAAGGATTGCCAATGTAACTTTGCTCTTCCCAACTTTTTCTGTTTTTAATTTCCTAAAAAAAAACAGATTTATCTTCTAGATAGATAAAAAAAAAAAAGGCAGACAGGATGGAGCCAGGCAGTGGTAGTTTTTAGTTTTATGGTTCCTTTTATAGAAAATAAATAAATAAATTTGTTCGAAATTTCTTTTTCGTACTTTTGTTCCCTTTGAAGAGGAGGGGAAAGAACATAGAACAGGCCAACGTTTTTTACTTGGGTCGTGTCATCATCATTATCTAAAAGGGTATTTGATTTTCTGATTATTTATAATCCATGCGTGTATGTGAGCTTAGCAATTATCGATATTGTGCCAGTGATACGTTGACAACCATCCTTCTTCTTCTTAGGCTAACATTTCATTGATTAATTGATTGCAGATTATTCTTGTTCTTGTTTTTACACTTTGTTTGTCATTAATTATTTGCGAAGAAAATAGTTGGTGATAATCATTTATAGCGTGGTACCTAATTTCTCATCAAGCATCTGCTGGGAAAATCGGTGAAATCAGAAATGAAACAATTATGTTCATGAAACTTCAAGGATACTTCTATGGTTCAGATGGTATTTAAGTTTTAAACTATAATACTTCTAAATCTTCAATAATCATTCTCCTACTAATTTACTTGCTTTTTTATATGATAAATATTAAATGTATTTTATATTTTCAAGACATTAATTAAGACGAATTTGTAAGAGAAGTAATAGAATGATATAACATTGCTCTTTAAATTCTACTTTGTTTTTTAATGGCTTGTGGGCTCGTGGCTGCTTCTATTCAAAATACATAGAAAGATATCACAGATGAAGTTTTCTTCTGTTTAATGTCCTCTCTTCATTTTCCCTTTTGCGAAAGGGTTTGCTAGTTCAGCTGTTACATCAGGCTATATCCTTGAATCGATCATTCGTCCCTAATATAGGTAAAAAAATTAAGATGTGAATTGTACTCGCAATTCTATTGGAACTAGGAATGTAAATTGATCACTTGAAACTTAATCTTCATTTGGAAAAACATGTAATGTTATTACTTGACTCATTCAGAAGAAACTAAAGTTTAGATTCGACTTGTTATGAAAATATGAAGCTTAAACTAATTTTGTTTAATTCATTTAATTTATAGTTTGATTATTTTTATCTATGAAATACTCTTGAAGTGTTTCTAGTTTCATTAATTTAAGTGTTCTTATATGTGTTAAAAGATATGATAAAAAGCAAGGAAATAAATAAATTATAACACTTGCATACAATAGAATTTAAAGATAAATATGCATAATTTATTTAATAAAAACAAAAACTTAATTGAAGTTGAATGTGTAAAAAAATTGGCCAATTTTCAATGTTATAGAAATACTTGTAACGGATATTTTTTATTAATTAAAATTTATCAAAAAATACCATTTTTATAGATCTTATCTCTTATTTAATAAGTATCACTCACAATTTTATAATTTTAATACATTTTGGTCAATAATATAAAATAAAGTGTATTAAAAAAATGTATTAATGTACTTGAAATTAATCGATGCATGCCTCATCCACTACTTCAAACACACACTAAATTTTTTTTTTACTAATATTTTTAATTGTACAGTAAATAATTTTTTTTACCGACATTGATTTTTTTTTTTTACCTTAATCCTAAACGTTAACTCCAACCTTATGTTTTTTGTTCGGCGTTATAAATTAAAATAAAAATGTTAAGTTTTATGTTTGGCTAATTCATAATGGTTTATATGAGATCGATATTCCAAACATCTTCAATGTTCACTTTTGAAATGCTCAGCATCATAGAGCACTCCACATTCTTGAATGTCTTATGTATATCTTGAATAATGAGTGTATATCATCATATCAAATATGAAAACTTTTGAAAATTGCAGTGAAATACTAGTGGTATGCCAAACGCGGTTTTCTTTATGTTTTTATTTTCAAATCTGAAAATAATTTTCCTATGATATCAACACACAGTCAAAAAGTGCGGCAGTTCCCTCTTTGAATACCTAATTTTGGTTTTCGAGATAATATAGTACAATAGTACTGTATAATATTACTCCATAACCTTGTAAAATCAATGGAAAGCTGTTTTGGTTAGAATTTCGATATATTTTTGTTATATAAAACCTTATTTAATTAAAGTGCGTGTTAAACATGAAAACTGAATGATCACGTTTTGTTGCTTATCTACATGGAATTAAGTTATTCACATGCTTTCTTTTCATATCTCCTTTCTTTTTTTGCTATCTAATGGAGCTTGACTTTAGGTTATATATGACCCTTCAAAATTATGTACGCACACGAGTGAGAAAACGATTTTCAGTATATTTGATCATTGAAACAAACAATAATGCAGCGTGGCTCGCCAAATTCTTGTTTGAAACGAACATTTAAGATTTCTGTATTTATGCTATTGAAATTGAACACAAGTCATTACAGGTCAATTAGTCAATATGTGTAGCATTTGTTTCAACGTCGAAACATGACATAGGGACATGGTTTTATGCATGGCACCGGCTACACAACACAACTCTAGGAAAGTGTTCAAGTGCTAGAAAACATTTCCATTTGGACAGGTTAATTAAGGAACCCAATCCAATGACTAACTGACAATAATATTCCCACTCTTCGCTAACCAAGTCAAAAAAGCTATACTATAAACAGAAGATTGGTATGTCTTCTCTTGTCGCTTTATATGATGATTCTATATAGATGTGGCAACAGGGAATCTGATAGCCTATATGTCTCATGCCAACCACCATCACCATTACGATTCATATTATAAACCAAATTGCTGAATTAGCTCAACTAATTTGGCCTTTTTGTTACGATCAAAAGGTACTATTTTATACTAAATGTAATATTAAATATGCCATATGCTTGCAGTTGCTAGCTAGTGTCGCCCATAGCTAGTAACTAAGAGAAGTCCATGACATTATGATAAAGGACTATGAAACTACTGCTTCATGACGCGTAAATAGAGCTATTCTTTTTTCTACTTCAATGACCAAATGATGATTTATCACGACTCAGAACTAATACTTTTGCCAACTTGCAAAGGTCATACCCTCACCTTATCAAGTTTAATAGGGAAGGGCACTGACAGAGTGACAATATTCAACATTATCAAATAAAGAGTGACAATATTCAACAGTAGTAGAACTGCGGAGTCAACAAAAGCATTTATTATATATAAGGTTCATTATTTTTGTAGATGCTGCATTTGCTGCCAAAGGGTCCATCACGAGAGTCTGGTTTAAGTTCTTATGCATGCTGCGTAGGAGTAATTTCTTTCCTGTTTCTAGCTAGTGCTTGCGTCATTACTATGGCTCATCTAATTTAATTTAATCGATGCTTTAAACCTTTCTAACTACTTAATTAATAGAGTCAAGTGGAATGGGAAGAAGTGAGTTTCATTAACTACTAGTATTTGTTTATCTCCAATATGATTATATGACCCTCGTGAACATTGTATTTGTAAAGGAGGAAGTGGGAGACAACTCCTGTCTTGTACCAAACAGCTGATTCTTCACGGCGACGCAGAGCCAAGATTCTTCCCAAGTATTAACTTCTGGTTTTTTAAATTCTATTTTCAAATCTGCAATAGATCTTATAATGTTTTGAAATTTAATTATACCAATGCATAATGTTATTGTCTTTTTTCCATCTCTTGACAACGGGGCTTTCCAAATTCTCATACACAAGACACGACTTTGGTTCTATAGCTATCTCTGGCTCAAATTATCAAGCAGCCCTTTTCTTAATCAATTTGACGCATATTTTTAAAAAAAGGCTAGAGTATTTTCGAAACATTTTTCAGTTTCTAGCTGTTGGAGAAAAGTTTCTATTAAGAACTATTGGATGAAATGACGTATACAAATCATTTTTTTTATCTATATATCTCTATGCATATTGATTAGCATATTGAATGTTTATCAAATATTTTTTTTATTTCAAACGTACAACCTAAAAAAAGGATTACACAATGATAATATAAAAAAATTTATATAATCATTTAATCACAACATCATATATAATAAATTTATTAATTTTTAAAATAATTTAAATGATAATTTGTAATTATTTAGATAGACATTAAACTAATTTTCAATAACATGAATTCTTATATATTTTAAATAATAAAGTAATTGTATTTATTATATATTTTTTAATTTGAGTATGAGGAGGGAGACAAGGTTCATTTCTATTATTTTTATTTTTCTATGTTGGAGCAGTAAATGTTTATTGTTTATCGCTTTTTTATTTTTTTTATTTTTATTTTTCTATTGCATTTACTATTATGATTTTTTTTTTCTTACCCTTTGTCCATGTGGCTTTCTTCTATCTATCTAATTCACCTCCAATGAGGTGGATGTTTATGATTATTATTATTGTTGTTTCACTTACATTCGTTTCTTTCCGAAGTAGGAGTAGTTCTTAGAATAGTAGGTATTGGGGTGGATGGAATGAATTCAATTTGGTAACTTTGGAATGTCTGAAATCTAAGACCAGCAGAAAGTGTAGTTATGATTCGTTCTTCACTTTTTTTGTTTTTTTTTCTCTAGAAGAAAGGCAACAAGAGGAAAGAGAATTGGTTCCCAATTGAAATTGATCCACACCAAACTGCTAGTCCGAATCAAATCCAAAGTTCTTTGGTGATAGTAGTATCATTTAGGTGTCATCCACCGGAAAGCGATCTCTAGAAGAATGATTCTTATTTCTGGAAGTAGTATACCTCTGTGTGCTGCATCAGTGTCCTATATGCTCTCCGCTTCTGGTTTGGCTTGCACATTAAAAATAGCTCCTTTTTAATTACTTCAACAAAGAGAACCGCGTGAGTTCCACATCACTCATGTCTGCTTCCAACTAGTCACCATTTCCATGCATGACCATGACATGAAGAACAAGAGGACCTATCTCCGTGCTTCCCTTTTTCTCACTCACGAGGGGAGGAGCCAGTGTGAATACTCATACTGAACAACAAGGTCCCCTTAAAAGTTAAGCATTCTCACAGCAAAATAAACCCTTCCTTGCTTCGTTCTCTTTAAATTAAGAAACATGCGGCGGCAACCATTGTTTCTGTTTTTACTTTTATCATGTTTATTGAGCTCAAGTAGTGGTTTATCTCAAGTTTTGTCCCTCGAGAGAGAGACTCAAATTCTACTGCGGGTCTAGAACAATCAGCTTGAAGACAAAAACAAGAGTCTCAAAAACTGGGTGCCCAACACCGACCTCAACCCCTGCAACTGGACCGGCATTACCTGCGACTCACGAATTCAGTCACTTGTCTCCATTGACCTCTCCGAAACTGGAGTCTACGGCGAGTTCCCCTTCGGTTTTTGTCGCATTCACACCCTCCAAAACCTTTCCGTGGCTTCCAATTTTCTCACCAACTCAATCTCCCTCAACTCTCTGCTTCTCTGCTCCCACCTCCGTCTCTTGAACCTCTCCGACAATTATTTCGTCGGAGTCCTGCCGGAATTCCCGCCGGAGTTCACCGAATTGAGAGAGCTAGACCTCTCAAAGAACAACTTCACCGGCGACATTCCGGCGAGTTTTGGACTGTTTCCACATCTGAGAGCGCTCGTTTTATCCGGAAACCTCCTCAGCGGAACGATTCCTCCCTTCTTAGGCAACCTCAGTGAGTTAACTCGTTTGGAACTCGCTTACAACCCCTTCAAACCAGGACCTTTACCTTCCCAACTAGGAAACCTCTCCAATCTCGAAACACTGTTCCTCGCCGATGTAAACCTGGTAGGGGAAATTCCACAGTCCATCGGGAACCTCACCTCGCTCAAGAACTTTGATTTGTCTCTAAACTCCCTGTCAGGTAATATCCCAAACAGCATTTCAGGTCTGAAAAACGTTGAACAAATTGAACTTTTTCACCAGCTTTCCGGCGAATTACCCCAAGGTTTAGGAAACCTCAGCAGTTTAATTTGCTTAGACCTCTCTCAGAACGCTCTCACGGGAAAACTACCAGACACAATCGCTTCTTTGCATCTCTCTTCTCTCAACCTGAACGACAACTTTCTCAGGGGAGAAATTCCCGAAAGTCTATCTTCAAACCCGAATCTGAAGCAACTGAAACTCTTCAACAACAGCTTCACCGGGAAACTCCCACGAGATCTGGGTCGAAACTCTGACATTGAAGATTTCGATGTCTCAACCAATGACTTGGTGGGAGAGTTGCCAAAGTATCTCTGCCAGGGGAACAAACTGGAGCATCTCATCACGTTCGCGAATCGCTTCTCTGGAACGCTCCCTGACCAATACGGCGAGTGTCGTTCACTTCAATATGTCAGAATCCAGAACAACCAGTTCTCGGGCCCGGTGCCGCCATCGTTTTGGGCCCTTAATGGGCTTCAGTTTCTGGAAATGTACAACAACAGGTTCCAAGGCTCTGTCTCTGGTTCCATCTCTAGGGGACTCTCCAAACTCATTCTGTCCGGTAACAGCTTTTCTGGCCAATTCCCAATAGAAATATGTGAACTTCATAACCTCCTGGAGATTGACGTCAGCAAGAACCGCTTCACCGGTCAAGTTCCCACCTGCGTAACTAGGTTGATTAAGTTACAGAAACTTAGACTTCAAGAGAACATGTTTACCGGCGAAATTCCCAGCAACGTGAGCCTCTGGACTGACATGACAGAGTTGAACTTGTCGTTTAACCGGTTCAATCCCGCCAAAACTCGGAAATTTACCGGATTTGACATACCTTGATCTCGCCGTTAATTCTTTAACAGGGGAGATTCCGGTGGAGTTGACGAACCTGAGACTCAACCAATTCAACGTCTCTGGTAACAAGTTGCACGGGGTGGTTCCTTTAGGTTTCAACCGCCAAGTGTACTTGTCGGGTCTAATGGGAAACCCTGGTCTCTGTAGCCCCGTTATGAAAACCCTGCCTTCGTGCTCCAAACGCAGGCCGTTTTCTCTGCTTGCTATTGTCGTTTTAGTTTGTTGCGTTTCGCTCCTCGTGGGGTCCACGTTGTGGTTCCTGAAGAACAAGACGCGTGGTTATGGCAGCAAATCCAAGAAGAGCTCTTATATGTCAACCGCGTTTCAGAGAGTGCGGTTCAATGAAGAAGACATAGTTCCAAACTTAACCAGTAACAACGTGATTGGCACAGGGAGTTCGGGTCGGGTCTACAGAGTGAGGCTCAAGACGGGGCAAACTGTGGCGGTGAAGAAATTGTTTGGTGGTGCGCAAAAGCCTGACATGGAAATGGCGTTCAGGGCTATAATAACCCAGGTTTAGTAATTAAGAGAAAAGGAAGAAAAGTTTAAATTTGTTAAATTCCGTCAGAAAAAGCGTTAGCGACGGATTTTGCGACGGAATTAGCGACGGAATTTTGCCTGTGAATAGTGCCACGCCTGGAGCGTGGGAAGTGCTCCAGAAAGTTGATTTCCTCTGGAATGCCACGCCTGGAGCGTGGGATCCACGCCTGGAGCGTGAGATTCTCGCTGGGGGCCTATAAAAGGCCATTTTCGCGTTTTTGCTTGCAAAAACTGCTTCTTCTTCTTCCTCTGGACTCCAGTAGCCATGGGAGAGCTTCCCAAGCTCCCATGTTCATGCTATATGACCTTAAACACCTTCCTAAGCCTAGTAAACCTCCTAGAAACCAAGTTTGAGCCAAAATCCTTCTTCCCTATTCATTAGAAACCCCTTCTCTGAGAAAGCTGCAGAGAGCTCGAGATTGGACGAGGAACGGCGGTGGTTCAGTGCACCAAGGCTAGGGAGAGTAGCCTAGAGGCCTTCCTCGGCAGTTCTGAGGTAAGAAACTCGAGTTTCTCCGATTAATTTCTGATTTGAGGATTTTGATGAATAGTGACCCATTTGTGATGGAGCTAGAATTAGCTCTGGGTCCAGTTGATAGATGTGTTCAGGAGCATGAGAGGAGGAAGGATTAGCTTTCAGTTTGTATTTTGGTGGCTGTTGGTTTTGCTCTAGGTTATGCATGGGTGACTTGGACTGAGTCACTTGATTTGAAATATGCAAGAGTCATGTTGAGGGGCTTGATGTGCCTGAGAAGCCTTGAGAACGGTGTCTTGTGAGATAGACCGTCCAAGCCCTATGAGAAACCCTGAGGTTTTGGTTGAGAGAGCTGAAATGCTCTAGGTGAATGGCTTGGTTTGAGTCTGGAATGACTCTGAGGCCATGGATGAACCAGAGATAGACCACTGAGGGTCTATGGAAGGCTTGTGTGGATAGGCCTGATGAACCCTGGAGTAGATGACTCGGGTTGAGGGAAAGAACTGTGGTTCCTTCCCAGAGGCAGTGGATGACTGCTGGATGAGCTTATGCATGAATATATGCTTGTATGGCCTGTGATATGTGCTTGTATGCATGGTTAGGGCTTAACACGGAAGTGTCAAAGAAGCAGACCATCAGTTGAGGCTAAAGCTGAGGGGCACGGCTTGCCAGGTAAGCTCATCGTTCTGTGATGTCTTTCTCTTTCTCTTGTTTGCCACCCAAGTGGGTGATGGGTGCATGTCATGTTTGGATATATATATATATATAGGTGTATTGTGCATGCTGAGAAAGAAAGGTCGTGATGGCCTGTTATTGATGATGATATGTGTAGAGATAAGCCTAGAAGGCTGGATGAATAATGCTTAGGGTGGAACCCCTGCTGTTCCAGAGATTGTGATATGTGATAAACCCTAGGATAGACACTGAGAAAGTGTGAGGGTATTTGACACCTGTGGCTTCAGGTGTGGCCTTGGGCCTGAGATGGAGGAACACTGTGAGATGTTCCATGGCTTTGATGTGATACAGATCAGAGAATGATCTGTGATGGAATCTATAAGATACTGAGATGGTATCAGGCTAGTTGAGGTTCCCTAGCCAGAGGAAGAGTTTGAGGACTCCCTGGAATAGCTGAGATTCCATGGGAGGTGCCACTGCTCTCCGCCTAAAGACCTAAGGGCGGATTGCCCTGTATGGATGTTCCTCCTTAGGCAGAGATGATGAGAGTCTTGAGTGAGTATTCTCAGGTGATTATGCTGAGATTGATAAAGACCATGGTGGTGGTCTATGTTGAGGATAAATAGACACTGTGATAGTGTCTGAGTTCTGAGATTCTCTGGCCAGTAGAATAGAGTCCTATGGTGGTAGGACAGATGGTATGTGATTGGAAGTCCTGTGGGATTGAGAGCTCCCTGATGTGGATTGTCTCTCACAGGCAGTGGATTGGAGATCCTGAGGGATTGAGAGCTCCCGGAGTGGATAGTCTCTCTCAGGTATCTGAGCAGGAAGTCCTGAGAGATTGAGAGCTCCCGTTGTGGATTGTCTCTTTCAGGCAGCTGATGGATAATCCTGGGGGATTGAGAGCTCCCGGTGTGGATTGTCTCTCCCAGGTAGTGGAAAGTCCTGTGGGACGGTGCTCCCGTTGTGGATGACTCCCCAGGCAGTTGAGATGGAAGTCCTGATGGATGGTGCTCCCTGTGTGGATTGATTCCTCAGGCATGTGTTGTGAAGACTTGAGTTGAGAGATTCCTCAGGCATGTGTTGTGAAGACCTGAGTTGAGAGATTCCTCAGGCAGTGTATGTGAAGTCCTGAGTTGAGAGAGTCCTCAGGCATTATGTGTAAAGTCCTGAGTGGAGAGATTCCTCAGGCAGTGTGTATGAAGTCCTGAGTGGTGAACTCAGGCCATGCTTTATATATATATAGCATTGGAGGCGGTGCCTCTCTGGTATATACAGTGTCCAGTGATTGACACTGATGATTAGGTATCTCTGTGAGATCTCTGTCAGACGATTATGAGAGCCGATATGAGATATTGAAGCCATGATTCTGGCTTGGCTCTGTTAGATGGTTTGAGATGGCGGTGAAAGCCAGGATGAGGGGTGATACCTCTGATACTGAGAGTATCTGGTTATGTTACCCTGTAGTGGGTCATGAGAGCTAGGATAATTTCCTAAGCTCGTTTCTGCTTAGATTTTATGTGTTTTGTGCTTGGGGGTGAACCAGGGTAAGGGAGGATCTCCCAGAACTCTGAGTTTACTGAGATGTTTATCTCACCCCTGTTGTGGGTTATAATTTTCAGGTATTTCCAGAGAAGAGGAGATACTCCAGGGAAGAAGACCTAGCTGAGAGTGCTGAACCTGGTCATGGGCTGCAGATGAAGAATAGAAGAATCTTTATTTGATCTCTGTCTTGTATAGGGTGTGAGTGTACACCCATAGTTTTGAGCATGTATATGTACAGTATCTGAGCATATTCTTCCTAGTTATCTCTGTTTTAGTTCTTATGCTTTATGCCTATGTTTTTATAGGTTATGTTATCTGGATCAGTAAGGGGCTTGTTGATGATGTTTTGTATGTTGTTTTATATTCCATACATGATGTAATCAAGATAAAACGATTCTCTCGTTTCCGCACCGCTTTATATGACGCTGATAGCGCTAATCTGATGATATGAACGTTAACACACACCGGGTGCACACGGGGTGTTACAAGGGCCGAGATTGAGAGTCTGGGAAGGATTCGGCATGCGAATATTGTGAAACTGTTGTTTAGTTGCAGCGATGAGTTTAGGATATTGGTGTATGAGTACATGGAGAATGGGAGCTTAGGGGATGTGTTACATGGTGAGGACAAGTGTGGAGAGTTAGTGGATTGGTCTAGGAGATTCGCAATTGCTGTGGGTGCGGCTCAGGGGTTGGCTTATTTGCACCATGATTCTGTGCCTGCTATTGTTCACAGAGACGTCAAGAGTAATAACATTTTGCTGGACCGTGAGTTTGTGCCCAGAGTAGCAGATTTTGGACTCGCTAAGACTTTGCAGCTTGAGGCCACCCAGGGTGCTATGTCCAGGGTTGCTGGATCATATGGTTACATTGCTCCAGGTCAGTTTTCTTTTGTTTTTCTCCATGTTTATCAACAAAATTTTATAGTAATGTTAGGGAGGGAATTTGCCGAGAGAACACATACGTAAATTAGATTATTAGTTAAGACAAAAGCTACTTCAAATTAATATTATTTCAACTCAGTCAATTTTGAACCCATCGATTCTTTTAAACATCTCAAGATTTAACTAAAACTGGATTAGATACTAGTATTTCAATGTGATTTTAGATGATTCAATGAGAATCTTAACATGTATGAAAATGACTGAGATGGGTGTGAATGTGAGTAGCGGTCGTTCAAGTTTAAGCAATATAGTGACTGCTCAATTTGCTTAAAAAGACAGAGAATGTGACACCTTCATATTTTGGAAAACTTAATTGCTAATGTATACCTAACTAATTTAATTTCAGAGTATGCTTATACAATAAAAGTGACTGAGAAGAGTGATGTCTATAGTTTTGGGGTGGTGCTGATGGAATTGATCACGGGCAAGAGGCCTAATGACTTTTCATTTGGTGAGAACAAGGATATAGTGAAGTGGATCACTGAGACTGTTATATCACCATCTCCTGAAAAAGGAAGTGGCAATAATGGGAGAGGAAAAGATTATATTATGAGCCAGATTGTTGATCCGAGATTGAACCCAGTCACTTGTGATTATGAAGAGATAGAGAAGGTTTTAAATGTGGCCCTACTCTGCACCTCAGCGTTTCCCATTATTAGACCCTCAATGCGAAGGGTGGTTGAATTGCTCAAGGACCATAAACTGTCATGATGCTGTGTTGAGCTTCCCAAGCTCTGTCCACAAAAGGATCCAAATTTTGCCTTGCAGTGGCGGTAGGCACCACATGAAAGCGATTGATGGCTGTGCATGCAAGAAAACTTACTTATGAGAAAATTTTGAGCATATTTATAATTAAGGATTGAATAGCTATATGAGTGATTATTTAGTAGTTCATTGTATGTAAATCTTGTTGTATATATGATGGCACGTGAATCCTGTCTTTGGTCAAAGTAAAAGTAAGTAGTGAATTGGAAAGCCATGTCACAGCCATACTACACTGAAAGAGAAATACCTTCCTGCAGGCTTTAGCATATCTTTGTTTTGTCTCCCTCTTTTTCTTTATCCATTTTTGGAGCAAAACTGTAAAAAAAAAAAAAAAAGGTTGGCTTGCATTCTTTTACAATAGCGTACCACTCATCTGATCCACTGATCCACATTTGATTCCAACGTTCATATGTCTAAGTATTACATTGTCATATTGGTACTTGACATATATGTCACAAGTTTAATTTTGGTAACCAAAATTGATCTGTTGGAATGTTTATTCAAGATAGCTACTAGACAGGAGATACTAGAGAGTTGGAGTAACCCTTTGTTGGAATGTTGACAGCAAGAGAGTTGCAATAATGTCGATACCTTTTATAGGGTGAATTTTCCTTACTTCTTTCCTCCCAATAGAAATGAGAGCATATGATTGCTTAGGTATGGCCGAATCTGTCTCTCTTATCTTTCCCTCATGAACGCTTGGTTTTCAAGCAAGGGTGATTCCACTACAAAAAGCTGCAGTTGTTGAAACGTGAAGGCAAGTGGGAATTGACTACTGATGGAGAAGGCCCATCTCACATGCGGTTCTGAAAAAAATATGGACAGTGGTTCTTTATTAGATTGATGATCCATCCATCTTCTGAAGGATTATGTGGGCATCCATCAGAAAAGCGATACAAACCAAGCCTTTGTCACAGGCTCACAGGTTCATAGCATGTGCTATGTAGACATTAAGGTAGGACAATTTTTTTCTACTTGACTTCGAGTCTACCATAACTGCCTGATCATGCAGCAATTTCAATTATGTTTTCCAAAAACATAGACAAGTAGAATCAATGGAGAGGTAAGAAGCTAATATCATAACCAATCAACATCTAAACAGAATATAGATAAAATTATAGAAAAATATACTCCTTTAGTATTTTTTCAAATATTATCCGATGGTTTGAGGGAATAAAAACAGTATTATCCCATGGAAAAGATATATTTTTTGTTGGGTATGACTCATACTTTATCCGCTCCTTGGTGGGCGGGTAGGGGCCTAAGGGAGCCGCCCTGATAGGGGATAGAAGGTAGCACTCCCGAAACTTCTTTTTTTCGTGACCTAATACTGTTGTTGACCTTGTGTTTTATTATTTGTAATTTGGGCTTAGACTCATGAATAGCTACGGTATTAGGATTTCTAAGCCTATATATTTTCTTGTAATTTGAGTGCATGTAATGAGTATGTGAAGAAAATATAAAAAATAGCTGGACGTAGTCCACATTGGATGAACCAGGTAAATATTGTATGTTATTTTTTTCTTCCATTTTCTCTTTTTTTTACTATCTCGATTGTTATGTGATTGTGCGGTACCCAACATATTTATCATATCATATATTTGTTGGTCAAAGACAGCAAGTTAAGCAATAGCACGCAAGTCAATAGCTTCATAGAGAACTTCAAACTGGTGTGTTTGCTGAGTTAATGACCTTTTAGTTCTCTGAATACATCCCAGAAGAAGAGCATCTGATTCCAAAGTGCCAAGCGCAAACAAGTAGCAAGGGAGAAAATTATAAAAATAGAAACATGAATGCAAAAATAACAGTTAATGTAGTTAAAATCTAATGTAACAAAGATAATAGTAAAATAGAGAGACAAATGCAAGCATAAAATGTAAATGCAGTTAAGATAAAAACATACATTAGACATGGATAAAAGAATATTTCTTACGCTGGGATTTTCAGGCAGAATGTCTGCTATGTAAAGGCCCCTTTTTTCTTTGCATAATTGGTAACAAGAGAAGAAAGAGAGGCTTACTTACCAAACATGGAGGTGTATTTAACGAGGGCTGAAAGTAAACCCTTTGAAGCCCAAATCACTCAATCATGTAAATCCATCCATTGTCCATAATACTTGCACCTAAAAAACAATTCCTTCCATTTCACAATCTGGTAGCGTAAATCTTGTTGAGGCTTTCTAATAATTCTATATGCTACACAAAGTTTTGCCTAAACGAATTTAAGTAATAACTAACAAGCCCTCTTCAATTGGTGTAAATGCTCTTGTGTATCTAAGTTAAAACCACTTTTTAAGTTGAACTTAAATGCTCTTACTAATCTTGTGAATAATGAGAGAATATCTATTTATTATTTTGTGAGTCATGCCATATGATATACAGCCTTTTTTTGTGACAATAAATCAATAATGACATCAAAGGCAAATCAATAGAAAAAGTTAACTTGAGATGGAAGGAATTCCTTCATTACATGAAGAATGTATTATTGATATATGTCTCTAATAAAAGGATTCAGGTCCTTTCTATTTCATTTGAAAGAAAAAGGGCAACTCTTTCTTTTTAAGATCATATCTCTTTCTTGAATAGTAAGACATAATTTTTGTTAAAAAAATAGTAAGACATAATTTGTTGATAAAAGAATGATTTTTTTTTATCAATATAGATTTATCATAATTATAAAATTCACTACTAGTTATTACATTAGTAAAATGGTGCCCTTTCATTTCAAGAAAACCACACACTCTTCTTAAGGTTGATTTAATAAAAGGGTATTAATTTCTTAGCTTATAAAAAATAATAGAGGATTTAGATAAATAATTCAATTGAACACTTATTCAATAAGTATTTATGATGTAAGCAATTACATACAAGTTATTTTCATAATTAATAAAATAAAAGGGATCAAATATTAGTAAAATTGTGATAAACTATTATTTTTTAGCATATTCAAACTATTTTAAACTAGATCCAAGAATCTAATTATGAAAATTGTAGGAGGTTAAAAAATTTTTTGAGGGTCAAATGAATATTCTCAAAAAATTCAAGCACCTATTGTTGTATTAAACCTGAAAAAGAATCTATGTTATAATTTTAGCAACGTAAATAAATGATAGTGTTTTGCATATTATTAAAAAAATGTAGTTATTTGATTTTGAAACAGATAAAAAAACATTAACTTGATTTTGAAATTTGAAACCCATTCAAATTCAAATAGATAAATAAATGTAATAAAAATTCAAATAGTAAACCCCAAATAAATAGTTGTAACAGTATGTGCGAATGTTAATGGAGTAATTTAGAAAGAAATAAGGTATAGTACGTTCGGTTGCAACAATTGCATAGATGGTATCCACGTGGAGATGGATGAGTCACATTGGGCGCGTGAAAAGTGGAGGAAAGAAGGGTAAAATTGGACGGCAATAAAGTTTGATACATAAAAAGAAAGAATACAAGTTAACTGTTAACCGCGGTTAATTTAAACGAATTAAGATGACTGAGTGAGTAACCCACTCTAAATTTTTATTTTTTATCCGTCTCCATAGTTCATCCCATGATCACATTCACAACCACACCTATAAAAGAACGAAACCCAAACAGAGAAACGGATCATTCGACCAGAGAAGCCATTCTTCAGGTCGGAAAAATGCTTGCTGGGACCTTTATTGCCTCGAGCATGGCATTCAGGTAAATAACATTAACTCCCTCTCCGAATTTCAATACATTCATTCATTATTATCTCCAACATTTTTTCAATCCTATTGTGTTTCTGCCCTTACTAGTTACTACATACTCGCATGAATCTTGAACCATTTCAGTTTCAACATATCACAATTGCTCATCATTTGGCTACAAAATCTATATCTGTTTCAGATATTACTAATCAAACAACGCATTATATGACGTTAGTTTTTTTTCTTTAAATAATTTATAATTTATACTTCGAATTCTTTGTTATTTATGATCAATTTAGCGTTCATCTACGTTGATCTAACGTTCTGCCATTCACAATCTACAGCTATACCTTGGTAACCATCTTCAGTTTAAAAAAATAAAAATCTACGAGCATGCTTTGTAGCTAATTTAAAAAGAGTCCTTGGATGTTGAGCATCACTGTGTTGGTTTTTAGGCTGATGGGCAGATGCCGAGTGATAAGACCATAGGTGAAGGTGACGATGCTTTCAACACCTTCTTCAGCGAGACCGGTGCCGGAAAGCACGTGCCTCGTGCAGTTTTCGTAGATCTTGAGCCCACCGTCATTGATGAAGTCAGAACTGGCACATAGCGCCAATTGTTCCATCCTGAGCAGCTCATCAGTGAAAAGGAAGATGCGGCAAACAACTTCGCTCGTGGCCATTATACTAGTACTGTTTTTTCCCCATTTCAAAAATTGTGCCTTTTCTTCGATTGTGTAATAAGTAATTAACAGTTTTTTTTTTCCTTATGGTGATCTCTGCTTGGATCGTATCAGAAAGCTTGCGGACAACTGCACTGGTCTCCAGTGTTTTCTGGTTTTCAATGCCGTTGGTGGTGACACTGGTTCGGGTCTTGGATCCCTTCTCTTGGAACGACTTTCCGTAGATTATGGCAAGAAATCCAAACTGGGTTTCACTGTCTATCCTTCACCACAAGTTTCAACCTCTGTTGTTGAGCCTTACAACAGTGTCCTTTCCACCCATTCCCTTTTGGAGCACACTGATGTTGCCGTGCTGCTTGATAACGAAGCCATGCATGATATTTGTAGGCGTTCCCTTGACATTGAGAGAACCACTTACACTAACATTAACTGCTTAGTTTCTCAGGTTTGTGTTTCTTCAACACATATAAGTTGAAACAAACTCTGCAATATCATTTTACGAGCAACCATCAATTTAGTCCTTCAAACATTACCCTCTTTCTCATAATTTTTAAATTAATGAAATTATGTAAGTTGTTCCTAAAGTATTGACTATTGAATATCTATCAATTTAGTCCTATGTTATATTTTACAAATGTCTAGGGACCAATTTGAAAGGATTTTTTTAAGACTTGGGACACTATTTAAGACGAGAGTAAAACTTTAGGGATGAAAAAAATTGATGGTTTATTATCCGGTTTTATGACGTGTGATCGATCTGACTTCCTTATGATCATATTTTCAGGTGATATCATCACTGACTGCATCTCTGAGATTTGATGGTGCCCTGAATGTGGATGTTACTGAGTTCCAGACTAACCTGGTACCATATCCGAGGATTAACTTCATGCTTTCATCCTATGCTCCCCTGATTTCAGCAGAGAAGGCATACCATGAACAGCTTTCAGTTGCAGAGATCACAAACAGCGCATTTGAGCCATCCTCTATGATGGCCAAGTGCGACCCTCGCCACGGTAAGTACATGGCTTGTTGTCTGATGTACAGAGGCGAGGCGATGTGGCTCTTAAAGATGTTAATGAAGCCGTAGCCATTATCAAGACAAAGCGCAACATCCAATTTGTCGATTGGTGTCCCACTGGATTCAAGTGTGGCATAAATTATCAGCCTCCAACTGTTGTTCCAGGGGGAGATCTTGCCAAGGTGTAAATAGCAGTGTGCATGATCTCCAACTCCACTAGTGTTGCTGAGGTTTTCTCGCGCATTGACCACAAATTTGACCTTATGTATGCCAAGAGATGTTGGTGAGGGCATGGAAGAGGGTGAGTTCTCTGAGGCTCGTGAAGATCTTGCTGCCCTTACGATGGATTATGAGGAGGTCGGAGCAGAGGCTAATGAAGGTGATGAAGGCGAGGATGGAGATGAGTATTGATTAGGGAGTTACTTTTTCGTGATGGGGTTCTTTTATGTACTTTCCTTGGCTTTATTTGTAAGTTGTTGCCATATATGCCTGCTGTTTTCTGCATGAATGGTTGTTTGCCATTTGATGGAGCTTGCTCTGTTCCAGCACTAAATAACTTCAATGACATGATTGTGGCTCTTTAGTTAAAATTGAAATGTTTATGCGCAGTAATTTGATTGTCTTTGTGATTGCGGAGCTGAATTCTGTGTGCTTGCATATGAAAAAAAGTATAAAAACTTGCATCATGGATTGCATTTGAAATCTATAGTTTTATAGCTACTATTTGTACTATTCTCCTAGAGTTATTTTTTTTGAAAGGATTCTCCTAGAGTTTGATGTCTATAATTTGAGTAATAGAAGTTTGTGTTCAAGGATTATCTAAGTTACTTTTAGATGAAACTCAAAGAATAATATAAATAATACCTAAGAAATTGCATTTGAAAGAAAACTAAACATAAATATAATTCTGCAAGTATTATTTGTGTTGTTTTTCAATTAAAATTGGACTTTAATTTAAGTATATTAAAAACTTACATTATGTGTAAATAGAAAAGTTTATGTTAAAGAAATATGTTGATTAAATAAATAAATAAATAAATTATGCAAGTTATTGGTGTGTCGATCCTCTACATACAGCAGTGCTGCCTCTGCAACAGTGATCCTAGCCATCCAATGTAGAATTTCAAGATATTGGGGGAAACCATTCTTCTGCCAACTGCACAGACGCACGCATAGTGTGCATAATTCTAGGGAGATGTGTAAAATGCAAGGCCAAACCAGCACAATTTGCCATATGACAATAACCGGCCCAATTTAATTTGATTGAATTGAATTATTACCTAATAAACTATACTTACTATGTATAAAATAAAACTGCAAATGGAATTTATGTGACTTTGCAGGCCTAAACTCAACACAAGCCTTGAATGGCCACGGTAAAATCCGTTTTTCTCCTTTTTGTCGTGGTTTGGTAAATAGAAAGAAACACAAGAACTGAAAAAGAAGAGAGAGACAGAGCTGTGAATGCTCATGCCGATTCTCAGAGTCAGAGGTTGAAGAAAACTCAGGGTTTTCATCTCCGAAGCATATTTGCAGCTTCCCGCTTAGGGTGTCCTTGCATTGTAGATTCTAGCTGTAACACGGACTTGTATCCCTCATTCCCTCACTGAGAGAAAGGTTTCAGGCAAATTAATCGTTTTCATTATTATTTTTTAAATACAACCTATGGAAGACAAAAAGAAGGATCAGGAACGCGGTTTCGTTTGTAATCAAGAATCTCAGACAAATTATGAACCTCGGGTATGGAACTCTCGTTTTTCTGATCAATCTTTTGTGGCTTTACAAATTCAGTTTCTTGTCAAGCCTTTTTTTTTCTTGTTCCCCTTTCTTTCTTTCTCTGTTTTTTTTCTTTGTCTTAGTTCTATGTTACTAACAGATAAGCTAAGTATGAATATGTGTAAAGAAAAGTAGGAATGAAAAAAAAACGAAATTTGAACTAAAAAGAAAAGGAACAGAAAGTAAAGATTGAGTTTTTATTTTTAGAAATTCACTTTTTTTTTCCTTTGATAAAAATAAAAATACATTGTTATATGTATTTTTCTTTTAGCTTAGGTATCTTAGGGTTCTCATCTTTTTAATTGGAATCATAAGTAAAGGAGTAGCATGAACACCTCTGACAAGAAGAAGCATAAAAACATGTAAATATTGCAATTTCGGTTGTTTAAATACTCCTTTTGAGTTTATTTAGATGAATATGATGATTAACTCAGAACAACCAACAGAATGGACAGCCAAATGTGTCTGTTGGTCCTATTGCCAAAATTAGTAGTCCCTCACCTTCACATGACACGCCATACTCAAATCAGCAACAACAGCCTCCAATTGTTCAATGGCCCTACACTCCTCAAAATGCCACAGAACAATTTTTGGCAATGCACTTCCCCACCCAAGCATCACCACCTGGTGCCTCAAATCAATGGCAGCACTTTGCATATTCGCAGTTATTTGCACAGTCAGCATCACCCTTTTGGCAACCTCAACCACCCGGAGCAAATGTCCCTACATTCTTTCAGCCCTTCACTGATACTGGCTTTCAAGGAGGACCTTCCTCAACAATACAGACACCACTTCCCAATATGTGTTACAATTACACATTTCCTGACTTTCCAAGTAAGTATGCAACTTTTACTCTTCAATTATGCAATACTTTATAATGCAGTCATTTTATAGTTTAATTTGATGGCTGTTTTACCAAATTGTTAAATACTGTGGGAGTAGGAGTGCTTTTCCCCGCATTTCTTTCTATTGTAACTAGAGTATATTTGAATTGAATGTATCTGTAATTGAGCATAGGGAATTTTACTAGCTAACACATCATCTTATATATTATTGTCATCTGGAAAGCACGAATATGAAGCAGAACACAGATATATGGCAAACTTAAGTTAAAGGATGTGACAACAGGGCTATCATATGACATACAAAATTTCCATAATTATTGCAGTAATCTCATTTTTTTTAGGCATAAAAATTTAATAAATAAAAGCAAGAAAATTGTAATGTACTAATGTGCAAGTATTAAAGTGTTCAACATGGATATGAGTCCCAAACATGACCAATATTTTGATTTTTGAAGTGTATGTGCTTCCTTTGTTGTCAATGTCCCCTACAGGTTGGGTGCAGTAAACATATAATTTAAGCTATAACATAAAGTTTGATACCTTGTTTACAGATTCTTGGAATCCATCTTCTTACATGGCTCAGCTGTACCAAATGCAGCATCCTTATGTTTTCAGTTTTCCTGGTGCACCTAACTTTTCTTCAGCAACTCCTAAGGAGCCTGATTGCTTAGCTTCCAGAGACCATTCTTCTCAAAAAGGAATTATGAGACCACTTTCAAAACTTTCTCTGAAGCATCAACAACTTTGGGAAGCTCAGGTGAATACTTCTCCTCGGCTCACATTCAAATTTTGATCATTACGATTTCTAGTGTCTTGAGTCTTGACTACAGATATCAAGTTTATTTTTTGCAGTCAGCAGAGAATGTTAAGCTGTGGAATGTGATAAACAAATTGCAAGCTGAAGTTTCTGATCACAAGGATTGGCTGAAGAAGCTTGAAGAAGAAGTATCCTCATTCAAAAAGGAAGCAGAAGTGCTCACTAACAAAGTTATTGGGACAATGCCTGTATTAACAGCGCAACCAAAAAAGAGAGGGAGGCTTAAGCGGTCATTGGCCTCGGTGGATGCATCATTTGAAAAAGTTAAATCACCCTTTGGAGCAGTTAAATCATCCATTTTTGAAAAAGTTATCCTTAAAAAAGTGGAAAATGAAGAAATAACTACTCGTTCCAATACCAAAATGGTGCAGCACGAAAGCCATGTTAAAGATGTGAGCTACAACACCCAGATTAATCAAAGCAACCCAATTATGTCCGCATGTCAAGGCCAAGTTCATCAGGAATATCTAGGAATCCAAACATGTGGAAGTAGAGTAAGTGTTAATTTTGGAAAGGATGAAGACTTGAAAGTAGTCTACTCTGAACCATCACAACCAGATAAAGTGTTGAACAATAGTAGCATGTTTGTTTCAGCTAAGTATGTTGGAAATACTGGTAATGGGAATTTTGGGTTGACTTCTGGCACACCTTCTCAAGACACTCCAAAGGATGTGCTAGATATAGCTCGTCGAAGTTTCTTCCATAATAGCAGTTTCATCCAACAAGGAGGAAACATAACTCCTGGATGGAGTTTGAGTTTTGCAAATGAAGAGGATGCTTTAGAAGATGTTGAAGATGCTATGGAAGAATCAGCCAAAGATGAAAATGAAGTAATGGGGGATGACACTAGCTCCGCTGCTGAAGAAATTGGTGTAACGAAAGACCTAGGTGGTGGTTGGTTGCCCCATGATGATGATATGGCAACTAGTCTAAAAGTCAAAGCTATGTCTCCCCTTAACAACTGATAATAGTGTTTTTACAAGAAATGTCTCGTACATCTAGTTCCTAACAATAGATTTTTAGTATAATGGAATCACTTGTTGGGTATGGCTGATACCGTGTCGTTAGCAGATTTCAAGGAGTAATATTATTGTTGGCCTCGTGTTTTATTATTTGTAATTTGGGTGCAATTGTACGAGTATGTGAGGAAATATAGTAAATAGCTGGAGTAGCCCTAATTGGATGAGTCAGGGTAAATTCTGTGTGTTGTTTTCTTCTTCCTTTTTCTCTTTTTCTATCATCTCGATTGTTGTGTGATTACTTAGTACCCAACATCACTTTGCCCAACAGGGATAATCTTCTAGCTAGGTGAAAGTCACCAACTTATCAATCATTTTTGGTATATAGACTATAGAGCAGTATGTAGATTTTTGTTAATATTTGTCATATCATTCAAGAAAGTCCACGCAGTTGGTCCTTTTGAGTCACTTGTGTATGCTATTTATTTTAAATAATAATTATGATATTAATTTGTATAATAATTAATTTAATTGCAATTAAAAATGAAAATTTATTTCATCATTAATTCAAATTTAAATGAAAACAAATCATTTCAAGAAATTGTGATTATTAGGAATGATCGAAAATATGTTTGATTTTTAAAAAATATTATTGAGAATATTTATATATATATATATATATATATATGTGTGTGTGTGTGTGTGTGTATAAATATTACAACACATTTAATCCAAGTTAATTAGGGTCGGTGAAAGAATATTTATATATGTTTCTTGAAAATTAAATGTTTTCATATTTTTAATAAAATGTTTCCATATATTTTAATTATTTAAAACAATAAATAATATAATTAGATACACTTTGTGAAAACTAGATAAAAAATTCCGAAAAAACATTAACCATATTTTTTGGAATGAATTTTTATAAACCAAATACGATTAATATTTTTAGCAAGACATTGATATCTCATATTAACATTTCACTAATACCTTTATTAATATGGAAAAACATAATTTCCTATTCTAAAAGTTTTTAAATAAAATCTCGAAAGGAGAAACTAGATATTGATTTGGCTTTTTTATGCAAAAGGGACAATTTTTTATAATTATGATTTGAGGGTAGAATTTAAACAAATTATCAAATGAAATTAAGTCATAATAGGTGTTACAACTTATGACTTAGAAGTCATAATCTTTTTTTATTTGTTT
This sequence comes from Glycine latifolia, assembly GCA_013407115.1. NCBI lineage: Eukaryota > Viridiplantae > Streptophyta > Magnoliopsida > Fabales > Fabaceae > Glycine > Glycine latifolia. The sequence continues at coordinate 3,804,445 of CM023951.1, forward strand.
AAATTGAAGTTGTATTCAGTGTAATTTTTTTAAAATAAAATTTTAATGGAAGTCGTACAATTATTTACTACTTCCAAGTTGTAACCTCTTTTTTTTTGTTTTACGACCTTAAAGTCTAAAACTATTTATTTTCTATTTTTTTGGGCATATAACTTCAATGTCGTATGACGTTTTTTTTTTAAATTGTATCTATTATTTGTTTTAATTTTATTTTTGTTAATTTTTTTTAAAATTAGTTTAACTTAATAATTTAAAAATAAAAATAATTTGAATTTTTAATCTCGAAAGGAGAAACTAGATATTGATTCGCCTTTTTTATGCAAAAGGGGTAATTTTTTTTAATTATCATTTGAGGGTAGAGTTTAAATAAATTATCAAATGATGTTAAGTCATAATAGATATTACGATTTATGACTTAGAAGTGGTAATTTTTATTACGATTTTTTTTTATTTGTTTAAATTGAAGTCGTAAAATTTTACAACTTTAATGTAATTTTTTATTTGCATTAACATTTTAATGGAAGTCGTATAATTATTTAATACTTCCAAGTCGTAACCTCTTTTTATTTTTATTTTACGACTTTAAAGTCTAAAACCTTTATTTTTTATTTTTTTGGGCATATGACTTCAAATATGACCCATTTTTTCTTTAAAAAATTGTATTTATTATTTGTTTTAATTTTATTTTTGTTTACATTTTTTTAAAAAAATTAGTTTAATTTAATAATTTAAAAATAGAAATAATTTAAATTTTTAAGTTTGATTTAATATTTTGTATAATATTTTATTAATTTATGTAATGCTTATTTATTTAATATATTTTTTTTACAGTTTTTTAGTAATGTTAAAATTTATATTTCAAAAGTCTTAATTTTAGATGAAAAATTTTGTTATTAATATTAATTTATAATATATTAAATAAGATTTAATTATTTGTTATTTTGTTAATTAATTTTTATAATTATCATTAAGTTAGTTAATAATTTTGTACAATAACGTTAATTAATTTTATTTAATAATTATTTTAATATTGAAAACATATTATGGTTAAGTAATAAAAAGAGTTATAATGCCTTGATAAAAGTGTAATGAATATAAAATGAACATTACAAATTAAATAAAAGTAAAAAAAAGTAGAAATAATATTAGTTGTCAACTTCCTTAGATGGATAATTATGACGATTATATTTTTCATGTAGGTGAAACATTTTTAACTGTAACAAATTATTAATTAATTAAAAATTAATTAAAAAAATAAAAAATAATTGAATCTTATTTGATATATTATAAGTTAATATTAATAACAAAATATTTTCATCTAAATTTAAGACTTTTGAAATATAAATTTTAACATTACTAGAAACTATAAAAAATATATTAAATAAATAAATATAACATAAATTAACAAAATATTAAATAAAATCATAAAAAATATTAAATCAAATTTTAAAATTTTAAAAATTTAAATTATTTTTATTTTTAAATTATTAAATTAAACTAATATTTATAATTTTTTAAAAATTAAACAAAAATAAAATTAAAAGAAATAATAAATACAAATTAAAAAAAAAAGGGTCATACGTCTTTGAAGTCATTTGCCCAAAAAAATAAAAAATAAAAGGTTTAACAAGTCGTAAAACTAAAAAAAGAAGATTACAACTTTAAAGTCATAAATAATTTTACGACTTCCATTAAAATTATAAAAAAAAATTGATTACTACTTTGAAGTCATACATTAAAAAAATTACATTAAAGTTGTAAAAAAATTTACGACTTCAATTTAAAAAAAATAGAAATTGTAAAAGGGAATACGACTTCTAAATTAGGAGTCATAACACACTTATCCCCATTTAGTAATTTATTTAAATTTTACTCTCAAATGATAATTAAAAAAAAATTCGACTTTTACGTAAAAAAGCCTATTGATTCAATATGTATATAAATATCTTATATTATTTTGTATATTGTATTATATTATGTGAATAGTTTTGTTATTAATGTCATTCTAGAAACATATTTAAAGACCTTCTTTAATACAACAACTATGTACATTTAGTGCATAACATCTGTGATCCGGACTTTATGGTGGAATATGGCAAGTATTGAATTGAAAATGTATGACTTTTATAGTTGGACTTTATAAAGTAGTGAGGAGAGAATGGGGATCCCGGGTCATCATCAAATTAATTAAGCCAACATGGAAATTGCATTTCAATACCATCCATTTTATGAAGGATACATGAGAGCATCCGAATTTTCCAATTAATCCAACTATAGAAATTAAATTGATTTATAATAAGGCCATTCTATACAAGAGGGAGGAGAATCATTTATCATTTAATATTAAAAAGCCACGAATGAACATTATATTATCATTTCGTTATTAGCACTCTTAAAAACACAAATGTGGGGTTAATTCTGAAATGAAGTGTCATGAAAACAGATTAGAGCTATTCAGAATTTACATAGCAAAATAGGAATGCAAATAAATAAAAGTATTAAAATGTCAATAGACGACGAACACGTGGGTGAGTGGCAACATGACTACGATACAGCTCCATAGAGATAGACTTTCTAATGCAACTCTTTTCCTCTAGATACGTTAACAAACAATACCTATTTTTATTTTTTCAAATAAGCTATAAGAGTCAAACAAACTATGTGTCTCTATCTTTACGCATTACGCAACAACTTATTCGATCTCCAAGTCCCTCGAAACAGAATAGAGAGTGTGATGCTGATGACTAGGTAATAGGTTATAAGTAGTAGTACATGATTTCTTCCATTATGGTTTGATTTCCCCAAATTACAAAACCAACAAACAAACATAAAATTGAGAGAATGGCCATGGCCATGGCCATGGGCGCCGTGGACAACAAAGCGGCGAAATCGAAACCTCCAAGGCCGAAGCGAATATGTTTCTCATTCGCAGCGTACGCCAGCGACCTCCTTAATTGCCTCAAAGCCTCGAAGGTGGTAATCGAGGAAGGACTCTCCGACGCAGAATTCTCAAACATAGAATCCACATTGAAATTCTCGTTCCCACCGGACTTACGCGCGATCCTCCAACAAGGCCTCCCCGTATCCCAGGGCTTCCCCAATTGGCGTTCTTCCTCAACGCAGCAACTACAAATCCTCCTCAACCTTCCTGCCTCCTCGATTCTGCGTCGCGTCTCTAATACGCGCTTCTGGCACCCTTCGTGGGGCCCAGAACCGTCCGACCCTACCCGAGTCATTGCCCGCTTATTACATGATGCGCCGCCGCTCGTTCCGATTTACCGCCATTGTTACATTCCCTCCTCCCCGGACGCCTCTGGGAACCCTGTTTTTTATGTCGACTACGACGGTGATGTTCGCTTGCTCAGCTTTGACGTGGCGGGATTTTTTCGGGAGTTTCTGGCGCGGGGACCGGAGGAGCCGGTGTGGGCGGCGACGGCGGCGAGGAGGGTGAGGTTCTGGTCGGAGGTGGCGGACGCGCAGGGCGGGGAGCTAGGCGGGTGTCTGGAGAGGGTGGTGTGGAAATTACGTGAGGGAGGGTGGACGGAGGAGGAGATACGCGAGATGATGACGGTAGAAGAGAAGAAGTTGAAATTGAAGGACAAAGAGGCGTTGGGGTGGCACGTGAGAGCGTTGTCCTTGGTTTTGCTGCGTGGGGGCTGGAGCAGGGAGGATGTGGTGTACTCGCTCGGTGTTGTTGGTGATGAAGGAAAATCGTGGTTGGAATTCCATCAGGATCAACACAATGTCAATATCATCAGTTTCTAACCTTGTCACTTCTAATGTCTCTTTTGTCTCTACCTTCTCCATCCTCTACTATTAGTCAACCTGTCGCATTCATTTCACCCCGCATTTTTTTATTTTTAATATAGTAATTTAGAGATATAGAATACATACAGGACAAGATAGATAAATAGATAGATACTAGTACTATTTTTTGTAAACAAATTTTTAAGGACGATGGAACATAGTTTAATTTCTCAGGTTCTGTGGATTCTGTTTTTTTCATTTGCACCTAAAAATAAGTTGATTTTTTATTATTATTGAAGGAACCAACTAATCCCTCGTTTTCCGCCATCAGAAAGGAACCGAATCATGCGAATTTGCATGGAACATGACAATTGAATTGACTCGCCCTATACGGTAGATGTGCTTCTGTTTCAAGCTTCCTTCCTGGACCACAATTAGGCCATACATAATATCTGATATTCTTTTTTTGTGAAGGCCAAAACGTTACGAATTTCTTAATTCTGGTGTTTTAATTTTTATTCTTTAGTTGGGTGGTCACGAGATTTTGATTTAGAGTTTTTATTTCATAAAATAAAGAATATATATAGAGATTGTTTGTCACTGGTGTAGCCGTGTAGAGAAAGGGTTGTTGAGTTTAGGACAATTGGGCACATTCGAAATGGGATTGGGTAAAAAGTCCTGTCTCTGGTTGTTTCTAGAAATGACTTGGGTGATTGCAGAGACGCGAAGCAGGGCGTTGCGCCGGCCAAAATAAATTGTCCGCGTTTTAATGCAAGTGGCAACTCTTTTGGAGTTGCTAATCTACACATTTTTTATCCTTAGAATAATTTCAGCATGGCTCAATAACCTTCTTCATACGCAGTACAATTTCTACTTATTTCGCTCAGTTTTCTTGTTTGTCGCTTTCGATTCAATTAACAATTATCAGCAGTTATTAATCAGGTATTTTCTATAAATACGAAAATATGTATTCACAAAGAACACTGTAACAACGCACGCGTTCCAAAAGCATGTTTTCTCTTGGTTATTAGAATTTAATAAATTGTATTTCATTCATTTGTTTAATATTGCAAAGTTTATTTCATATGTTAAAATTTCTATCAAATTTCAGCGTGTTTGTTTTGTAAGGCAACAAATAAATTCTGTTGCTCACAGATTAACTAGAAGAATAAATTTATGTTGAATAAATTTATGTTCTTATGTTGGTTCTTATCACTTTAGTTATTTAGCATCCTGCATTGCTAATCAAGTCCTAAAGAAAATAATATTAGCCAATTTTTTTTTTTTAAAAGGCGTACATAATGTCAACGATAGTTTATAATTTATATATTTTTCTCCCGTAACTTAATCAGACGTTTTTTTAAGACAAAATTGTATTTAAAGTTAATGTATATTAATAAATATTTAATACCTCGTTAATAATGTTAAATGTATTTGACTTACATGTAATTATTTAATACCTCTTTAATAATGTCATTTTAAAGTTATTAGGTGTAATTAAGTGTTATTTTCAACTGTATACCGTACTTGATGTGATTTTTAAAGTCATTAGATTAGATGTAATTAATCTTTGGATTGCATATTCTTCTTCTCATAACAAAAACACTTCTATACTATATTTAATTAATCTTTTTATTTATTTTGAAATAATTATTCTCTCTATATAAACATGTATGACTATTTACTTTTCAAGTCTCCACTTTCTCCATTCATTCTCACATTTATTTTCATTTGTGTTTGTTTGATTCGTTAAAATTATGTTAATGAACATAAAAAGCATAATAACACAAGTTACATAATAATTTTTATCCTTTTTGGTAAATAATGGACAACATAAATAACATAATATAAAATTTACTAAAAATACATAATATTAATTATATCAAATTTAATATGTTTACCAAAATAAATAAAAAGAGATAGATAGATTAGAAATAAAAAAATCTAGTATTTTCTTTTTTAAAATGATTGTGTGATATATATTTTTAATGCGTTGTACTTAAAATAAAAAATTGTCTCATAATTTTTTAAGTAACAAAAATTAGAAATTTTATCCTCATCTGTTTGTTTTGTGTTGTCTTATTGTCCACTACCATATTTGAATATTCTCATCTCATACAATGATTAACTTTACTCTTCTAATGTCCAAATGATATATATTTTTTATGCTTTTAATATCAATAATTTAATAAGCTATAATTGAATACCATAAATCAATTTCAAATTACATATTTTATCTTTAACATTCAAAAAAAAAATTTATTAGGTGTATGATATATCTTCTCATGCTTTTAATGTCAATTGAATAGTTTAACTTATCCTTTTCAATTAATCATTTTCAAAATTCTTAGTTCTATAGTTGAATATTTTTTAAAAGTTATAAAAAATTAACAATCTAAGTTATTCATCATAAATATAATATATAACTTATATGTTAAAAAATGTTTACTTATTACATATTTTAATTAAAATATAATTTATACATTTAAAAATATTTATTTGTTATAAATTTTAGTAGTATAAATAAACATTAATTTTTTGTAATGCATACAAAAATACTAGCTGAGAAGCAAAATAATCAGATTTTGAATTTCTAAACATCATTTGTTTTGAAAAAAAAAAGATAGGCTAAAATATCAATAATCATGGAAAGAAAATAGCATGAGTAATTTAAATCTTACAACAATTTATTTTCTTTATATAGTAAATATTGGATATGTTTTTATTTATTTCTAAGATATTAAATATATTTAATTTTTTATTTAATAGTAATATTTATAAAATAATAGGTGAAATTGCTATTGCATTACACTATTTACTATACAAAAGAAGTGAGTTTCTTTTTTATATTTTTGGTTGGCATGGCTCAAGGCTCACTTGAGCCCCAATTTTTGCACCAATCTTTCATTTGACAGTTAAGCGAATGCAAGGAATATCAGCTTGCAGATTAAAATGCTCGAGGAATTGTACTGTACTGTATGCATGTCACGTTTTGCACACACACGGTAGGAGCTTCATTTTCTTCTTTACCTTACACGCTCCCATGATTTTTTCTTTCTCTTTTCCTTTCACTCTTTGCTGAGTTTGGTCTCTCCTAACCTCTCTTGATCGCCATCTGTTGGACCCATCGTCAGATGCTGAACCAGACTATGCCATTTCAGGCCAGTGTGTCCGATGACACAATTTGAATCCCTTTTCATTGTTCACCCTTAAAATCTTTGTAAGATGCAATCATGAGAAGAAACTGAACGAGTTTATTAATTGAATGCTTTAAACAAACAATACAAATCTATTATAATAAACTAATAATGATAAGAGTTGTCAAATGAATTATCCGTAAAATAATTCATTTATCAAAATTTCTCATATCATTGTCGATATATAAGGTTGAAAGGAAAATAGAGAGATCATGAGTTTAAATTGTCGATATAAAGGTCTTTAAATATGTTTCTCATAAAAGTATCAACTAGCATTTGTCAATAAAAAAAGTATCATATATGATGTAATTATCGGATAATCTTGGTACAACAAGTTGTAAGAAGCCAAAAAACGCTACAATTCTGCAAGAGTAAACAAAACTTTGATACATAGTGGTCACTTGAAGAAGCAGGGTACAATTGATTTATTTGAATTATCAACATCTCTCCGTGGCAACAACATCATTGTGAATGATTGTTGTATTTGTCCCTGACGAAGATCCTAAAACTATTTCACATCCAAATGATTTGTAGAAGTAAAACCTGTCTTGATAATTCCATTTAAGATTGTTATGACCATCTCTGATCAATGTGCTGATTCTTCATTCTTTATCGATGATTCAACCGGTTCATTTTGAGCTCTACCTTCATTTTTACTTGTATCAATGTTCTCATTCTCAACCTGCCCGGCGTCACCATTATTCCTCGAGGATGCATCTTTCCCTTCAACAATAGAAGAATCAGAAGCACTGCCTGACCCATCATGACCATTGCCATTAGCATTTGCTTTGCCATTATATTCTCCATTAGTCACATTTCTCTCATGAGCTCCTGATGAATTTGTTAAGATGTAATCAACTTGTTCCACTGCAGCATCTGACTTCAGATCCTTCATATTCAACATTGAATTGTTCAAAATGGAATCCTCTACCTTGGAGTTTTCAGGTGTTTCAAGTTGTTTTTCAGTTGTATTAGATGTTGTATCAGTAGCATTCTGTGAGTGAAGAGCTTCTACATCATCACTCGAGGGCTTATTAGGCTCTCGCTCCTGCTTATCTGACTCAGCAATAGAACTCTTTTGTGAATCATTCTTTTTCTCAGCTTGATTCTCACTACCATTTCCTTGGTTGGTTATATTTGTGACAACAGAATTAGTCACTTGTGTAGCTTTTGGTTGTGTTACATTTAAGACCCTCTCATTCTGATGAACATGAGCCACTTCGGTAACATTGGTTTGAGATTCCAACTCAAATTCATTGCTTTCTCTCTTGTCAGATTGTTTTATCTTGTTCAAACCTTCATTGGAGGCATAATATTCCTCTTTTGCCTCCTCATTGTTCCTTTCGCTGTTTTGATCCTGAACTCGATCTTCAGATGAATCCACTTCCTGAATATGGTCATTCTCTTCTCTCTCATTGTCTGTTGCATTGCTCTCCTCTTTATCTTCTTGCATGTGATCTTCCTCCATACGTTCCTTTGCTTCAGTTCTGTTTTGGTTGATCTCTTCATCCTCCTCTTTATCTGTCTCTTCTTTTTTTGTCTGGTTTTTTTCCTCACTAATCTCTCTACTTTGATTGTCCTCCTCCACCTTATTTTTGTTGTCTTCATCCTCCTTTATCACACTATCACTCTCCTTGTTTGCCTTATGCTCATTCTCTTCAGTGTCTTGATCTACTGGATCCTTTCTCTGCTCAGATTTTTCTTCATTGTTATTCTGCTCATTCTTTTGCGCCTGGATCTCATTTTCCACACGATTAACGTCATTTGTCTTCTTTTGCTTTTCATGCTTGTTTTCCTCTTCATCCTTTTCCTCGTTGTCCCTTGCATGTAAGATAGAAGAAGATTGCTCCACATTAGGATGGAGGTCTTTCCTCCCTAACTTCACAACCTCACTGTCAGCTTTTGTCCCTTCACCATAGGATCTTTTTCTCTCACGAGAATGCTGAACTAGATAAGCCATCCAGATACAAACGCCAAGAAGAACACATATTTGAAGAGCATGTTTCACCTTGAAGTCTTTGCATCTCGAATTCCTCTGCTGAGATGACCTGAACATGTCGAATGTTCCTTATTGAGCCTCAAAATTTTACCTTTTTCCCTACACACCTGCCCAAAACGTTAGCGGCTATTCAACGAGACTTACTTTATTTAACTAGTTATTAGACACAAAGCAAAAGAATTTAAAAAATTCTCCAGCAAATTTCGTCAAGCAACTGCTAATTCAAGATTCAAATATTTTTCAGATTCATTCAAAGAAAAAGAACTTTACAAAAAATCTAGACCACAATTGTTAAGTATGAACTACTCATCATGAAATTTGGCTATATCTATCAATTTCATAAACTAGTAATTCAAATTATCAGCAGGCAACAATGGAAAGAGCAACATTTTTGTATTCTGAAGCCAATACAGTTGGAGATAAATAACATTACAACAAGCATGTACGATCAAGAATAAAGAATTGCTGAGGCCTGAGGGTGCATGCTGAAATGAAAGGTACTCGCATATTCTCGCAGATAACTTGTTCACGAGAAATAAAAAGGTAACAAATTGCAATTACATTGAAATTAAAAAAAAAATGTTCTGTAACCAAACTGCAATATTAAATTGAAATTTAAACAGGAGCGTTCTTCATATTAACTAACCTTTCATTTTGCTCTAAACTTGACTTAAACTAATTACATTTACCCCGAATCATCTCGTCATTTGATATTTAAAAAAAAAAAACTTTTAAACTTTAGCGTATAGACCTTGCATCTATTTGTTTCTCTCTATATAGTCTATATTAGTATATTCACAAGTTTTTGGAATTAATTTATATTTTTCTTTATTTCAGTCTACAAAAATAGAAAAAAGTTGTTTATGTTTTAAACAAATCATTTTTATCAAATAGTTTCATTTTTATGTATTGTCTGTCTAAAAAAAACTATATTGTAAATTTTTTTTAGAAATTATTATTGTAATTTTAAGTTAATTATTATAAAAATTAATAAATTTATGGTATTTTATAATTTATGATGGAACAGGAGTATAAGAAGTCTTTACACTAATAGCCAATGCATCATGAACTATTAAATCATATAAGAATTAAAAATAAAGAAGTAAACTAAACTTAAAAAACATTATAATTTTTAATTAAAGGCATTTAATTTCTTTAAAAAATATGATGTTAATTTTTACATTTATTATTAATTTACACATATACGTCAAAGATAAATTATATTACAAGTTAACAATCAAAATTTTCGTGTATATACTAACAAAACACATACCAGGAAGAAACTGGGTTATGGACCTGATGTTTATGGGACTTGAACGATTTAGGATATGATAGCGTCCTTGCTTTGTACCAACAACGAACCAGAAGTTAGATGTAACTGCAAATGGCAATGGCATCTGAGACTGAGAGTCATATTTATAGCACGCTACTAGTGCACAGATTATACAGACACAAATTGCTTGTTTATCTTTGATCATTTCACAATTTTTTCAATTACTTAGAAATAAGTCAAGTGGAGAAAAGGTAAAACGACGCCGTCGAATAAAATAGTTAGGTCCACTGTCAAACCCCATCCGCGAACGTATAATAGGTTAAGTTAAGTCGGTTACACTCAACAAATTCTCCACCGTCAGATTCTCCAAGAAGTTGGAAAGGAAAACCCTCTTTATCTTCAAAACCCCCAAAATCAATTCCGAATAAAAATTAGGTTTTTCTCTTCGTCTTTCATTTTCTTATTCTTCACCAAACCGATAAGCAGGAAATAGCAGGTGAGACTAATCCATCATCCAAACCTCACCGATCCAATGACCTCTAAACTAATTGCTTCCAATCTCCGTCACCAAATCACAAAATCAGCCCAAAACCTTCGCCGCCAGCTTCTTTCCACGGCGGCGGCGGCGGTGCAGGAACACGATGGGAACAACTCCAACTCGTCGGGAATGACGATGAAGGGCGTTCGAATCTCCGGAAGACCCCTTTACCTGGACGTGCAGGCAACATCTCCGGTGGACCCGCGCGTGCTCGACGCGATGCTCCCTTTCTACCTTTCTCGCTACGGAAACCCTCACTCCCGCACCCACTTCTACGGCTGGGAATCCGACAAGGCCGTGGAACACGCGCGCGCTCAGGTAGCGTCCCTCATCGGCGCGTCCCCCAAGGAGATAGTCTTCACTTCTGGCGCCACCGAGTCCAACAACATCTCCGTCAAGGGCGTCATGCATTTCTACAAGGACAAGAGGCGCCACGTCATAACCACGCAAACGGAGCACAAGTGCGTCCTCGATTCCTGCCGCCACCTCCAGCAGGAGGGTTTCGATGTCACTTATCTTCCCGTGGAGTCCGACGGGTTGATTGATTTGGATAAGCTTCGGGCTGCGATTAGACCTGACACCGGGCTCGTTTCGGTTATGGCGGTGAACAATGAAATTGGAGTGGTTCAGCCCATGGAGGAAATTGGGAGGATTTGCAAGGAGTTTAATGTGCCTTTCCACACTGATGCAGCTCAGGCTTTGGGGAAGATTTCCATTGATGTGGAGAGGTGGAATGTGAGTTTGATGTCGTTGAGTGGCCATAAGATTTATGGGCCGAAGGGGGTTGGGGCTTTGTATATGCGTCGGAGGCCCAGGATTAGGGTTGAGCCTCAAATGAATGGTGGTGGGCAGGAAAGGGGGATTAGGAGTGGGACTGTTCCCACTCCTTTGGTTGTTGGGATGGGTGCGGCGTGTGAGGTGGCGAAGGACGAGATGGAGTATGATGAGAAGAGGATTTCTGCTTTGCAGCAGAGACTGCTTAATGGGATTAGGGAGAAGCTTGATGGGGTGGTGGTGAATGGGAGCTTGGAGAGGCGGTATGTGGGGAATTTGAATTTGTCGTTTGCTTATGTTGAAGGGGAGAGTCTGCTTATGGGGTTGAAGGAGGTGGCTGTGTCCAGTGGCAGTGCCTGCACTAGTGCTAGTTTGGAGCCTTCTTATGTGTTGAGGGCGTTGGGAGTTGAAGAGGACATGGCTCACACTTCTATTAGGTTTGGAATTGGGAGGTTCACTACCGAGGCTGAGATTGATAGGGCGGTTGAGCTCACTGTTCAACAGGTGGAGAAGTTGAGGGAAATGAGTCCGCTTTATGAAATGGTCAAGGAAGGTATCAACATCAAGGACATTCAATGGGCACAGCACTGATTATTATCACGCTCTCAAATTGCAATGCAATGCAGGTGATGGGGAAGCAATTGTGATTGAACTCCAGACATAGCTGCCACTCTTGCAATTGCGGATTCTTAGAACTTGCTCATTATTTAGTTATTTGTTTCTCGATGTTACAATACAATTAAAAATTTACCCTGGCAGAGCTATTTATTAGGTATACACCATTTGCTTCAATGATTGTTGGTTTTGCTTGTCACCGGTGTTTATGAAGAGGAAAGACATGCATTGGTAGTTTGGTACTGTATGGACTAACCAATGTTGGTGTGTTTTATTATGGTTTCAGCTGAACCTCTCCCACACTTCTTCCTATTTTTCCCCTTCCCGTGCTTAAGGAATGGCGGTTTTAAGTTTTGCTCTATCTCTGTTCATGGATCAGGGAGAGGGGGAGCTGGCGCAGGTACCATGTTTTTATTTTGCTTTTTGGTTTTTTGTAGTATGCTATTGAACTCGTTCAGCATTGAGGCACAGGCCTCTTTCACGATGTCTAGCTTTGCTCTGGAAATTACTACTAGTTACTAAACATACAGAAAGGAATAAACCTTATTCTCTGTAACTTAGGTCTGTTATTCTCTAAACTTATCTTGCCAATTTTCTTTCCTTTCCCCCTTTTCTCTATCAAAGAGATTATAATTTTACTTTAATATCATCGTGTTGCAATTCTATCATTCAGATAAAATATTTACATTCAATTTTCTGTACCGTGCGCGCTAGGTAAGGTGTGATTTCGTTATTATTAATTTATTACCATTCCAAAAAATACTTGATGGAAAGCAACATAATAACTATTTTGGCGGAATAGTGTTTAGGCTTTGTTTGGTTTGGCGTTAATCACGTTCAACGCCAAAACTCCCTCTATCACAAATCACATCCAGAGTGTGTTTGGATAGAGAATTTTTATTGGGGAAAATAATTTATTAAGGAATTTAAAATTCTTTAATTTAAAATTCATTGTTTGGATATTTTTATATGAAGAATTTAAATTTTTGGAATTTTAAAACAGAATTTTAAACAACTAAAAATGTGAAATTTGAATTTTTTTCTAAAAGGTGAGAAATTGAAATTCTCTTCTCCTATAGAAGCTCTAATCGCACAATTTTTTGTTCCGTCTCTATTACTAATGAGTACTCTGACCTCCGCTACTCTAATGATACCCACCTCAAGTATCTCTCTGTGTATGAGGTTCAAAATTTTAAAAATGAAGAAATTTAATTTTTTTATCCAAACACAAAATTTTGAAAATGAAGAAATTTAATTTTTTTATCCAAACACAGAACTTTGAAAATAAAAGAATTTTAATTAATGTATTTTAATTTCCCTGAATTTTAAATTTCCTAAAATTTTAAAATACTTCATCCAAACATACTCTCAAGGTATTTTGGAATGAGTGATTCAAATAAAACAAACACACACTTAGGATCTAAGTGCAAGTTAATAACTTGAGTCCCACATTGCATGTGTAAGATTTTGATATGGGGTTTATAAGACTTTGAGCTATAGACTACAACAACTAGTTTTTGTGATGTGGTTCTTTGCAAGATTTCTATTGATTGGTATTAGTTAGAATCTTTCATCACATTTCTTAATTACAAATGAGTGATGACATTGACTAAGTATGAGCTTGGGACTAGTCAAAGGACTAGTGACCCATGTGGGCACGACTTGAGTATTGAAAGTATGAGATTGTAATGTTAGATTTATAAGGTTTTGGAGAATGTTAAACCAAATTATTGTTTTTATTATCAAGTGTAATAGATAATAGAGATTTTGAATTGAGTCTTGAATATAATGTTGTGTTAAACATTTGAAGAGAGGTTTGTTGTTTTTAGTGGTCCTATTTGGCTTAAACAGAATAGTCTCAAGGATACTTATAATTTATATCAAAATAAATTCTTCCATGATCTCTAATTCTAATTTAATATTCAATAAAAAAATTATTTATTAGAATAAGCTGAGTGTACGTAGAAATTGTCTTTTTCTTTTGTTCTAAGTCGTGATATCTAGCTTTGAATTGGTTTATCTTCTATTGGGCAATTGAGCCCAAGTTTATTCACGCATTTAAAGAACAAAACTTATAGACTATTTACTACAGCATGCTTTCGGGTTCTTAGCCCAAAAGTATACAAAATTCTTAGATCTTTCTTTCTACACCCAGCCAATTTTTTCATACACCCAGCAATTAAACAAAAAATTGAAGATACCCTTCTATATGGTCTATACGGATTGATTAATAATATGTATGATCCATACGGAGTGGCTAATCCGTATCCGTCGTCCGACGTCGTAACCACGCCCAGACCACCTCCCTCCACATTGTCTCTATTCTCCTCTCCCTCCCTTTCGCCTCCCTTCGCCTACTACCACAACTGCTCCTACTCCCCCCGCCTCCCTTTGCGACACTTGCTTTCCTTTCCCTCGTCTCTATCTCTCTCATTCGCACACCACAACGTTGTCATGCACCATCACCCTTACCTAAGATGACCTCAAGAGACTTGCCACCAACAAGGTTGTGGAGTCCGTGAAGAGCGGCATGGTCCTCGGCCTCAGCACTAGCTCCACTGTCCCCAAGCTTGTCGCCCTCCCTGCCTCCGTAATCCATAATTCTTATAGATTAGGAATCTGTAAGGTTCTTATGGATTCGTAATCCGTAAGATTCTTACAAATTCCTAATCTGTATGATTCTTACAGATTTGTCATTCCGTAACTCCATACGGATTGACCAATTCATATGAACCTTACAGATTGTCAATCAGTATGAATCTTATGAAAGGATATTTTTTATTTTTTGCTGTCTTTTCTGGGTGCACGAAGAAATTTGTTTAGTGCATGAAGAAAAATCCAAAATTCTTTCTTTGCGGAAGTAGATATATATTGGGCCTTACGACCATAGCAGCTTTTGTTGTTTTTTGTTTCTTGCACTGTGAATCAATCCCTCTCTTTCGTATGATCGTTTCTCTGGTTACTAATATGGGATTTTGATGGGTAATTCTTTTGCGTTCACCTTAATTGCGACGTCAAGTTATTAAAAAATATTATCTGGTAAAAAAAGAGAATAAAGATGGAATAGCAAAAGAGCTGTAAATTTGTGGAGACAGTGGTTAACGTACATGGTAACAGTTGAATCAAAGTAGCCCCCCACCCGGTCATATTCTTGAAAATGCATTTAGGTTAATGCCAAAAACGATGGTGGTGAAAATATAAATATGCTGACAAAGGCGTTATAGAATAGAATAATATCATCACTTGCTGGCCCATCAGCATCAGATGGGAACTAAAGTATGACTGAGTGGTGTGTAGTTCATGCGTATCTAGTACATTTTGTCCACGCCACAGGGATGGGGCAACTTCAAAACTGTGTTGCTGATATTTACAGCACAAAAAACTTGAGAGAAAAAAGCTGTGTATGAAACCACATTCACAATTCCTTTTCTCCCGGTGGTCCCGAACCTACCTAGCTTTTCACTCGTCTCTGTCTTGACCTTTGCACCAACATTCTCTTTTATCTTTTCATACCATGTGTTCATGTTCAATGTTCATAGTTGAGCTCCTTGCTCCCCTCACGTGACTATGCTGCCACCCTCTGTACTCCTATCATATGTTCTTCCTTCCCTTTGCTCTTTCGCTTCATCTAAATTATTGACCTCAAATTATGGTAATCCCTCCAAGTGTCCAAGTAAAAAAATAACAGAAAAAGTTTGTTTCGATCTGCATTCACTTTTAACGTAAAGCTTCTGTTCTTTCTCTAGTCATTTTCCTCCGTCTCACAGCATTTTATAATGCCTCTCTCTTTTGGTTACCACTTTACAATGAAAAACATTCCAAAATCCGAATTACATTACATGTAGCAGTTCAAGTATTTAAACATAAAAAAATTAGCATATCTATGCGAGTATCTTTTTGGTACCAAAGTTTGGCAATCAACCACTGAATGAGAGATGGTACACGTGATGGCTAGAAATACACAGGAACTAAATAAAACTACAAAAGTTAATACCATTTCACTTCTTACTATTGGTACGGATAAAATTCATACTAAAAATAATTTCCTTTAATAAAATTAGCTTCTTTCAATGTTGTGTGTTTCAAACACAGACCCATTTATGGTTATACTCCTCGTAACTTTGGAAAGTTGCGTAACCATTTAAATTTACAGCAGGTAAAAAATGCTGCGTCTTCGTTTTCAACAACTTATGCTCATGGAATAGAAACTATGCTCATTGAGGTTCTAATTTGCTTCACGACAAATGGGTTTTCAAAAGGGTACTACTGTTGCAGCTTATTTTTATGCAAAGGCGCTGTCGCGCAAATCCATCAATCATGAATTCAATCCACAGTATGGAAACCATTATTGTAGTGGATATTCAGTAGTTGCGTTGCACTCATAATATATCAAAGTGGTAACCAAAGTGGGACTATAAAAATGTTACACATCACAGGTTAATTTTCAGTAGTCAGATATATATTCAGCAAAATTAGATTTTTCTGACTGGTATTTACTACTATTTAGACTCCAATGTCTAGCGTCTAGAAAACCAACACAGATATGATTAGATGACAGACTAAGTGGAGTTTTAGTATTTATTTTTAAGTCTTATTTTATTTTTTTGTTTATTTTTGTTTTAGTTCATTCAAGTGAATAAAACTCAACCATTATGTTAGAAACTGCTTGATTTCATTTGTAAGGTTTTGTTCTAAAAATTGTATAGATTGATCACTCCAATTTAGGGGCACGGGACACAGCATATGAAAAATCTACTTGAAAGCAACTTAATACTCGCTTAGGACAAATAGTACGCAATCAATCTATGTTCACGATTTGGACGGATATTATAAAAAAAATAAAAAATTAAGAGTACAATGAGACTGTGAGAGGTTTACTTGTCAATTTATTTTTGTTGCTTTCTCTGATTTCATGTAGCAGGGTTTAGCTCCGGCTTGAGAATACTACAGGACGTCTCAATAAAAACAACAAAAAAGTAAAGATCAGATCTAACTGCATGGTATCAATGTATTGGATTTTAAAAAAATTACAAGTTTGATTGTATTCTTTAACCTCATTACTGGATTATCCTCGAGGAAAACAATGGGGCTCATGTTTGGTGAAATCCCTTTTAAAATTGTGACCATTTTTTTCTTTTTTCTGTTACATTGGATACAAATTAGTTACAACTTACAAGTCAATTACATAAATTAGGAAGTTAGTTACTCTCAGACTCCATTATACTCTTTGTAAAATCACCTTTCTTATTTGTATAATTCAAATAATGCATTTTCATGTCTTCTTAGGAGGTTTTTAAATGTTAGTCAATCCATGTTAATGTTTAGGTTTAAATATATTTTTATTTCTGCAAAAAAAAATATGTTTTAATCCTTATAAAATATGATTGTTTTATTTTTTGTTATTAAAGTATTTTATATAACATTTTTTATTTTTAATTTTTTTTTATTGTTTAAAGTACTATCTAAAATATTTTAATAATAAAAAATAAAATAAATACATTTGCCAATTACTAAACAAAAAAAATTAAAGGAAAAAGGTGTTAAGTTACATGTAGCGAAAATCTATTTAAGTTTCCAAGCATATATCTTACAAAGGAAAAAAGAAATAAAAAACAGAGAAATTGTCAGTTCAATCTTACGTCCATTTTTTTATTTTACTAGCACCCCAAAATATTCAAAATGATGAACAGAAGAAAGCAGCCATGCTGCTTTAGCAAGTAGAGATTTTAATGAAAAAAAGGTAGTTTTCATTTTAAGTTTTTAAACTTGCAGAATCAACTTAGAGAAGCAGAAGCACTGAATCAACTAGCAAACTGCAAGTTATGTGTTGGACAATGATTAGCAGCCGCAAATGATACAATTAAACATTGCCAGGAAAGAAATGGAGGGACTATGTAATTATAGCACAGTAAACGCTTTTCCTCAGACAGAGGACACTGAGAGGTAAGAACCAAAGTGACTAATTAAAAAAAAATTACATTACTTAGAAATGTATATTCATATACAAAATTGGTAAATTAGTTGCTATGCTTGATTATCTAACCACTAAATTGTGGAACACTTAGAATCAGGGGTTGAAAATCCGGTTCCCACATTTGCACTTCCAACTCATAGGCTTGTAGTTGGAGCTACCTTCTCCCATTGTAAAAGCAATAGTAGACCCAGTTGAAGAGTTGATCTTCCCGTTCTGCGCTTGAGGATTTGTAGGTACCTGAATGGCCTCACAGTGTCCGCAAGACCTGCACCTTCTCTCACATCTTGGTGGCCTTGACCCTATTTGTGCCCTCACCATTGCCTTATCATCATGTACTGCCTACACAAATCACCATAACACTAAGCAAAGTTGAAGTTTCTAATAATTCATGCTAATTAGCAGAGACGAGAGAACTTTTTAAAGGTAAGTTTAATTGTATACCTGATAAAAACCATTCTGTTTGGGAGTCTTTCTACCTGTTAGCACAAAAGAGAAGACAATGTTAAATTAGATGGAGATGGTATTGGTGTCTATTTGGAAGCTTTGAAAATCTCTAATGTATGTACCTTCAGTAACAAGTCCCATCTGCGTCCAACTTGAAATGATCAGAAAGCAAAGAGAAATGCGAAGAAAACTGAGTCTTTGGCCACAAACAACATGGTGATGATCACGCCCCATTTCAGAGAGAATTAAACTCTGCCGTAAGGAAGGAGAAAATTAAGTGAAAGTAGATGGAGTAGTTATTAGTTAAGAGAGGTTTTCAAGCTGAAAAGACGGATAATATAATAGGATGAAGCAAAGAGCAGAAAGTGGATGACACCGTAGCAGAAGGAAGGAATTGAATAAATATATTGCTAAAAAGACCTTTTCATGTTGAAGTGATGGAACATAGAAGGACAAATGAGAGAAAATGCAGAGGGGCAAGAAAAGGAGGAGCCCCGAAAAGGGAAATACCACCCCTTCGGTCGACGAGCCTCTGTCAAGAAACAAGAAACCAAAGATTATATAATAATTGCAGCAATGCAAGGGAGAAGCATAGGCATTAGAATTTACAACCTGAGAAGTGAGAACCACAAATAGGTGATATAAATAAGACAAGTAGAATATTGAAACAGCAAAAAGCCACCAATTTCACCAGATGTGAGGGGAAATCTCCCACTAAAGGACATGCATTTACAGCTGTAGATTTTTGGGTTTTTTCCCCTTTAATTTACACATGTATACATTGTTCTTTTTCATTCCTCACTAATGAGGTGTCAGCAGAGTAGTCCCACCATATAACGCTAGTACGCTACATTCCCCTCTATCTTTCTCTTTCTGTCTGAGTGTGGGAAAGAGAAAGAACACCATCTCTCGCCTCAACATTATGGTATTTATCTTTTCACTCTATGATTATGCAATCACATGAGATCCTGGCAATCATTCTTCTTTTTTTCTGGTTGGGGTTAGCTAAATCAGATGGAATGGTTCAGAACATGCAGTCCTTCTGCTGTGCTGTGTATCATTCATAGCCACACTGCTAAGCTTGCGACTAAATAACGAGCCTCTGCTGCATACCAATGCTTACATAACATCTTTCCCACGCTCGCTTGTCTTGTCATCTTGTCCATTTTTGGTGCAATAATTGAAACTCCAAACCACTTTTAATCTCGTTTAACACGCCATAAACTGAACTTTGTGTACGTTTAACCACATTTGCAGTCAATAATTGTGGCAGAAAAAAAAAAGAGAGAGTAAAAACCTTGGAATAAGAGGTAACTTGGACCTGCCCATAGGCTTGCTAAATTATCTATTGTATATTGTAAGCTCATTGACCTTCACACTGCACATAATAATTTATTATTGAATAAATTATTTTTCACAAACAAATCAGTGACTTTTATTTATTTATCAAATTAGGTACTTTCGTAAAACTAAATACGTGTTTAGAAATGAGAACATGTTTGAGTTACAGTGTGTTTGAAAACTCATTCGGAAAATCATATCCACCAGAAGCAGTAACCTCAAGTAGCTATCACATTTTTAAGTCTCTGGACATAGGAAGAGAATGTGAATCAGAGATAGTGAAAAATAATTTTATAAACTAAGCTGTTAATTCACTATGTTAGGTTTGGTTATTTAAAGTCACATCTTATTTAGATGAAAACTAAGAAATTTCAATCATTAATAAAAATAATAATTATAATATATATATATATATATATATAATACATGATAATTTTTTTAAATTTCTTATCAACAATTAAATATCTTTATTTCACTCTCCTATACTATTTTATGAAACATAGTTTTTGTGAGTGAGTGATCCGGCTTCTTCCATTAATGGAACGGAAGGCTCTTGTGCAATTCATGATTGACAATTTGGGCCGAGTTATAAACTTATATTTTGCCATTTATGAAAAGATGGCACGGCCCAATTTGTACTACGAAGTACGAAGGATTCTCCGTTCAAAATGCATGTGTAGTTCAATCAAATCAGATGCTTAAGGCTGAACCAACCCATTTTCAGAGCGAAAACGAAATAGGAAGCAATCACTTGATTATGATGGGTAAAAATGTTGTAAAAAATGTAAAACAATAATTACAACATAAAAGCTGCAATAAGTAATTGACAAAAATATAAAACAACTGTAAGAAAGAAAAAAAAAATAAAACTGTTTCATTCTTTTCTAAGAAAATCAATACTACAGTCTACTGGGGGTCTTGGACCTGAACACAAACTAAGTTTTGGGGCGTGATCTATGAAACTCGCATAATAATTTTTCAATTCTCATAACAAATTGCATGAAAGTATTTCGTTTCCTGTCAACTAGACATCCATACCTATAACGAATATGGTGGAATCAATTATTATTAGTTATAAATAAAATCATGCACTCAAAGAGAGTGGGAATCCCAGCTATTTCAAATGTTAATCATTTAATTAGCTAAGCTTGCAGATAGAAAGCAGGCAAAGCTTCATCGTTTACTGAATGCTAGCTGATGTTCAACATAATCCCTCCTTTTGTTTTTGTAGTCGATCTGTTTTTTGTCTTTTCTCAATTTATCAAAAGAAAAATGTCTGTGTCTGGAAAATTAAAAACACTCAAGATTTATCAATTGTGTCCATAATTTTCCTTCGTTTTACGTTAAAAATTTAGTACTCATGAACTTATGGGCTATTTGGGTGTGTATGTTTTTTTTATTAAAAAAATATATATGGATTTTTTGGCCTTTGGTCCCTGTGAATATGGATTAAGTGCATGTTTGGATAGTGTAAAATAATTTTTGAGATAAAAGTCATTCCATCAAAAGATATGATCATTGTTTTTGTTTTTATTTTATTTCTATCTATTAGATGTACATTGAAATACACATCACAATAATTTTAAGTATAAATCAAACATACACTAACTTGGCATGCGATAAGCTATTTTAGTATTTTGACAACTCCATCAAAAAAGTGGAGTCTGTATGTATCAACAATTGTTTTTTACAAATATTGCTCAATTAAAAAAACAGTTATTACTTTATATTTTATTTCATTTTATATAGTATGAAGTACAAAAATTATTATATAATTCATAATTTATGTAATTTCTACCCATTAATATATACGTTACATGTTATTAACTATTTTTCCAAATTAAAGATGTGAATACATTTCATATGAAATTCATTTGAATCACGGATTAGTTTGTTTAATTTTTTCTTAGAAATAGATAGAATTTATTTATTAAAAATAATAATAATTTAGACAAATATATAATAAAAAAAATAAAACTGCTTATTTTATTATTATTTTTTAAAAATCAGCTTAAACCCAATTTCTCCAAATGAAAGAGCGCGCAGTAACAGTTCCACCAATAAAAATGCATCGAGTATCATAAACAAGAAATGATATGGAACTCTTGACTCCTTTTCAATTTGAGGGCAACCCCCTATACTTTCAACTTTAATTAACTTAATTAGTCGGTCGATTTATGGACCTTAGTTTCTGCAAATTCAGAGATTAGGTATTTGGTACAATGCAGAGATATAGCCATCCTTTGGATGTACCACTAATCTGTCCGAATAGTGTAGTTTGTCCCCGAACAAGAAGCGGGTGCACGTCTAATTAAGATACCAATGAACCATTTTTCGTTAGAAAGTATTATTAAGGAAAATATAGCGAATTACTATAAAAGAAAATGAAGCTTTCGTATTATCCATCTACTTCATGATAACATCTAAACAGTAATTAAATGAATATATAATTATATGTGGCAAGTTCATGTCAGCAAGTCTACATCCTAATAGAAAGTATTCAACTGATACAAGAAATATCCTGTAGCCTGAGAGTGCTGTAACTAATTTAAGATCATGACACAACTTTACAGTTGTGTATCAGGTCTTCCTTTTCCTTAACTTTGCATAGTAAAGAGTTTCTAAACAATAGGGTATGTAATTTTTTTAAATTATTTTTTATTTTAGTAACTAGTATATTAGTGCCACTTCGAGAGCCAACCAAGTTAATTATCTCAAGTCAAGTGGGGTCTGTGTGTGTTAGTTCGATCGGTGCACGAAGAGAAAGGGAAAGGAGGGAATCCGAATCCGTTTCAAATTCCATCAATGCTGACTGACGCTGCCTCAGTACTGAAAGTGAACCGTGCATTTCAAGCTGCCTACAGAAATTTCCAACCACACTCTATGCATCATAGTCATGCTATTCTATCTGGCTGATTTTGACACAGCAACGGTTCCTGAACTGCTCTTTTCTGTATCCGCAAATTTAGTAATGTATTGTACTGTTCTACAAAAACTTGAATTTGAAGTGCCACAATTCAACAAATTAATGACCACATGCATACGCTATTTTTGCTTGATAAATTAGTAGATTTTAGCCCATGACAGTGAATTTACTTCCTATATGAGAAAAGTATGCAAGGTAAATTTACAGTAACTAAACAGGTTCAGGTTGGCCTAAATTGATTGGGAACTAGCTCGAGGGACGGTGAAGTAGTGTACTACAGCTAGCTCACTGTGTTAAAAAGAAATAAGCACCGGCTCCAAATCAATGCCGTAGTTCTTTATTCTCTCCCTAAGGGCGTAGGAAAATATCATTTCACAATAAAATGAAGTAATGAAGTCCGAAATTAAAAAGGTTAAGATGAAAATTAATTTGAAAGGACAAGCGTTATTCCAAAAAGGTTGAGATTGTTATTTAAAAATGATTGGAGTGATTAAGAACCAATCCACGCTTCTGCTTTACTTGTATTATGTATTTTATAATTATAATTGGCGTGAATTGCTTTTCCTGGGGTATGTGTTATCAATGATTGATCATTTTCCACAAAAGTTAAGTATTTCGAAAAATTGATGTAATATTTGTGGTTGTGTGGAAGTCTAATAGAACGGACAGAAAAAGAAATTGTTGGCAAGTGAAGTCCAGCGGATTTCAACAACTACAAAAATACACACAAATGCTGACCATATTTTATCTCGGAGAAATGTATTCGTAGTTTAAATATTCAGACCCATAATTGAAACGGGTCGGATATAATATAAATGAACGAATCACTGGCTAACTCAATGATGAAGTCCCTACTAAAATTAATATATATATATATATATATATATATATATATATAGTGAATATAAAAATTAAGAAAATCAAATAATTATACAATATGTACATTCATCATTTTCACATAAACCTCTATCTTATACCGTTAAAATGAAAAATTAAATAAAATAAAGCACTCCAATTTTAACACAAGAATTGGCTGATATGTTGCTACTGAAACACAATTAAAGACCTTAATCTCCCTCCCATAAATAATCCTAACCGGAAAAAAATACTCACATCTCCCTAGTGATCATCCTTTAGCCTTTGTTTGGTTGTGAATGAAGGAAAAGTTCAATTTTACTCATTTAGAAGTTAAAATTTTCAACAACTTTCAAAACTAATTATGAACTTATCACAAAATTAATTTTGAAAATAAAATCTTAAATAAAATTTTTATAATAAATAACTCATGAGTGCCATCAGCTTAACTTCCACCAAACCAAACACGAACAAAAACTTTTCATTTGTTTGTATAATGGGGTTCAATACTTTAGTTTCTCACTTACAAAGTACAAATTGAATACTTATTTTTTAATTTTATACTTATATATTCATATTTTTTTTGTATATTTTGTATTTTACATTGAATAAAATTAATTTGATGATACAGGTTCAGTCATTATATTATAACTAATGTATCTTATACTTTTATTAATTAGTTCATTATTGTTTTTTCCTAAAGATATAGTTTTCAGTCTATCACCTGTCTCAATTTTTCAAAGAGGTACGTGAAAGAGATTTAATTATCTGTGAACAGCTGGAATGAGTAATGGCTAACGTACTGCTTGTTCATACTGTTTTCTTCACTTTTTCCCTGCTAAGCCGTGATTTCAAGTTTGTTAAGTCATTGTCTCACAAAAGCTATAGTTGATCGAGAAAAGTAACCGAATTATATGTAGTGTTTAGTCAAATTATTTGTTAAAATAATTGATGAACTTAAAATGATATTGTATATATTTATATGAATTTTTTTAATAAATGATTTATTTTATTGATAAAATTTATATTTGAGTAATTTTAATTTTAATTTTAATTAATTTTGAACTCTTGTATTTTTTATTTAAAGATCAATTATTTTAATTACATTTTTTCAGTTGCTATATTTTTTCTTTTCATATTGTATATTTTATTGACAGTCTTATATTATATATTAAAATTTAAATTAAATTCAAAATAAAATAAAAATAACATACATTTAATGACACATCATACTTTCATATGTTGATTATATTGAAACAAAATCTTAGCTTATGTACAAAAGGTAAAAAGTAAAATTAAATATTTTAAAGATAAAACAACATAAGTTAGAAGCTTTTTTTGACGTCAAGTTAGAAGCTTACATGTACTTAAGTAATCTTTCATAAAAAGAAACAAACTGGAAAAAAAAAGCATAACTAATTTATCAAATACTACTATTAGGATCAAATTAACAAGATTTTCAATTAATAAAAGAGCTATAAATTAGCAAAAAATAAATACTTTATCAAACACTTAAAGTCTTAACTATGTCATACAAGTGCTAATGGATGTAGACTGTCCAATTTGAAGTTTTCTATCTTCGTTACTCTAAATGCATAAACTTAAAAGCAGATTTAAATATGTTTTTTTAATATACAATAGAATAAGATAGAGAGTGAAAATAAGATAAGATCAAAATATGATTATAAGAATAAGACTATTTTTAAATATGTTATTGTTAGTATATATAAATATATATTTTAAAATGATTTAGTTTTGGTTTTATTTAACTTTTTACTTTTTATAAAAAAATATTTAAACAAATATCTACTACTATGAGTGGATACCTTAAGAAAATGATAATAACATTTTCTTTAACACTCATTATATTAAAATATATAATTATATACTTAATAGATAATTACCCATATAATATGAGCATGAGTCATGAGACTTTGAGAGGATTGCTACCCTTGGGTGGCGGCCCCATTGTATCCCTACGTTATCCTAACAAAGCATATGGCATGCAGTTCATATTGCACCCTGTTGTGCTGCCGACAATTCAGTACTGTTCTGTCCGTTATTAATATTATTGGTCAGAGTCATACTCAGCGTTCCTTGTGAAGATAATAAGACCCAATAATTTGTTGAACTTAAACATAAGCAGTAACCATGTTTAAAGGATTTGAAATTTTGAATACTCTCCCAATTGTTGAGTAATGAGTAATATATGCTATATATGGTGTTACAATTTTCATTACTATATATTTCAACGTGATCAATGAATGATCATATCACGTTGGAGAAGTTAATTATTATCATCTTTGAATCATACATCTCCTATAAAAAAAACTTTGAATCATACCTATATGTGAATTTAGAACAATAATATATCATACAAAATGTGGTTATTGTCTTTTCCTTGTTATACCAATTTCCAAATAATAATTATAAGAAGATTTTAAAATATTCAGAGTAAAACTATGTTGTGGTGTTTCGTCCTTTTTATATATATTTTTGTGCCATTAAACCAGTCAATATCGCGAGCTTCGGTCTCGCGTGGACTTGCTGTGCTGCTAAATGCATGATTGCTTATCCCATACACACAAAAGGAGAAGAAGAAAAGAAAAAACATGATTGCACACGTCCTATTTCTATACACCAGCATTTCTCTACAATTAAATAATGTTCCAATCATTTCCCTTCTAGTGTTCGTATGATTTCTTAAAAATTACGGGTAGAAATTAAAAAGATGGTCGCTTTTTAAATAAATTAAGAGCCGAACGAAACATTTTGTTATTCACTAAATCATATGATAGAAAATAATTGCAACATATGTGGCTATAGGTGCATTCTGAATATTTAAGGAAAGTGGAAACCGGCAGCCTGTCGTTTAATTTTTCAAAAAAATCACTATCTACTTGAAAAGGATAATACATTTGTTTAGTGGAAGAATTTTAGCCCTTTATTTTTTTTAAAAAAAAATTGTCAAAGAAAATTTATTCTTAACTATTTAATAAATCTGAATTTAGGTGTTATTCTTAAATAAAAACATTTTCGATATCTATATGAGAACATTTTTAATACGCCTTACTGAATCATGTATCTTATCATAATATTCTACATATCGATCATTTAATTTTATTTTATTTTACTTAATTGTAATTTTAGTTCATTAGGTATTAGAATTATGTGATTTTGATCTTTTAGATTTTAATTGTAAAAATTGAGATCATTTAATTTATACACATGTGCCATTTTAATTCTCCGTCAATCTTCTATTAAAATTTTAATAAATTTTCGTGATATGATACTTGAAGATGTCAAATAATTTTATATGATTCAACAATTCATTTTTATTTGTGTTAGCTACTTCAATTGTTGTTTTCTCATAAAATGTTCAACAATATTTTCAAAACTAAAAAATAGCCAAACACACGTTACTACAAAAAATACATTTAATATCAATTATGTTATATTCATTATCGTTGAAAGTTTGACACTTTCAACATAAGTTTTCAAGATGATCTAAAAAATATATTGCTATATCATTTAATTATCTTCTAAACCGATATAAAACTGTTTTAAAATGTGTAAACAATGTACATGCAAAAAATGTTTTTATCATTATTGTTATTTTTTCTGTTTTATGTGCATGTAACCTAAATTACACTCTAGTCATAGCATTATTGGCAGTAAGGTTGGACATGGATTGAATTTTTAAGGATTTAATCCATATTTACTTAAATGGATTGGATCTTAAATTTATATTTATATTTTTAAAATAACAATTTGGATTCAAGATCCAAACCATTTAAGTGGATATGAATTTTGTCATATTTAATTTATATTTACTTAAATGTTATAATGATTTTTTACAAATTTTAGTAATTAAACGTTAAAAAGTGAAAACTTAGCACCTGTTCATTTAAGAGTTATTTTTAACTGACTTTGATCAAGACTATTTTTGATTGATCTTAGTTAAGGCATTTTTGGCCTACCTCAACTAGGACAATTTTTTATTAACATCGGCCCAAGCATTTTTAGACCGACATCAACTATGACTATTTTTCAGTTGACATCGGTCAATACATTTTCGATCGATGTCGGACAAGGATGATTTTGGTCAATCTTAGGTGGGGTTATTTTTTGGTTGAGGTCAACTAGGTTTTTAGTAAATGTCGGTTAGTGATATTTTTGGCCAACACCAATTAGGATTTTTTGACCAACATCGATTGTGACCATTTTTGGCCGACGTTGGTTAGGATTTTTGTGGTCAACATCTGTAAGATTTTATTTGGCCGATTCCTGTTGTTGATATATTTTGGCTGACATCAACTGAGACTATTTATTTTGTTAACGTTGGCTAGTTTTTTTGTTGTGCTGGTTGAAGCTATTTTTTTGTTGGTGTCAACTAGGGTTTGTTGGCCAACATCTACCATGACTATTTCTTTTGGCTGATGTTGGTTAGGGATATTTTTTGTTGACATCAACTAGGAGTTTTTCAATTGACGTTAATGGGGAGAATATTTTGGCTAACGTCAGCTAGGTTTTTTTGCCAATTTGGTTGATGATATTTTTTGGCCGATGTCGACAAAAAAAATCTTAGTCAATGTCAACAAAAAAATAGTCTCGTTTGACATCAACAAAAAAACCCTAGTCAATGTTAGGAAAAAATCTGCTTGACGTCGACCAAAAAATAATCTCGACAGATATTGACAAAAAAAACCTTAGCTGACATTGATCAAAAAATAACCTTAACTAATGTTAGTCGAAAAAACTTTGGATAACATTGACCAAAAGTAGTCTGGACCAATGTTGGCCGAAATTTTTTTTATCAACATTAATCGAAAAACAGTTTCAACCGATGATGGCTTAAAAACATCATCAATTAACATTAAATAACTCTAGATGACATCAACCAAAAAATAACTCTTATCAAAGTTGGACAAAAAAATCTAGTTGTCATAATCCAAAAAAAATGTATTGGATTTAAAAATACAAACAAATACTCAATCCATATCTAATTAATTGGATTTGATTTAAAATAAAATAAAAAATTAATTTTAAATATGAAATCAAACCATTTAAATGAATTTAAAATGGATTAAATTTTACTGAATATGGATTGATTTTATATATTTGGATTTTTTCCACAATCCTAATTGCCACGTTAGCACCTTCTCCAAAGAGTCCTGAAGAGCAACGAGAGTTTGCTTGTTATAGCCTAACTTTAACATAGCGTTATCGGCATGTTATTCATTGTTATAGCCTTTGACGTTAAATTTGAAGAGGTGAATAGAAGGAGGATTAGATGATACTAAATGGTTTTTGGAAACTATTCCCCTGCGGGTGTTATCTCAGTGTTAAGACAATTTTCACCAATCAAACAATTTTTTAAGTTTTTGATTTATAAAAATAAAAATAAAAACTTAAAACTGTTTTTGAAAAGAGAAGCAAATAGGTTCTAAATTTTCAATTCACTTTTAACCCTGAGTAAACATAAGGGGCCGCGGATACATCTGTATCCTTGGTATATTGAAACGACTTCCATTATGGGTATTAAACCAATATCAATTTATACCAGCTAAATCTTCTAATCGATATTTTGGCCAAAGAAAATTTTTGAAATTCATTAGTTTTTTTTTATCTTTCTCAAAATATTTTCTTTTTTTAGTCAACAGTGGAAAACAATTTTTTTACTTTATTTTGATTATAAAATATTGTGTTTCTATACATATTATTTATATTCTTTGGATTTAAACAAATTAGAATTCTCAATTCTCTACGACGTCTAGCGAATAAAATGTTTTCAGGAACAAGTAAATCAGAATTATCTTTTTCTTTTTTTTCTGTTATTTTTTTTATCTCTTGTAATATATTTATCAAAATTTTTGCCAGGGGCTAGCTTCCATCAGCAATGCATCATCCCACCAGAAAAATATTATCTTTGGCTAAGCCACGTTTTTCTTCTCATGCAATAGAATAGAAGTGTGGTACGTACAGGGTACTCCCATGCCACCTCCTGCTAAACAGTTTTCCAAATCCAAACTGAATATAATTAATTATTGATAATGGTTGTGGGTTGATATTGTTAGAAATTTGAAACAGAAACGATCTAATCATGTTTTAACATAAACCATAACAACAATTAGATTAATGCGGAATAAATAGGATCATAGGAGTACCTTCCGTCATTGCAATGTCTTTGACTACTGCAAGTCTTCTGTGTTTCTTGGTATTTCCAAACTCTTTTTTCTCAAGTAGATAGTGTATGTGAATTATCAAAACAAGTTTGGGGACCAAGAAATGTGAGCACATCCCTTTTATAATCCCCTTTCCATCAAAGGTGATTATTAACGTGTTTAATTAGTGGGCATTTTTTTTTCTGAAACGTTGTTAAGTTAGTGGACTGAAATCAATTGCCATCAATTGGCATCAATGTGAACCAGAATCATTCCTCTTCCTTATTTTCAGCTTGTAACGGAAAGAGGAATTTAACAGATATATGAACCGGTTTTACTAAAATGGACTTTATTACAGTGGAGTGGATTAATGGTTAGGTTAAGGTGTAGTTGGAGTTTAACTAATAGACTTTATGCCCTGCCTATTATCACCAACACCAAACGTCCATTAATCAGAAATGCTTTTTAATTAGCAGCCTTCTGATAGAAACGCTCATTGCATGGCATTTTCTCTCAATGATATATACTACTATATCTATATGCACAAGAATCAATGTAATGTTTTTTAGCTTAAGCATGAACTGAACTTATCTTATACACGAATGCCCTCAAGGCAAACCGGGGCTTGTCTGTTACGGTTCAATGGGTATATGGCTTAGGGGATTTTGTAGTGATATTGAAGTTTCTGATACATGCGCGCTTGCACTTTCATAGCCTGATCTCGGCTTAGAATGAAGGATATTTGGAACATTATTTTTGTTTTAGATTGCTTAGAAGTTGTTCAAATAGTTAATTAGACATTGTGATTCTACTTCCATTAATATATATAGCTAAAGTTGTAATTTGGTCCTAGGTCCTAGGACCAACCCACTTAATAAAAGACCTTATAATATCTCAATCCACCTAATCTCACTTAATATCGGACCTAGTGATTATATTATTAGCTTTGGAGTGTTGAGTGTTTTGAATCTCACTTCTAATATTTTATAAATTTATTCTCCATTTTTATTAGTCACACCAACATGTCAAACTGAAATTTAAAAAATTAAAATTACACAATTATTATACTTAAAAAACTATAAAAAGAGTAATCAAAACACAATATACCGAATTTGGCATCAATGTTATCATAGCATCATATTGATATTCACATATCAATATTAATGTTATATTTGTTGTCATGTTATTAGTTAATATCATGTAAATATATTTTGTTAAACAGGTAACAAATGACTAACAAATTAAAGGGATCATGTGTTAGCGTGACATCATGTTGATGTCATATGTTAGTATCATTTTATAAGTTAATATCACATTAATATACATTATATATATATATATGGTTAAATATTTAACAAGTTATTGTAATTAGGATACCTAGAGAACTTAATTAGCATAATGAGAAATGATAGAAACATATTCTTTCACACACTTTTTATCAATTAAAGTTTATTAAAAATTATAAAATAAAAAAATTATTAAATATAAATAAAAACCCACAAAGATTATAATTTTTAATGAATTATAGTTAATAATAAAGAGTTTGTTTAGAAAAGTGTATTCATAACATTTCTATAACACAATTAGAATATATAAAAAGACTAATATATCACACAATTACAATACTTAAGTTGATGATAAAAAAATATTTAAGTCTTTTTATTATTAAGTAAAATTTGCTAAATTAATATCTAGTCTTACTTTCAATTTAATGGGTTTTATAATAAGTTTTATTTAATAATATATATTAAAAAATATATCAAAAGTATTTTAAAATATTTATAATTATTAATTTAATCCTCTAAATTATAGATATTCCAAGTCATATCTATGAGGGGATCCCACGTATGGTACCAAAAGATCGGACCGTTCAGAATTTATCAACTCGTCTAGTAGTCAGTAGATAATAATGAAAGGAGCCTCAGCTAATTGACATACATATAAGATAAAACCTATATCATATCTTAAGTCATGATTAGATGTCTGGTTGATGAGTTTTTACTATTTTCTTTTTAAGCTAGTTTTTACTACTTAGAGAGTTACCTAGCTATGATAACTATTAATTAACTACAACAACCATTTATTGTTGTTTTCGGAGCATTACAAAAGTATTATCCATTGCCATGCTAATCATAAAATCATCTAGTAGGATTAGATATTATATGGGCAATTAAGTATAAATACCAAAGATTTTTTTTAAAAATAGAGTTGGGAGAGTTCACTCCTAGCTACCAGTGGATCTTGTGATACTGTGTTGTCGACGAGTTGAGTTTTTTTTTTTTTTTTGTTCCCCCTTTTCACTCAAAAAATTACACTACAACTTAATTATATTATTTTATATATTTAACTAAAGGGAAAATGCACATACACTCTTCGAATTTTTCCTCAAACTTGCTAATTCTCAAGGTTAATGACAAGATACCTTTCCATCCCTTATACCCGAATATAAAGGGGGGGGAGTTGAGGAATAAAGTTATAAAGTAGCTTACAACTCACCTAATTTATTTATTTTTAACTTTATCGCATCTTATTTTAACTTATCTATTCGACATTATTTTCTCGCCATAATGTAAGAATGTATTATGTATGTATGTTTCCGTTGTAAGTTTATTAAAAGCAAACATTAACTTCCTTTCATCTAAAGTTTCCTTTGCGATAAATACACGTTATAACAAATATGATATGTTTATTTAAAATCTCAAATGCAGTAAAAAAAATTAAAATCTCAAATAACTTCACACTCATTGTTATTCAACTTTATTCTCTCTCTCTCTCTTTCTCTCTCGTTAAATCATTCACTTTTTTTCCTTCTTATCAACAGTCTAAACAAGGACTAAATTAAGTCTAAAACCTCTATCCTTAAGGCTATAAATTCGAACTAATGGAAAAAAGATACAATAGAGTAAAAAATAAGATGTTATGTATTTATTTAATATTGTTTCTTATCCTTCTAATTTAGAAAGTATGAGATGATGTTATCTTCTTTTTTTAAAAAAATATTTAAATAATATAATGATTTTTTTTTTTTTGCATTTAGCATTAGGTAGCGTACACATAACCTCAATCACAAAAAAAAGAAGATAATGTACACATAACCTAGGCCTTTTGTATAAAAAAAATCAATTTCTTGTGGCGATAAAAAGATTCTCGGACACTTGAATGCAACAACAAAAAATAAAGTAATGATACATTAAATCTAATTCACTCTTTTTTAATGAAAAAGCTAATTCACTCCAAACACCCCATTAATAGTATTTATCATTTTTTATCTCTTTTTTCTTATTATATCAGTAGCTTATAATGTGTTGGAAAACATTCAAAACAGATTACTCCAACCAAAATGATGGTATCACTGTAGAAAATACAAACAATCATTTGTTTTACGTTCAATGTGAGAATGAACAAAAATTTGGCTTAACACAACTGTTCCTAACATGCATTTATTATATTTACGGTTCTCTCTTTTTTATTAGGTGTTAAATAGATTTTTTTGATGTCCATATATTATTCATTTTCATTGGGTTACAAAAACATACAGTGCACACGCTCAGAGAAAAATCATTATGCAGCAGAGGACAAAAGAGGTGCCAAGCATGAATAGTGTAGGCCCGAGTGATTGTTCGTGAAAAGCTGTATGGAAAGCTATGTTGTTGTGACGCTTTCAATTTCAACGTTTCAGTGCATTGTTCGTCCAATTCTTAAAGCTCCTATATAAATAACATACTTCCCTCCCGTCCACTTGCATCCCAAATTAACCAATAATTTTTTAGTTAAACAATGCCCATGGCCATCATTAACGCTTTTGGAAACGTTGGTGTCTACTATATTGTATTATTATTATCATGGTTTCTCGTATCTGGTGTGTGTGTTTGGGGACGACCCGCCACTTTTCTGCAAGACTTTGAAATCACGTGGTCAGAGACTCATATCAGGCAAATTGATCAAGGCAGAGCCATCCAACTCATTCTAGACCAAAACTCTGGTAAGCCATAACATTAACTTGTTTATCCCTAACTCTTCTCTTTATTATTCCCTATGCAAAGGAAGAACCAATTAATTACCATTTGCCACACACACTCTCTGTGCATCATTTGCTATAGGTTGTGGCTTTGCCTCCAAGAGTAAGTACATGTTTGGCCGTGTTAGCATGAAGATCAAGCTCATTCCGGGAGACTCTGCTGGCACTGTCACTGCATTTTATGTGAGCCTAAATCTCATTATCGTCATTTCCATTTAATATCAATTTTACATAAATATTCTAACACACTGGATTTGTGGATTATGGTAGATGAATTCTGACACCGACACTGTACGTGATGAGCTGGATTTTGAGTTCTTGGGGAACCGTAGTGGCCAGCCTTACACAGTTCAGACAAACATCTATGCTCACGGAAAAGGAGATAGAGAACAAAGGGTCAACCTCTGGTTTGACCCTTCTGCGGATTTTCACACTTATACTATCATGTGGAATCATCATCATATCGTGTAAGATATATATTAGAGTTACCACTAATAATAATGAATTGGGAATCATTTACTTATCAATTAGAATTTGTATTGTTGGCGGTGTTTTTCAATTAAAATTGAAGTTTTAAGTATTTTATATTGATATTTAATAAGGTGTAGCTCTAATTTAAAAAAAATTGTATCAAGGTGTAGCCCAATTGCCAAATTGCTAGTTAATAATGTATGGTGGTATTTATGTGCGTGCATGCAGGTTCTCCGTTGATGATTTTCCCATTAGAGTGTACAAGAACAATGAGGGAAAGGGAATCCCATACCCAACAATGCAAGCAATGGGAGTGTATTCAACATTGTGGGAAGCTGATAATTGGGCAACAAGAGGGGGGTTGGAGAAAATTGATTGGAGTAAGGCACCTTTTTATGCATATTACAAGGACTTTGACATTGAAGGGTGCCCAGTGCCAGGACCTGCCAACTGTGCCTCTAACCAAAGTAATTGGTGGGAAGGGGCTGCATACCAAGCTCTTAATGCCATTGAAGCCCGAAGGTACAGGTGGGTTCGTGTCAACCATATCATCTATGATTACTGCCAAGATAAGTCAAGGTTCCCAGTGACCCCACCAGAGTGCCTTGCCGGCATTTAAACCCTAAATTTCATGTCACTTCAATTATTCAAGTACAGGCATATCATACCCCTATATATAATTTACATTCTCCACTGTTCAAATACATCATACTATATATACTACTATTGAGTTAATTTCAGCTTATCCCATGTGGTACGCCTCTTCAATTATTTCATGTCTTTCATATAAACACGTGAAATAAAATGTACATCAATAACTTAAGACTAGGGGTAAATTATTATGTCCCCATACCATACCACATGGATAAATTGAAATTAAAATTTGTTTTGTTTGGTTTTGGGGGAGAGGGCAATTGATTCTAGGGTATGTGGGGCGAGGGCTATGTTCGACCAGAAGAGGATAAGTCAAAAGCTATTTCTGGCTCTACTATGCCTTTGTATTTAAGTGCGCATTGTTTGTGGTGTAATAAAGCTTGCGCATTATTGTGAATTTGTGATGATTCATGAAGGATATTTTTGGGCTTGTGATGTAGCAAATCTCATCGTTTGTGCAATGACTACCTCTGTTTCTGTATAAGCTAAGGACAACATATGATTGGTCAAGAACATTAACATGACCTGCCAACCGTCATGAAGCTGGTCCTCGCTACTTGACACTAACTTCGCTATTTTATTATTTTTGCATTTCTTATGAATCTGAGTTATATGGTCCCCTGAAATTGCTGAGAAACGGGCTTACGTGATAAGGGAAATTTATAAGTGCGCCAACCAATCTTTGAAAAAGAAAAGTGTCAATTCCTTAAGTGTTCGTAATAAAAATAAAAGCATTAAACATGAGGGTTCTCCCGGATCTCTTAATTATTAAGTCTTATGAGTAGGATCTCAATAATTATGGAAGAATTCTTCAACACTCAACTTAATAACCAATTTTCTAATTAATTAAGAGATTGACTCTTTTGTTCCAATTCTTAGGCGATCAATTCAAGAATAACATTAAAAACATAAAAATTCACTCAAATGAATGATAAAACCATAAATTGAGATGAAACAAATTGAAACACGAGATTCCTCCTTCTCCAACATAAGGATTTAGTAATACTTGTAAAAAGAGTAAAGAACAAATTAAGAGAGTACAGAAAGAAATGATCTCCATTAACAATTTGATGAGAGTAATCCTTTTTCTCAAGGACAGAGAGAGTTTTGTATATCGCAAAGTGTTTCCCAACTGCCTTAAAGTCTCCTAACTAACTTAAGAAAACTATATATATTAATTCAGTTGAATTGAGTATGTTTAAAAGCACTATTGAGCATTTAAAAGTGCACAAATCAGTGGCTGCATCTTATCTGTGTAGCTTGCGATGTTTAAACATACTACAAAATGTTTAAACATGCAATAGTAAGTAATCTTCAACAGTCTTCCTTTTAAACCTAAAGCTTGTGCACTCATGCTCAAACCAAGTAAAATATCCCTTCAATTCATTCCCGATTAGTCTCCAAGTAAGCCTACAAACAAGAGTGAAATAAGAATGAGTTTTCTTAAATTTTTAAGAGGAAACTTTACTAAATATACACAAATATACTAGTAAAAGTGCTAACTCTTAAATATATAGGCATCCACGTACACAGTATATACACCCAATTAAGTTTACAAAACCATATCCACAAAATAACCTATCCACGAAGAACAATTATGGACAGGGTGCACAGTGTATACATAAAAGAGGTGCTTATGATTTCAGTTACAAATAAAACAATAACTATTTACTAAATAACTTGAAGTTCTAGGACTCTTAAAAGGCAGAGCCGACAGCAACTAATGCACTCTTAAAGAGGTGGCCTACAATAACAAATGCAAAATAAATGGAACTTGACTTATTCCACACAGAAAAGCAAATTATTCAAAGTATGTAACTAATACTAATTAAATTCCAATATTTCCAACTCTAATTCCTAACAAAGGTCACCTTATTTTCTGTTTTTGTCAATTTAGTGGCGACACTCTGGTCGCGAAGAGGACTGAAACACTTGTGACAAGATGAGAAGAGAAAAAACATGCTCTTCCAGAACCACGAAACTCAAAGAAACTAGTGGTGAAACGTATGTAGTTTTGCAATCACCAAAATCATTTTAAATCTGCTATGCTTTAAAATAATGTCAACTCTCTAGACGTAATAGCTCTTGATGAAGCTGTTTTCTTCAGTTGTTGTTTTGAAGTAGGAGGTTGGCACGTACCTTTCCATCTTTCTTTTCTTCACATCTTATCAATGTCACTCAATTATACTCCATTGCTCGATGAATTATGCAAAGGAAAAAAACTACTGATATTAATGGAGGATGGAACTTACTGTTTAGAACAGAAAGTGGAATGACAAAGGATTGGCTTTTTTTATAAATAAAAAAAATTGTTTATTGGAAAAATATTCGTAAATTGAAGATGTTCATTTATTCGGTCGAATCTAAATTTTAATGCTATTCTAACCACATAAATGATCAGCATGTCATTTTTCTTATGCAACCATTTAATTACACCAAAAAAGAAAGCAGTTTATATAGCAAATACAAAATAGGAAAACAAAGGAACATGGCCATTGGTGCAATGGCCAAAGAAATATAGTTTTCAATTTTCACTATCACATATCCAATTGGTAAACATTATCCTAGCCGATTTCTCATGGCAGACCAGAGTCATAATATCCTCAGAATCAGTAACGTTAGCATATCTTATATATTTCTTCAGCTAAAATTGCCTCAAACTGAATTTGACTCCTTTTGTCCTTAGCATCAATGGCAACAATCAAGACAAACAATAATTCTTCATGGATGGTAATATGCCCAAGTACACCAAGGAGAACTGATTTGTTCAGAGAATCTTAGATACATTCGGAAA
This sequence comes from Glycine latifolia, assembly GCA_013407115.1. NCBI lineage: Eukaryota > Viridiplantae > Streptophyta > Magnoliopsida > Fabales > Fabaceae > Glycine > Glycine latifolia. The sequence continues at coordinate 3,842,229 of CM023951.1, forward strand.
CAACGGCTGCACCACATCTTTTTATCTAACTTTGATTTCGTATATAGAATAATAAATCTAGGACAGAAGGCACCGATCCCCCCACCTCCCGTGCTAGGCGTATTGTATTCTTCCTTTTGTGAATATGTGTCAATGCTACCTAGCACTCGTCTATATCTGAAATCATAAAAGAGGAACAATATATGGACACATGCCCTTATATGCACCCAATTCACACCTTTCATTTTTTAAATATATATATATTTAGCACATTATATTGTTTATCATATTCACACCTTTTTTCTTGACGTATGTATGGGCACATGAATATCCATGAATAATTTTTTATCATAAGAAAAAGCTCAACCCGATGCCATTAAACTAGCATTATGGTGGGTCTGAGGAAGGATCAAGCCCATTATGAATCTATTGTATGAGCCTTACTTTACATTAAGAGACTAATACCATGAGTGGAACATGTAACTCTAACCGCTAGTTCTGAAATCATGACAAAACAAAAATGCTCTTTCATCATCTTTGCTGAATTTGATAATAAAATCTGTCAAATTCGCACGAGATGTTTCAACCCTTATTGCAAGCAATACGTGGATAGATTCAAAACCCCAGGAACAGACGTTGCTCTTGCTCCGATTTCTAGACCAAAAGATGACGCGCACCTCAAAAATTTTATTGGCTGCATTAGAAAGTAACATCAACAAATAACTAGAGTTTCATTGGTTGCACCTCAAGAAGCTTCATTAATTGCATTAATATATATACCACCTTTTTTTATAACGAGACAAACGATTGAAACGAGTTCTTGATGTTTTTATCCCCATGTACAATGCAATGGGGACGGTCTTAAAATTCTAAGGTGATTATGCCTTTCTCTTGGGTGTTGGGTTTTTGTTTTCTACCCCAACGTGTGAGATTGATTTATATAGCTCAGTTACCGGCCGGCTTATGCTAGCAGTGTGGATATGTATTGCCCAGTTTTGTAAATGTAAAATAAAGAAATGCGTTTTCCATTTTTTACTACATTATTAGAGTTTTTTTTAACTAAACTAACGCTTCTCTTTTTAGAGTTTATTAACTTAGAAAAATAAAGAATGCCGTTATTTTTTCATCTAGTTTTTGTCCCATGAACATTCAAATCCCAATCCTTGACTTTAACATATTGTAATCAATTTATTTTTTTGGAATCTTTTCCATGTGGATTTAGTTATTGAACAATTCAACAAAAAGAAATACTGAACTTGAGCTTAATATTTTTCTATGATTGACATTTATTGAGAAATTGGTCAGTAATATGAGTATTGTAATTGAGAAATTGGGATTTATTTAGGTCTATTTTTGGCTTAAATAAGTGCTAAACATAGTAAACTTGGGGTTTCTGAGTTGGTTTATCTGTGTATATGGGTTATGATATATACCCTTGTACCATTAGTATTATTATTAATACATTTGTTTTGCTGATTAAGAAAAAAAATTCCATAATCATACAATTGTGTGCGCGCGCGTGAATTTTCTAAACCTATGCTTATTGCTAATTTTGCTCGCTTAAGGGATCAAGTTTCTAATCAGGAATAAAGGGTTTATTGTCCAAAAAATTTGAGATAAACTAAATTTGTGAAATTTAGAACGAAAGAAGATTACCTTAGGGGAGAATCAAGATAATCCTAATTGAGTTATCGTTAAATCACAATCTCTCATTGTTTATTATTTGTACAACTAGTGCATTTAGTGTGATCTTAACAATTTAATCTATTACATTTCTTTTTTTCTCTCTTTCCTTTCTAAATCTCTTCTCTCTGCCTATCTCAAACCCTTACAAAGATTATGAAAGAAATTTTTTTTATTGACACAAATGTTAATTGTATAGTTAATCTTAACTATATAATTATACTATGTATACTTGTTTGTCAACAAAAATTAGTTCATTTTGTGAAAGAAATATTTTTTAAAATATGAATACTTTTTTTTATTGACACAAATGTTAATTGTATAGTTAATCTTAACTATATAATTATACTAAGTATACTTGTTTGTCAACAAAAATTAGTTCATTTTGGTAAAGTAAGAATTCATATTCTATAAAAATATATTTTTGATTTCCACATGTATGAACCATCGATGAATAATCTATAAGTATCTTTTTAAGTATTTTTTAAACCTTAAAATTTATATTAACTTTGGTGAGTCCTCAAAATCTAAATCACCTAATTTTTTGTAAAAAAATATACTGAGTATATTTGTTTCCTATTTATAATAAAGTGTTATTTAAATTATGATTTTTTGTGCTTCAATTTTTACACAAACTTTATATTTCTTTTTTATTACATCAACTATTATGTTTTTATCTCAAATGTTGGCCATCTAAGCTTTCATACCATGCACAGCCCAACTCAAAAGAACAAGCTCTCTTGAATATTAAATGTTAATTGGGATTCTTTAGTGAACAAAACAAATGACGGAAAGGATTAAAAAAATAAGTAAAAAAAAACTTGTTCATGTCTTGTTGCCGAGGTGAGGACAGCAAAATGTTCGTATTACCTGCGGAACAAGAAAATAAGACAAGAACAGAGAACATGTACACGACCCCAAGCCGAAAAGGGCAGGCACAGAAGCATCCTTTCTACTACAGAACAAGCGAAACTAACTGTAGGGAGCAAGGTTCTCTTTCACGAGAGCTGGCGTTGCCAATACCATTCTCTCAAACCTCAAAACAGATTGATTGCTCTTTCCGTTCAAAAATATTTATTCTCAAATTCCTTGCAAAACATAATTTCTACACTTTTTTTATTACCCCATCATAACTGATAACTCCTTACTTTTTTAAGTAATTTTTTAATTTAAATAATAATTAAATTGTTTTATCTATACTAATTTTTATTTTGAAGGCCAATTACATAACATATAGCATCAACGATATGGATCAATTGATACGAAATGATTCTAACTTAATAAATAGTTTTGAGTTCAAATCTAAGTATATAATTATTAAATATTTGAACGGGGAGAGTTTTCTCTCTTACAATGAATCTACCGAAGTATGCACAACAAGAAAGAAGGTTATTCACAATGGCATTCATCGTTGGCCGAAATGTCATTGCGAAAATAAATTGTCAGCGAGAAAAATGTCACTACAAAAACTACTGTTGCGAAAAGTTTTATAATGACATTTGATATTACTGTCATTACTTATGTTTCAAGAGTGATAATTATCGTTGTAATTTTGACACATTTGTTGCCAGAAGTGATTAGTGGTAATTACCAAAGTCATTGCGATATTTTACAAGTCTTAACGACCATTGTTCCTGCAGAAAACATTACCGAACAATTATTGACATATTTGAGCTCTTCATTTATTACAAATGCTTGTTAATTTTTCAGTTGTTGATATAAAGTTGCTAGAATGAATATAAAATAATTGAAGTTGCTAGCCCAATTTCAATCATTTCCTACCCAAGATGATGTTCGAACCCGCAAATTGATAATCTGAGAAGATATCAACAAACCATGAAGCCAATGGAGGAATTGGCGGGGTATGTGTACGTTGATAACTGAATAATTGACACGGTTAATCAAACAACATTACTATCAGCTATTGCGCATCGGAAAGAGATATAAGAAGCAGTTTTAAAATAACAATTAATTATGATAGGCATGCAAGCAAGACATCCATTAGGTGTTACTAAACCAAGAGACAGCTCATGTATAAACATGTCAGATGAGCACAGAAAAAGAATCAATATTTTAGGCAATTGTTATATGCTTTGATACTTTTCCATGTTTCAGATAACAATAACATCCAAACAGGAACAAAAGGAATAGCAGATTCCTTTAGCCCCTTTGAGAGGTCCTAATTCCTAAAACTAATACTCTGTGATCATCACTTTCTGTGTGGTCCCACATACCACCATGTCCTCTCTACTCTACCGATTATGCAGAGGATTAGCTCCTGATGGCACGCCTCTCTTGTCTTCCAACTCTGCTTTGCCATTGCCAGAGATATTCTTGCGTGGGATAGCATACCTTGTGAAATTCAACAAACCTCCAGCTATACCAAGAATCCCAGAATTGCAGAATATCAGTAGAACCAGCAGCACATAAAGAGCACCCATGTCACTCCTTAGCATTACAATATGCGAACCACTTACTTTTTTGGTTTTAAATTGCGGTCACAGTTGAGGAAGTTGTTGTTTCCTCGCTTTTTTTGATACCGTGAGAAATTGCAGATAAATACAGCTGATGCAGCCACACCTCCAAAAACCTTGACGTTGCAGCTGAAATCACGGTCACAAACCGTATTTTAAAACTTACTTCAGGTAAGAAATACTTCCCAGCAACGGAGTATTATATCAATGGAAAGAAAATAAAACAAGACTAGGGAGGGTCACGTCACGTGCATAAGCATCACTCGTAACTATTGTATGCTAAAGGATGGACAGGTCGAAAAACATGTTTAGAAAGAGGAGTTTGGATTGAAAATGGGAAGAAGCAAGGTAATGAAGGAAAAGATGGTATTTGAATTGGCTTTGCAATGAGTTATGAGAAAGAATGGGGGAAACAGTAGGAAATGTACCCACCTTGTGATTACAGTCAAATGGTACTTGAGTGAAGGCATGCAGCCCCAAATGGCAATCCCCAATATCTTATATGAATAATGCTAGTGATGGGCATCTTGGAAGTTCGGAGCAACCTTTTTAAGAGAAAGCCTCTGAATCACACGCCAGGGAGAGAGCTTGTCCAGCATGACAAGAGTTTTGATACTTTCTATTTGTTTTCTTCTCGTCTTTTTGGAGGGAGGACACTATGATGTCTTATAATATCATCACTCGCACCTGCTTTTTTTGTAACCACTTGATTTTTTCTATTTGTTTATTAGTATTAGCATACAAACAATACCCTCCCAATAAGAAAGTGAAGTCCAAACAACGTTTGTTGAATAGGTCCCGGGAAACTGTGCATTTGTTTCCAATGGAACTCATAAACAATTAAACAATAATCATTGGTTATAGAATGCACGAAATTTAGCTTTCTTTTATGGGTTTTCTTCTTTAGTTTTTGTTTTTTAATGTTTATGCATTTCCACATGCTTGCTCAAGAGCTTTTTATCTCTTCAGAAATAACTTCATAATAATAATGTTTTTGTCAGATGTTGTTAATGACTCCTATTTCAGCTATGTAATGATACAATACTACACTATTAATACAAATCATTTATTTCTATCTCTACAATTTGTATTATATCACCTATTGCATCTCCGCCTCTTACTCTTACTCTTTTTAAGTGTATATTAACACTGGGTGTCTATGGACTGTTTGTATAAGTAGAACAAAACGTCAGTGTTCCAAAAATTGCAGAAAAGAACCACTAAGAGCATGGCCACTGCTCACAATACACGACCAAATAAAGGGTAAATTATGCTTAGGTATAACCAAAGATAGAGGGGCCTCGTGGTCGTGATCCCCAATGTTGGTTGGGCTTACTGGTTAGCACAAGTTTGACAAGGCACGAAACCTTACATCACACTCATTTGGAATTGAAGAAAAATACTAGATTTTTCTTTCACGGCGTGGTTGGTTTTCCAATGTATAGATCAATAGCTTCCCTTTGGTTTGGACCATAATTTATTTTATTATTTAGCTTCTACATTTTTTTGTCTTAAATAAAAGTTGAATATATATATATATATATATATATATAAAGGACAAGGTATGATAGCAGGGCATGGGGGTTCCAAATTCCAATACTAATACGAATAATCAATTGGGCCCAACCTTGAATGTTTGCCAAAAACAAAACAATTTCGAGAGCTAGTTTACCCAAACGAAAAAAAATTGCAATAGATATAAGAAATTGACCATGTCATTGAAAATTAGCATCTGTCGGCGTTAGGAGTTTTGGGCCACCCTCATGTTAGCTGTGACCATTTGGGCTGTTTCGGCTTCTCTTAAATTGAATTGAAATAAAAGAATATTAACATGGCATATGCCCTGTCGCGTGTGAATGTGGTGAGCTAGTCTCCGTGAAACACGGTAATGTCTCTAGTAATGGAGAAATTATTTGGTGATAAAGGACCAGCACAACAATTAAATATATATTTACTAAATTAAAAATATGCTCAGAAACTATCTAAGAGTATCTACAATAAATATTGTTTATCATAATTTTGTGGTCTTACAACTTTATGTAAATTTAAGCATTTTAAACAAAAATGCACTTTAATACTAAGATTGTTAAAATAAGTGTTTAAATTAATTTATGAAATAATGTTGTTAAGGAACGGTGTTTATATAAACAACTTCACCATCATATGCTCTAGTGAGAAGAAAAAGAAGCAATGTTACTTAAAGTTAAGCAACTCATCTATTCTCATTAAAGATGTTCTAACAATAATTAATTGTGTTATCCATTAATTTAAGGGATCTTAATAAACTTAAAACATAGAGTTATTTATGTGTTACATAATTATTGATCAAAAATCACATATAACATGGTCATCCTGAACTACCTACTAATTTATCGTAGTAATGATTGTAAATTGGTAATTCAATCGTCTTCGCCTTTACTTTTCATTTTTAATAATGAATGAATCTTTCAACAAACTGAATTAGCAAGGCAAGGGGTTTGTGATGTGTATCAATGTACGTGTCCTTATATTAGGGTAGTATAAAAATACCAAAAAAAAATTTAAACGAAAAAATAAATAATTTAAAATGTTTTTCAAATCAAACTTATTTAATATTTGAATTGGGATATGGTTTATTATTTCTTCTAACCAGTTTGATGTAACCAAAAAATCAATTATTCTTAAAATTTACAAACAAAAAATATATACAACGTAAATTAGAGTTGACTATGATTATCATAATCTTAAAATCCATCAAATAATTTTACGTTTAATGGGTTACCGTTTGTAGGGTTGACATGTACGTATGCCACTATAAGGAAGAATGTCTTCAGATTAAGTTTGAGACTTTGTAAATGCGTTACGTGTGCGTAAACGCAGAAACAAGGTTTCGGCGATCGTGATTACAGTGGCGACATTAAGGTTTTTTATTCCTTTTTTTCTTTGACTGCATTGCAAGTGCAATTGTGCCATAATTATCGTGTTTGTCCATAATGCATTCTGATGAAACTGACCGCAATTTAAAATCTTGGTAGTAAACATACAAAATCTACACCTTAAAAAGAGTGGTTCGAACTAAAACATCAGAGTAGTTTTGGCCAAGTTTTTAATTTTATTTTTTTATTTTGGTTTGGGCATAGAGGCCGCTATAATCAATAATGCATGTTTCATTTTTCATTTTCCTTGCCTTTAACAAAACTCGGCCCCTTCATTACGCAAGGGTTTAACCAAGAGAAAAGGCCTAGTACACATGATCATGTATGTGTACGTCCAAGTACAAGCTAGGAGGTTGGGAAAATTAAATGGTAGAACCGTAGAAGTACTAAACTCGAAATTTGAATATTTTTTTCACACTGTTGGGTCCTCGATCATCAATGCATCATTCTAGAAATTTATAAAATAATGATATGCATGTATGTAGTTGTAGACTTGGTTGGAGTTCAACAGGGGCATTGAAGCTAGCTAGGGGGACCTCATCCGATGATGATGGCGATGGATTAAAATGGTGATGAAAGTGATGATGAGGAGGCTGCAGATTAGCAGTTTCCTGGAAAGTGTATTTATTTTCCGGAAAGTCACTCTCATTATATTTATTGGTCCACATGTACAGCATGATGAATGATGTGTGGAATATTATTGTATTATCCCGAATGAAAAATCCACCTGTATGAATATGATTTATTTTATTATATTTTGTATGTACTAAGTTTGGTAGATGTTAGGACGTTCTGAACTTCTGACTCATCAATAACCAGTCATAATTGGTAGATAGATAGGTCTTCTAATATGGTACTACTGTATTAGTTAATAAATATGTTAATTAAAATTGAATTTTCTAGAAGTGATTATATTTTATTTATTTGTTTTCTTTATATTAAAAGGAACAAATCTCCGAGTGTTATATTGACTGAAAAATACAGTTGAAGGAAAAGACAAAGGAACGTCTTGATGAGTATATTATTGAAATTGAATGGTCTAGTGACCATTAATTCCAATGATGATAGCGTGGGGGGAACGTATGCGGTGTATGTGCAATTAGTGGTGGATGCGAAAGATCTGGACCGTTGATTGTGGGCACACAAGAATATGAGATGACGTTTGAAGCGGAATATAAGGGCTTTTTTCTGGTCCGGGTTCGTAGCAAATTAACCGAAAAAAGGGGAAGAAGAAGTGAAGAATTTTGCTTGTTTGGTTTCACTCGTGAAATCGATTCTGGTTCAGAATTCGTTTTAAATTCATTTTCATATGTTTATATTTAATTTAAAGAAAAATTTAGAAATAATTTTAGATCCAAAATTAATTTTGATTAAAATAATTTTCAGTTGATGCAAATTTTATACTAACTTTTATCTTTAACTTTATAATTAAAACATTTAAACATAAGAAATTATATCATTTTAAAATTAATCCTAATCAAAATTAATTTTATAAAATCAATTATCCAAATACATACTTAATAAAATCTCATGTTAAGATTTTGATTTTGGAGTGAGACCAATTCCCCATCGGGGGCCATCACGTGGGGTGTGACCTACCAGTCCCCTTAAAGGCAAAAGCACCTCACGAGACGGCACCATATGCACATATAATCAACCCTTATTATTTCAAACTGAACCATCCATTTCTTTCTTTCTCACTCTATGTCTCTCTCATTCGATCCCTCTTTAAGCAACTGATTTCCAGACACAAACACGTGAGCTAACTTCCCTATCCAGACCTTGGACTTTTCCCTAACTTCATCATAACCTCCCATCCCACTCATATATTCAAATATTCAACTTTCATAATTTTATGTTTTTTATATACACAACATGTGTATCATAGTACACCAAAAAATATATATGTGTATAGTAGAAACTAGTTAATAAATTCATTTGAAATATTATTTAATAGTTTACATAATTATTTGTAATAATAAATATAAACGCACGTCTTTATTCCATTATCCTTGTTTTAATTTTTTTTTATACTTTTTTTGTTACTGTGCGAGTTTCCTCTCATTAACTCTGGTATTTTTCCCCGGCAAGTTAAGATATAAGTCATCACTACGACATTGTTTTAAATTATATTCCGTCTATAACTAGGTTATCTTATTACCGGTATGTACAGCTAGAAGACAATTTTTTGAGCTAGAATTTGATAAAGTCTTCTCCAGAATAATAATCTCAAATTCGAACCCTGACTTTATAATTTACAAATAAAGTTTGACCTAATGTTGTAATCTACTGTCGCTATGATATCAACCATTCTTGGGGTATTTTTTTATATTCAGATTCTTGGGGTATATTTTAGATAACTTTGTTCCATTGAATTCTAAATAAATGATATAATAGATTTTTGCCCCCTCGTGGGGTAGAAGAATGCTAATTTTTCGCTTTCATTCAACATTGGTACATTATACTACATCCTATACCCAACACAGAATTTTCAAAAATGTATTAATAATTTTAAGGGAACTCAACTTTGAATTTCACATAATATTACTAGCAGTAGTCGGTATTTAGATCAACTACGTACGCACCAGTCGTATATATATTTAAAGACATATTTATATTGAGAATAATTCAGAACTGTAAATATCTAAGTCATGATCTGTAGATGATCAGGATTAAAAGTTAATTATAAATTATAAGTTATATAACCTTTTAAAAATGTTATATACATTTATCCCTTAATTTTAATAATTATTTAAATATAGTTCATATTTTTATTTTTTATTTTCATAATAGTAGTTCATATTTGTTAAGAACAATCATTGATCCAAGTCTGAAGACATCTTAACAGTCAGGAAAAAGAGATGCACGTTAACTTGCGGGCTTGGAACGGAGAAGAAATCAGATTAGACCCCAGAATCCTCTAGCTATCTTTTTCTTTTTCAAGGAAAGGAGGATAAATGGATGTTTCACAACATTGACATATGTGTATCTATATACCTGCATATACACTTACCATGAGAATTTTATGAATGAACAACAAAAGAAAAAAAAATCTAACTCCTTCAGAGATGAACACCTTCTATAACGGTTTATATAAACATACAATAGATGAAGAAAAAGAAAAAGGTAATTCCAATCAGCAGTTACTATTCTCAACAGTATTAGCTAATTACAGCTTAATTTTCCCTGGCTAGACGCATCGCCCTCAACCAAAAAAATACAATGGTTGTGGGAAATAACTCTTGTCTTTTTAATAGAAGAGTGAAAACCTAACCACAATAATCAACATGCTGCAGAAGGATTGGCGAAGGGGTTATAGAAGTGAGCTGGCTTGGGAGCCATGGAGAAGGGGCTTTTATTCGAACCGTTATCGCTAACGCCACCGAGCCTCTCGCAAGAAGGGCACATGGTGAGTGTGGCAGCAGGCATAGGCATGTACAAGGGTTGAGCTAGTTTCAGGGCCTTCAGCTCTTGCAGCTCCTTCTTTAACCTCCTGTTTTCGTCCGTCAATGTTTCACAGCATTTCTTTAAGAACTCACAGTCCACCTCCGTTTGCTTCAGCTTTGTTCTGCAACACACAATCCAAAATCTTAATATACACCACAAAGTCATCATGTTATTATCTTATGAATTCAATATTAATAAGCCTTTCAAATTAGACACAACCAGCAAATGATTGTAGGTGTTAATTAATTAATTGTTTTATTTGTAGAACTAAAACTTTATCGTGCCACACGTACGGATATTATTAATTTGTGCTTGATGATTATATATCGTGCCACACGTAATAAATAAAACATTTTTTATGGTGCTGTTTGGTGTACCTGGCTCTCCGATTCTGGAACCACACTTCAACTTGTCGAGGCCGGAGATTTAACTGCCTGGCTAAAGCTTGCTTCTGTTTCTGTAAATCCAATAGAAAAAAATTAATATTAATTAACATTTCCACGAGAGAGGATATAGAGGTAAAAAATAATGAATTAATTACTTACGGGGTTGAGAGTGCTGTGTTGTTTGAAGCTCTCTTCTAGCAGTGCAGATTGTTCTTTGGTGAGTCTGAGCTTCTTTCTAGCATTGGTTCCATCTTCGTCTTCATCACTCACTCGTGAAGAAACCCTTTCTTCTGCATCTACCTCCATGTCTTCACAGCTAAGATCTCTCTCCCTCTTGACGACCCTCCCAGTTGAGAAAGACGAAACAACACTGTGAGATGATGTCTGTCTAGACAACTCAAGAGGGTCCTCACAATAAACCTTGTTGTTGGCAAGGTTATTTCTGGGCACGTGGTAACCCTCACCGGACAGCCCCAACGTTAAAGATGGTTCTTTGGAAGGATAAGGTTTCGTTGGAGTTGGCTTGATAACACAAAGATGATGATCATCGGGCTTGGTGGACGGAGCGGTTTCCTTAACAGTAGTTGTCAAAGAAAGCCCTAGAACGAGGTGAAGGCCTGAGCTATTGGCATCCTGATCAAGACCCATTTGAGAGAATAAAACGGCGTGGGTTTGGGGGGAGTGATAGATGTACGTACGAGCTTCTTCAGTTGGGGAATTATAGATGGTGTGTGGTGGCGGTTTAAAGGCTCATGGGATTGAAAGGGTCTTAAGAAGAAGAGATAGAGAGGGAATGAATAGGACCTTCTGTGGGGGCGTTGGGTGGGTGGGTGGGTGGCTATGATTATTGTTAATCAAAGCGAGGAATGAGTAGAGAAACGAATCTTGATATATTGGAAATAATAATGAAAGTCCCTTGTAGTATATGTCTTGTTGCATAGGTTGACAATTTGAGCCCAAGTACTGTTACGTCCATTATAATTATAATAACAGACAAAATTGGAAAATCCCTTCTCTCCAATTCCTGCGATCCTACAGTGCACATATGAACCTGGTTACCTTCGCTACCAAAGGTGTACCAGATAATATATATATATATTCCTATTATCATTATACTGTTACCACACTTTCTTTACCTATATATGCTTCCTTGCGTATGTAGTAGTTTCACTTTACATTGTACCAATTATTGGCCCCCTTTAGTCCTGCTTTTCTCGTGTCCCAGCAGCTTTTAATTATTTCTTTCTCTCTTTTTTTCTATCCTACGTTTATTCATTTTCTCATCATTCTTCTTTGCTCTTAATTTATTTTCCACGTTACCCCTCCCCACCTCACTCTCACGCCCACACATAATAATATAAATGATAAATTGTCCCTGTGGCACGTATGCAAAGATATTTTAGCAAGTTATTTCGAAAATTTTAAATATAACCCAAAAAGCCAAAAATGAAGAGATGATTGGGAATAGGTGTATAATATAGTATGTATGTGTCACAAAGTTTTGCAACTATAACAGACCCACATGAACTGTCTCCCACTTCATGCCTGGTTGAACTAGTTAGAGATGGGTACCATGTCACTTTGCTTACCAATCTTGTATACTTTTTAATGAATTAGGAATACGAGGGACTGTGTTTGGGCCTTTTTTCTCTAGCTTATAATGAATGTGGAAGATTAGAAAGGGATGTGCACTATTTGTTTTTGTTTCCAATAGAAAATGAGATAAAAGTAGGTATAAGACACAAATGGAGTTTCAAAGAGCTATAATGGTGCCAGAATATGATTCATCAACAAGAATCCGGATCTTTGCTTAACTAGAAAGTTGATGTGGAGTGTTTGGGACCTACTTTTCTGTATTAGTACTATAAGCACTCCCAATAATGCATTGTCGGCGATGCTGAGCAGAAGTTAGGTCACCCATTATTAATGATATAAACCTAAAACAATTTAGTCAGCAGGAAATAACGGCGTTATTACCACCAGCTTTTTACTGCACTACTTGCCACACACATCATCAAACAAATTTTTATCTAGTTTTATTTTTCATGGATATACATGCTTAATTGTATATTTAGCATGCATCTCTCCATAATTAATGAAAATAAATTAAAATTATTTTATGGACCACTCATTGTTGATCATAATGAAATGCATGATACACATTTTTTTGGTGTAGAATGCATGATAAACATGTTCTCACTGAAAGTAATAGGAAAAAAAAAACCATAGGGAAAATATCATCATCAAAAGCTGCTTAAGTGTTAATTAATTGGGAATTGGATTTTAAATTAGAATTGGTCCTTTTTATTAAACCAACAAGGATTCAATTGGAAATAATCAATTAATTGAGCAGGATGTTCGATGGGAATAAACTCTCGCATCTTTAGTTTAACTTTAATTGGATGCATCATCATGGTTACACAAAAATTGGGCGGGGGCAAATGATTATTTTGAAAATATGAATGCAAGTTGTTTTGCTTTTCGGTACCTGAATCTAATTCCAATCTCCTCTTCGATCTCAACAAGGTCAAAAAGAGGGAAACACCCTTTTTTTAATTTTCTTTTTAATGCAGAAAACACGACACCTCAATTTTCAAACAACAAATAATAGTAAGTTATGCGTGTGTTTATTTACTTACTTTTTGTGTAGGGCATAAGAAATTGTATTATAGAAGCTTTTAGGCTGAGCCGGTAATCTTTAGGACGAACTTACTATTTAATTTATTGCGTCATGGGTAGGTATTTATGACCTCAGGTGACTATTTTATTTATTTCAAAATAAAAGAAAATATAAATTGCAAGAAGGCTAGTTCTGCCTGCAGCCTACGTACAACACCACAACAGCTTTAGTCGGTTTGCTTAAAAAGGAAACTCCATTGATTAAAGATATAATAAAGTCCATAAACCACAATATTTTACGGTTAGATAGATTCTGACAAACTTGATCAATTAGTTTAATTAATTTATTTGTTTATTTTAAATTCAAATTAAAATAATTATAATCTGATTAAGTTATTTGAGTTTATCTTTTTATTTTATCTTAATCTGAATCCATCCAATCATTTGATAGTTTTTTATATTTTAAATTTATGTAAACTTCTACTTTATTTTTGTCTTTTTTTTCATTCATTTTAACATTTTTATTTAGGCTTATTAATTTTTTTTTGGTTTTGTTTATCCAATTTTCTTATTATATTCTAAATAAAGAGATTAATAATTAAGACGTGTAAATCCATAATTGTAAAAAAGTCATATAAATTAAAAATAATATCAATCTTATAATTGATTTAATTATTTAAAATTATTGAAATATAAATAAATCTTTAATTGAAAATTAAATTAAATTAAATTTTAATATCATAAAAAGATAGCGTGATACGATAAAAATTAAAAAATATATAATGGTTTTTTAATTCATTCACCTAAGTCAAATTAAATTAATTTTCATTGATTTAATTTAAACTGAATTAACTAAAATTATAAAAATTAAACTGAGACAACCTAATTAAATGTTATCAGTTGAACTTTTATTTTATCCTAAAACAAATAACTAAATTAAGCTGAGGATACTTCTGGAGAATTTGTTAATCATTGAACGAGTAATATAATAAGGTGTGATGTACCAAACATTTTTAGAACAGGATTATGCATAGCTTTTGTCAGCAAGTGGCTGAATACCAAAAAATAAAATAAAGTAGATGGGTAACCGTTGCTTTTGTTTTGATTTGGGACCCAACAGAACGAAGTAGATAGAATTTGACTTTGAAACAGTGAAGAAATTAAAATTCTAAAGGCAGTGGGAAATGGTTTTATACATGAACGTGAACAATTGAACATGAGATGGGATGTATATTATATAGTATATAACAGGTATTATTCTCCGAAATAAGTTAAAGTACATAGTTTAATGATCACAATATTCATATATATGAGCGTGGTGTACGCTGGCATTAATCAAATCACTAGTTTAAGCAATATGCTGATTCCACATCACATCCACACAGAAGCACAACAAAGTGACATAAAACCCAACAAAACCAAGACACAACTGCCAAATTGCCACAATTTCAAAAATAAATTGTGAAAGTTCCAGTCCGTAAAAAAATATTGTCAAAGTATCACGCTGTAAAATCCACAAGGCATTCCAGCGAATTTTATTGGCTGAGTTGGCAGCCAACCAATGGTCAACGTAATTCGCTAGGGCTCATAGCTAATTAGGTCTTCTGACAGCGCCAGTCGGAGAGAAGTTCGCTAGGTTTGATAGCTGGTTATGTAAGTGATGTACCAAATACGCTGGGTGCTTTAGCTAATTAAGTGAAGTTAGCTAGACATCCTAGCTAATTATGTACAATACCATATACGCTGGGTACTTTATTGAGTTTTTGTTTTTCAGTGGTTAAACTTTAAACATGCTATAATAGTATTATTGTTACATAAAAAATATGTTAACAATTAAACATTTGGTATGTCTTTATTGGAATAAATTTTATCTAACAAAATTAAATTATTGAATTAAA
>CM023951.1:3862629-3889688 GCA_013407115.1 Glycine latifolia
AACATATTTTTTATGTAACAATAATACTATTATAGCATGTTTAAAGTTTAATCACTGAAAAAACAAAAACTCAATAAAGCACCTAGTGTATTTGGTATTGTACATAATTAGCTAGGATGTCTAGCTAACTTCACTTAATTAGCTAAAGCACCCAGCGTATTTGGTACATCACTTACATAAACAGCTATCAAACCTAGCGAACTTCTCTCCGATTGGTGCTGTCAGAAGACCTAATTAGCTATGAGCCCTAGCGGATTACGTTGGCCATTGGTTGACTGCCAACTCAGCCAATAAAATTCGCTGGAATGCCTTACGAATTTTACAGCGTGACACTTTGACAATATTCTTTTATGGACTGGCACTTTCACAATTTATTTTTGAAATTATGGCAGTTTGACAGTTGTGTCCAAAACCAACCAGTGGTGGTTATCGTGTCATCGATCTCCACCGTCATGAAATTGTGTAGATAATTAGTAAAACTGTAAGAAAGGAAGAAAGAAACAGGTGGCGAGCGAAGATGCGGGGCACGAGGAGAGTGTACGGGTAAGAGACACATGGGTCCACCAATGATTTGGTATGATGGGCATTTGATTCCGTGGGAGGTAGATGATTGTGGAGCGTAGAAAGTTGATAGAGGGATCAGAGATATGAGAATTTGAGATAAGGTTTTGGTGATGTTTGTTTGTTCATGTTGCTTTCTCGATCTGGTGTGTTCTTCTCTTCTTCTTATTCTTCTTCAATTTTTAAGTAAATGTCTCAGCTCAGCGTGCGTACCAAATGTCCTATTCAAGGAAACAATGGCTTACTCAGCCTCTGCACTACACTGCAGTCTGCAGGGTCCACTAAGCAGTCCTACACTGCCAGTTGCCACACCTCTTAGCCCTAACATTATTTCATACCCCTCTTCTCATATCCATTCAATTTTATTTGTTTTTACACATTTTTTCCTTGGATGTCAAGTCCCGGATGATTCTTTAATCGGTTAAGAGTTTTTTTAATAGAATAATCGGTTAAGAGTTAGAATATAAAAAGAACCACGAGATTTAATTCCTAACAAAATATTCTCTACCCCCTTCTTATCCTCCGTACATTGGAACCAAAATATTTTGGTTAAATGAAAATCATCATCTATCAATTCTGAACCAGTAGTCATGTTAATCATTAAAAAATTAAAATAAAAGATATATATTAATTCATAATAACCAATCGTTCATTAGAATTGTATAATTTAATTAGTTTTATAGATCAAAACATATTACTCTCTTTGTCTCTCTTTCTCTTGATGAGATGTCAGAATAAATAATAATGATGTTCATATATGTGACATGGGACTATAACCTATTTCATAGACAATACTAGAATTATGTTTTAGGTATTTTTATCTTAAAAATTATATTAATATTAATAAATATTAAAATGTAAATTTAAAATTAGTGATAACAAACATATAAATTATATAAAACACATGGCTATTTAAAATATTTAACTAAACATAATTAAATTAATAATATATTATTTCTATTTGGATCGAGAAATCAGACTACTAGTTTGTGCGACAGAATCTATATTTGTATTTGGAAACACGTTTAAAGAGGATAAAACATGTCTCGATTTATAGCCTTTGATGTAAGTTACTGTGAGTAGTAGTAACATAGATGTTTGTATGTGAAGTTTTGGACGCGGTTTTAATTCAAGCATAGCCTCTCTCTAGACAGACCAATTTAGGGTTGATTTACCTTTGAGATTACTACAAGTCTAGTATTTAATTAACTCAGATTCGGTCAATCACAAAAAACAAAGTGCGCATGTTAACTCAGATTTTTTATAAGAGGAAAATGGCTTATACTAAATTACTAATATAACTTATATACCTTTAATTTTTACATTGCTTAATATTTTTTATTGAATAGTCTTGTTGAATTAATTAAGTTGGTTACATTATTAGATGAATTGCGAGCACTTTTTATTCTATTTCCAATAATAGTACTTTATTTTTTATCTAGTCAGAATAATAAATCTTAAATTAAGATGTTATATCATTGATAGATTCATTGTGTCACTAAAATTGAATATTTCACAAGATCTTTTCAATTTTTTTAATGTTAAATCTCATTTTAAAATCTAATAAAAATTAAATTTAAAATTTAAAATTCTTACTTAAAATCTTGCACTAAAAATATTCTTATCCTTTTCTCTTTTATAGTAGAAGATTTATTATAAATCACTCCCAATTAAAAAATAGTACACCTGTTAGGATTCTGATGTAAACTTTTCGAAAAGAACTTCTTAAAGAAAAAAATAAAATGAGTTTCTCTATAAATTAAAATAAATTTTCTATTAGTTCATTTGTAGATTTCATCTCAATCTTTTATAAGAGTTATATTGATGAATTTCTAAAAATTAACTAATAAAAAACTTACTTTTATTCATTTCATTTTTTTTAAATGTTTCTAAAACATTTATCTAAATAAATTCATATTAATAGCTTAAAGCGAAGCGGCGCTAGCCGGCTATGGACGTGACCAAGGTGTTCCTGCAGCTCCTTAAAAAGTGGATATAAAATATTACTCTGGTTAAAAAGTGCAAACATATATGAGTGGTCCTTATCACTAGTTGATAAAAGTTTATCTGATTATACCTTTGCAAGTAGAACTGAGAATATTCGGGGGCAAGGACAACATAAAGGATAAATTTTAAGTTGCTCCTAAGTGGCGCACACACACATATATTTATATATTTATTGGAACTCTATATGTATTATGAAATGTATAATATTTACCTTTATAGTGTTTATCGAAATAAATAAATACATTTATAGTATTAAAAATATAAAGATAAAAAATAATAATATAATTCATGTTTACGTAATTGAAATTAAATGATACATATTTAGCCTATTAACGATCAACAAAAAATAGTACACTGAGATACTTGTTAAATAATTAAAGTTAAAAAAATTTCTGCTGAAAGGTGTAATTAATGCATGTTCATCATGATTTTCAATATATTTTTAACATTAATTTCTTTTAAGAAATAGATTCTTAAAAAAATTCAATAAAAATATTTTTTTTATCAATATCTTTAAAAAAACTATTTTGTAAGTCCCTTAAAAATTTAGTATCTCTTTCCCTATGTTAGATGTAATCAATTTCAATAAGAGTGATTTTTTAAATTGTTAGTATTATTATTTAATAAAAAATGTTTTTTTAAAGGATTTAATAAAAATTGATGGAAAACCTACAAGTTAAGGATGACATATAATGGTAAATAGAGACGGCCCCTTAAAAGAAAGATAAGCATTTGATCCGTGTAGATGTTGTTTTTAGAAATACTCCAACTATATATTGGCCCCATATACGAACTGGTTAATTTTACTGTCTGGGAAAGAAAGAAACCAAAATTGAAGAAGATTTGATTCCTATATTCTGAGTAATACACTTTTTTTAGGTGACATATATGCATGAAACTCTAATCAACTGAATTAAAAATTAATCTCATAATATATAATTGTCATTGACTCAAATAAATTTGTACTTACATCAACTAAATTAATTATATAAATTTTCTTATTAAATAAATAATTTTTTACCTATGAATATAACGAGATTTTATAATATGTCTAAGGTTTTGGAGTAATACATTTAACAATAGATATTATTAATTGTCTTTTAAAGGTGTTTTTTTAGGATATAATTTTGAATTATTATAGTCCATACTTTCTCTAAATATTTGACTTAATTAATTTGAATTCAGAACTGTTATTTAAGGTAAGACAATCTCAATTAATTGATTCACACCTTCCATAAACAGGCATTATGTAGTGTTGATGGAGCTAGTTGGATATTTGGAGTCGTGAGGGGGGAGCATCGAACAAATGCACCGACTATAGATAAAACACAAAGGTTTTAGGTTGCCCCACTCCAAGTCTCTTTTGTAAGACTTGCATACATGACCATGATGCTCGCGTTTAAAAGTAGTGAAAGCAGAGAGACCCATGTCACACCTCCACTACGCAGCACTACTGTGTGTGAGTGTCAAGATTCAAGAACAGAGAATTAAGGAAAGAATTTTATAGCGGGGTCCCACGGAGTGGCGTACTTTGAGAGGTGGATATATGTATATATCATCATATAAACACAGTCCAAAAAATTAAAAAGATTGACTTGTTTAGATGGATATGTAGATACTAGATAGGGGGGTGAGGAGCAAAAAAAGTTGGAATGCTTTGCCGGTTATATTGTGACACAAAGTTAAGGCAGCAGGGCCTCATTGGGTGCTAACGGTGCATCTTATAGGAGGCCCTCACACAGTTGCAGAGAAGCTGGACATGGTTGGATATTATTGTCCGTGGATGAGTTAACAGAGTTTGGGGATATGAATATGAACAACATCTTAGGCGCTTGCATGTTCCACCATTATAAAATGGTACAACATTAAAGATTAGTAAAATGTTTGTTTCAAATATTAGTTTTGGATTATTATTAAAACTGATTATCCATCACACAAGTAATGCAAAGTAAAGTAATAATAATGAGTTGCTTACAATACAACTAATGATGATTTATATTACAATAGCTTTGTGTAACTTTATAGTTAAATTGTAATTTTGGTTATCTTAATTTTTCAAAATTTATAATTTTAGTGTCCTAAAATTTAATGGTAATATTTGATCCCTTAGTCTTATAAATTAGTGATTTTGATCCTCTTGATAAATTATTAATTAATAATTCTAATTAATTTAGTTATTAAGTTAATTATAAATTAATCAAAACCATTAATTATTAAAAATTGAATAAAAATTAATAATCCTAATTTTTTACAACCTTCACTCTACAAACACCTCTTCTGCTTTACTGTCACACTTGGCTTCACCAATAGTAACACCATATTAGGATTAAAGTTTTTAATAATTAATATATTTTATTTTATTTATAATTAATTTAATATCTTTAATAATCATAATTATTAGTTAATAAGTTAGAGCCAAAGTCACAAATTTATAAAATTAGAAAGATCAAATGTTATAATTAAAAATTAAAAATTAAAATAATCAAAATCTTGAAATTAAAAAAGTAAAGAGAACAAAATTATAAGTTAAACTAATTTTATTTGTTGTGCAAAGTATTTCCCAACGGAGGATTGGATACTAATCTTTTAAGATATAATGTATTTAAAGGGTTATATCTTGTATTACGGGCTTGTAGATTAAAATTCTAATTACAAAATTAAAGGAGATATATGATATCTATCGATCATGACATCGTGTTGATGCTTCATAATCATATAACAATTATGGACAACATATATGAACTAAACATATATTTAGATTATGCATTGCACTAAACCTTCAACTATGCTCTAAAAACACAATATGAAAAGTTTAAGCAATTAAGTTTTATGTTTTTCATATATTTATGCATAAAACTGTAGGCAGCAAAAACAAGAAAGACGTGTATCAAAATATAATGCTCTACAATTTTCATTAAGCTAACACAATTGCTTTTGAAGTATTATTAAAGAATTAATATATATGAGTACTAGGAATTTAAATTAGAGAGTAGCTTTTTTTTTGCCTTTTTAATTTCTCCCAGACTAATATATCTATTTTTGGGTTTTAAATTTCTTTAGGATTCCTCACATATTTTGTAATAAAATAATTGTGAGAATATGCAGCACTAGTTCGGGGAGAGGGGGAGGAACCGCAATTATTTGCATTTTTTTTTTGTTACATATATATATATATATATATATATATATATATATATATATATCCCCCCTGTTGGGTACCCCACAATATTAATTAATGACTCCATTTTCTTCGTGCGTTGTTCAACAAAAGTGGGTCAGGACTCAGGATGGAGAGGATGATATATAAGAGACAAGATAAATCTTCATCATTTGGGAGCAGACCCGTAGCCATGGCATTCAATTATTTTCAATCTGAATTCTATTGCATAGTGTTCAGAAATTACGGTGAAGGGGAAGTTCAATTAACTTTATTTTTCAGGTATTGTGGAAGAAGTTGTAATAAATAAGAGGTTTGGATGCAATTTTTGGTGCATTTAATTTAAAATATGTGTAATTTTGCTATCTAAAGTTTTTAAACTTTTATTGATGAAAACCCGCCTCAACACAAGCTGTGATACAAGCTGGAAATAAAAATGGTACAAGATGAGATTTGTATCAAACACAAGCTGTGAACTTTTTAAAGTTAATTAAGTTATTATGTGTGACTGGGATTTGAAAGGAAAAAAATCATTTTTTTTATTTTTGGTGAAATATTGTATTTTGATTAATAGTTCTGGATAAAAATAAATAATTAAATTAATTTAATATGTAATTTTTTTAATAAGTACAACAAAATTGATGAATGAATTAATTTATTTTCATTTTGAAAATAAATACTTAAATAAATAATTTTTTAAAAAAAGTTACACTTAAATAAAAGTATAATTAAACAAAAAATAAATATTAATCGTTATATGATGTAATTTTAGTTTTGTATACTAGTTCTGAGAAAGAATAAATTATTTTTATATTGTACCTCGGTGTGAAACGGGTTAATCAAACGCTAGAGGAAACAATAAAACATGGGACTTTCGTTTCAGACATTATTTTCTGATGGCCTAATTCAAGAAGTCAGAGAGATAGATGGAGCGATGACCCAATTCTATGCCATATCAAAATTGAAGGCGATTGGGAACACACGGTTTTGGAATTTTTCATTCCAATAATATAAAAAAAAATTATCTAAATAATATAACCTAAAAATTATTTACATAAATAATATAAATCAATATTTAAGATAATTAATTCCTCACTTTCATTTTTACACTGGGAAATCAATTTTTTCAGAAATCAATTTCACGTGTTATGTTTTTTTATCATATATTATACAAGATGTTTGATATAAATATTATATTGTGCACGATATGATTTCACAAAATAATTTTTTTTTATCAAAAAACATAGTTGATAATGTATTTTTTTTTGTTTTTAATTTTTTTACTTAGTTTAGATTAGTTTTTTTTTTTAGTTTTTTTTTTTTTTTTTTACATTTTTTAAACAAATTAATTTTTTTTGTTTTTTTTTAATTTTTTTAGTTCACTAATTTATATATTAAATTATAAAAATATAATTTATATAGAATAATATTTATGAAAAATAGATATATTTAAATACTTAATATAGATATAATTTTGTAACATATTTATGAAAATATATATATATTTAAGTGATCTAATTATTTTACCTAAACAAATTAAATAAATAAAATGTATTTATTTTAGTAGTTTATATTAATATAAAATTATGAGTACTTAAATATTCATATTTTACAATAGTATTTTAAAAATTTTATTAAAATTGAACATTTTTTTATTTGCTTAGATAAAATAATTAGATCAAAATATATGTAGTTATCATAAATATTTAACAAAATTATATCTAGCGTCTCCAGCCCTCTCCTGCACCCTTTAAACCCTTGGATTAATATGAACGGATGGGATTAAAAGCTATATTAACGTCATATTCAAAAGGCAAATAGCCAAAGTATTATTATAGAGTGTTTTATTTTATTTTATGAAATACTGTAGCGTGCTTGGACTAATTTACTAATAGTATTTTGGGTTATTCATTAATATATGCTTAACTTTTATAATTAATATTTTAATGAATAGATACTTTTAAATATATAAATTATATTATAATTAAACTTATAAGAAATAAATATTTTTAAACATATAAATTATATTTTAAATTTATAATATTATAATACAATATTATTTTTATTTATCGAAAAATTATTTAAAATTAATTAGAAATAAAGACAAGAAAGATAAATTAAAAGAAATAAGTCGTTAAGAAATTGTTTTCATACAATAAGAAATTCTAAAACCTCTTTCATTCAATAATAGTCCCTATAAATGCTTTTATATTCTTATAAGTTTTTAAATTTATTATTCTTATTTATAATTTTAAATTTAATTTGATTTAACAATTATCTCAAAAAATAATTTTCAATCATTTTAAAGACTAATCAAACTATATCACCAAATACGTGAATAATTAATAAAAGATTATTTTAAATTAATTAATAATCACAAATTAACTACAAAAAATTCTTGTGGTCTAAAAAATAAACTTAGACATCTTTCTTTTTTCCTTAATCCATATACTTAATTTTCTTTTAAAATGATTATCTTTTTCAAGTAATATATTTTTATTTCTAAAATTAAGTTGATATTTTTTAAATAAATTTGTTAATAATTAAAAATAATATTGTATAAAAATATAAACAATTTATTATAAACCTAAAATATAATTTATTCGTTTAAAATATTTTTTATTAAAAATTAAAAATATAAAAAAGAAATATTGATTATAATATTAATTTAAACTTATATGAAATAGTCCGTCCAATCACAGTAAAATTTCCTTGTCTTTTGTATATAATTTATTTTAATTTATGTGTATCTGATAACTGTAAACTTATTGTATACAGTTTTGATTTCGTATAAATTGGCCCTTTCTTCCTAAATGTTTGTGTATTTACTATAGCTTGGGTATTTTTTGTATTTCTATAGCTTGAGATGGCCTTGCATGAGATGAGTACTGAATGTGCTGAAACATAGGTTTCAGCTGAGAGTAAAGTTAAGTTTCTGAAGCGCACCAATTGATAGATGAAGCGCAGAAAAAATCTACTGAGGCTGAGGCAAACCTGCGTGCTGCGGAATCCTTTCAGGCAGAGGCTTGTGGATATAATAGTGTTGCAGACAGGAAGCTTCGGGATGTTGAAGCACATGAAGATGAACTCCGGGCGGCAAATCATATCTTTCAAATAGTGTATGTGTTTGTATTATAACGCCCCATATGCATTTGTTAACATTCAATTATAGTCGTTAAGTGCAGCAATTAATTGAAAATAATTAATTAGGAAGCAAATAATAAATATGACATCATCATACGTTCTTAAAATAACATATGTGTATTATGTATGATAAACACTCATGAAAATACATGTATTTTGAATCAAATGTGCGTCATCCCCATCAGGTCGAAGTACAAAGTGTATATAGACAACAAAATACTGAGTCAACATGCTTTCAAAATGAAAACTATGCCTAAGGTTCACTTAGAACCTCATCCTGGCTCGGCCTCTTGTCCAGGATCCATCGGACAGCATCCCTACCTGGGTCTCCTGCCTTGGGATCCACCATTCTCTCTTTAATCATCACCTGCAATGACATATAATCCCCAACCGGGGTGAGATACAACACAGATACATAGCATCAAAAACAGACATTACATAATCTAGTCATCCCGATTGTCATAAAAACGCATCACATGTATATAACAACACAGATATAACAAGAGAAGATCATCCACTTAAGGGCGCACTCTCTCAAGACTTTCCGCAGACACTGCCTGAGGAAGATCATCCACTTAAGGGAACATTCTCTCAGGAGTCTACTCTGACATATAAGACACTTCCAAGAGAAGATCATCCACTTAATGACACATTTTCTCAGGGTTTTTATATATATATTGACCACTTAGAGTTGTTCCACATGACTTTGGCTCCAAGGAAAGTCCATATTTAGTCAATTCTACTGGCCAGAGAATCTCATAAATCATACAACATATCATCACAGTGTACATCATATACATGTTCTCAATCAAAAAGCAGTAACACACAATTTCAATACCACATGCATCATGGCATACAAGAACCATCACTCCCTCAGAATATGGTGAAACACATTCAAGGAGAAAAACTCACAAGAACAGAGAGCTTACCTACTCTAAGTGTTATACTGGCTCTCCCGACCTCGTGGTCACAACCACCTATATCCTCTGTATCACGCTCTGCAAAAGCATGTAAGAAAACAAAATGGTTATCAACCGTCACATGCAAGTAATCCATAACGGTCATCAACCGTTGCATGAAAAAGAAACGTTATTCTTTTCCTAAAGAATCCAAGCCTAGTTCCAGCTCTGGCTCAAATGGTTCTCTATACATCTGAAAAACAGTCTCAAATAATCTGTAAGACGTGAGTGTCTTACCTCTACAACGTCTAGGAAGGCTAAAGGACAGCGTCTCCGAGCTCGAATGTCCTTAAAATGCCTTATTTCCTTCAAAGTCGAAACTCTGCGATAGTTCTTGGAGAAGACGATCTCTCCGTTTGATGGTTTTCAGAAGAAATCAAGGTTGGAATCTAACTATGGGGTGGTTCCTTTCAACTTTCCAGTTGCATGCAAAGGGTTTTAGTTAAGGGTGAGTGGTTATGAAGTTTCTCTCGCTTGGAAATAGAGAAAACGGAGACAGGAAAAAGATGATAGTGTTTTGCGTCAGAACGTAGAGAAGTGGTCTATATAAATGGCCCTGACGCGTGTGTCACGCGCCAATAGTGCCAGATGTAAAAAAAAACTATGTCATCATACACACTCGCTGCCGAGTTCAGATTACTCACCAAAAGTCTACCTTGTACAACTCGACATTCGTAACCCAGACAACCTTGTGCAGGTTCATGGTATTAATACAATCAAAAGTCTTACCTATTGTATCAAATAAGTTTTGTCTGTTTTAATCGATTACAAACACTTATGTAATTGATTGCATAGTGCTGAGTCCGTCCTCAACACTTTATAAAATCCAAGGTTTCGCCCTTGTCCGACCTTATCCGACCTTGTTCGGGGTCTACCTCGGCACTTTATAAAATCCAAGGTTCCGCCCTTGTCCGACCTCTACGTCAGCACTGTCCCATAAAGGCGCTATATACTCTCCAAAGAGACAATCTGGTCACACGAATCTAGTTTCCTCATTAACACTTAACTTAAAAGACCTGAACCCGGATCCGTTACAGGGTCGTTATAAATACCACTACCTCCTAATCATAATATTATTATATTAAAGTGTCAACCTTGACACCCAATACCGTACATGTATCACTACAATTTACATGTTCATATGTCCTAATTTCTTTCATGTTATCTTGGACATGTTACGGATTCAGCTACTTGCCTTTGCTGTTTAGAAATATTTCTTTGGAGAATATCGTGCATTGCTTTATACATGGAATGTTAAAGATGAGGTTATGCTACACGTCAAGAAAAAAAATTTTTTGCAAAAGGAGAAAGAAGAGATAAACAAAACAAAGTTAGATGTACAGATGTCTTTGGTTTCATTGGAAAATTATTTAAGGCAATTTGACAATGCGAAGGAGAGATTCGAGGCCTTGAAAAGTGAAACAAATTACTTGTCAGTTTTGGAAGTGAAACTAAAGGAAGAAATTGATGTTGTACGATCTCAAAAGTTGGAGATTGTAGCGGAGGCAGATAAGCTGAAAGCAGAGAAAGCAAAGTTTGAAGTTGAGTGGGAGCTTCTTAATGAAAAGAAAGAAGAGCTGCGAAAAGAAGCAGAATACATAGCAGAGGAAAAGAAGGCAGTTTCAGTTTTCATTAATAAGGAGCGTGACAAGCTAAGACAAGAGAAAGAAAATATACGTGATCAGTACAAACGCGACTTGGAGTCGCTTACCTGTGAACGAGAAGAGTTCATGAACATGATGAGTGGTTTGGCAAGATGCAGCAAGAGCGTGCAAATTTCTTGAGGGACGTTGAGATGCAGAAGAGGAATATGAATATCCTTATTGACAAGAGGCGTGAAGAAATAGAAAGTTATTTGAAGGAAAGAGAAAAATCTTTTGAAGAAGAAAAGAAAATCAACTAGAATATATTAATGCTCTTAAGGAAAAAGCAGCAGAAGGTACGAACAGGTTTCCTTTGAGATGAGAAGACTTGAAGTTGAACGAGCAGAGACAAGTTCGGACCGCGAACAGAGAAATAAGGAATGGGCTGAGCTAAATAAGTGCATTGAGGAACTTAAGGTTCAAAGGGATAAGCTCCAAAATTAGAGAGAATTGTTGCATGCTGATAGAATTGACAATCACAGACTGAAGAATTGAAAAAAGTGAAGGATCTTACAATTGTCTCTGATGATATTGCTCTGACCAAATTGCTTAATTTTGATATGGAGTCTAACCAACAAAAAATCTCTATGAAGGAAAACTTGAACCAACGGACTCTTAAGCATGATGATCATTTAAATTCCCCCCCAAAATAGATGCTAATAAGATTAGCAATGGATTTGATTCTCCATTTGGGCAAAACTCATCTGTTGTTCTTCCTTCTAGCCCTGTTTGATTCTCATGGATCAAACGATGCACAAAACTAGTTTTTAGGCGTTCCCCTGAGAAGTTACTCATTCATGATGATGACAAGGTTGTGGTTAGCAATGGTCAAAAGCACTTGACGAATGGCAAATCTCTTGATAATGTTGGCGAGAGGGACCAAAGGAAATTTTCTTTTTGAGAATCGAAAGTAATACTTGAATACCATTTCCAGCCGAAGATGTTAATAGATTAAAAGTATGTTTGGATGAAGTATTTTAAAATTTTAACAAATTTAAAATTCAGTAAATTACAATATATCAATTAAAATTCTTTTATTTTCAAAATTCTGTATTTGGATAAAAAAATTAAATTTTATCATTTTTAAAATTTTGAACCTCATGCACGGAGGTGAGTAGGTGAGTGTTGTGGAGTAGCGTAGGTCAGAGTACTCATCGGCGATAGAGACGGAGCAAAGAGTGGTGCAATTAGAGCTTATATAGAAGAAGAGAATTTCAATTTCCCACATTTTAGAAAAAAAATTCAAATTTTATATTTTTAGTTGTTTAAAATTCAAAAAATTTAAATTTTAAATATATTCAAATAATAAATTTTCAATTAAAAAATTTTAAATTTTTTGATAAATTACTTTTTCTAATTAAATTTTTTTATCCAAACATACTCTAAAATGATTTTGAATCTGAAATTAAGAAAGATGTGAACAGAAATGTTCCCTTGGGTTCGGATGGATGTAACGTGAGCAAATGGAAAAGAGGCCGTGGGAACTTTGGAATTGGAGATCCACTTCAAGATACAAGGAAGGTAAAGAAACTGCGATCAGAAGAACAACCAATCGAGAATCCTTTAGACCGGGTAACTACAAGCAGGTACGACCCTAGTTATCTATATATCTATCTATTATTTAACATATAGTTTGTTAGCAATTTTTATACGTAGGTGCACTATGGATAATAGAAGTTATCTATTGATTTTTATTTTCAGTGTGATTCTGACCCAAGCAAATGTATCAAAGGTTCAGCAGTTGTCAATATTTTCAAATCAAGCACTAGGGAACACTGAAGGTACTGGTGTAGTGATGGTAGACATGGTTATGCATGTCTCAGAGGTGACTTCTGAGAGGACTGATGCTATCAGTGTGACAGTGTCCCCAATCTAGAATCAGCGGATCATTTGTGTGATCCTACAAGTGTTGCAGATAAAGGCGATCTTCATGGGAACAAAATTGATCAATCAAATTTTCAAATTCCAGAGATAGATATACCTTGTGGGTTCGACGTTTTCGCAAAATCGGAAGAAATATGCGAAGGAAACAGTGGACTAGTTCCTGAGCATTGTTAGGTAGTGAGTTACACTCACTTTGCTTCTGTTTTCCATTTTGTATGACTACACTCTTTTGTACGTATATCTTGATTGCTTAATTTGACCTGCTTTCACTTGAGTCTACACTCAGCTGTCTAATCTATAAATTTTGACATTAGAATTTGGACTCTCTTCTGATTTATTCTTTTTTATTTTCTGTTTTGACCTATATTCTATTTGCAAATAGCTATGTATCCCCTTTTGTTTTGTCTATGAATGATATTATATGTTCCTGATACTGTCTAAAACTGAGTATTCATTTAATTTTATAGGGCTGATTTTATCTGATGAACAATGTTAACCTAGTAGTTTAGCTGCCATACTAGGCCCGGAAACTTTTGCCTTAGTTCCCCTCAGATATTTATGCGTTGTTTCACTCTGAGCATGGATAGTCTATAGGTAATGGATATGCAGATTGGTAATGATAATTAGAGTTTTTTTATATAAAAATAAAAAAATTAAATATTTACTCAAATAATACAATCCAAAAATATTAACCTTAATAAAAAAAACAGTATAATAAGTGAGAAATCTATTTTTCCCAAACTGATTTCTCACTTGCTTATTTTTTTTTATAGTACTTTATGTGTCATGAAATAAGTTTTTGAAGAACTAATTTCATAATGTGTGTTTTGATTTTTTTTCTTTTCAAAACTATGTTATAGAATCAGTTCCTCTTAACCAGTTGTTTTTGTTATTTATTTTATTTTTTATTTTTAATTATCTATATTTATGTTTAAATTAAAAATAATTTGATTTTGTATATGTTATTGTTTTTTTTTGCATATTTTTTGTTTTATCATTTTTAAAGAGTTGAAATCCTTTTTAAAAGTGAGTGATGAAATATGCCGATTTGAAAAAATAAAAAAAATAAAAAAGTGTGTTTTTATTCCTTATATCTTTATTTTATAGTAATTTTATCACAAGCAAAATAGTAGTTAACAATATTGACTAAAAACTCATAAAAATTACTCACATAAAAACTATATAATATTTTGATACTAAAACAAAAAAAAAAGAAATATAGAGTAAAAACTAAATAAACCAAAAATAATTCAAAATCAATAAATTAGTATTTTTTAAAAAAATTTAACTGATTTTTTTTATTTAAAATTTGTGCTAATTTTTTTATTTTACTGATTTATATATATTAATTTATAAAAAATATAATTATCTAGAATAGTATTTAAAAAATAATAATTAATTCTTAAATGAAACTAAATTTATCTAGATTGAAATAGACAAATAAATATTTAAATAAATGAATAAAGTTTATCTAAAATAGATGACTTAGATAAATTAAAAGAAATAAAAAAATTAAAAAAAAAAGAAAAATCGGTTATGAAAAAAAATACATGATCAAATCAGTCTCCTAGAAATCAATTTCTAAATTACTGTAAATAAAACGCAAGTGAAAAATAAATTTGGGAAAAATCGATTTTTCACTTGCTATACTGTTTTTATCATTGACATAAATATTTTTTGAGTTATATTATTTGAATAAATATTTATTTTTTTATATTTTTTATGTAAAAATCTCATGATAATTAACATTGTTAAAACGTGTATCATGGGTGTATGAGGTGGGTCAATACTAAAACATTTCTATTATTCTATGTGTGCTCATGAAATCTTGATAGTGTTTCTTTTTCTTTACAGATAATGATGTATTTTGAAATATATATTGGTTGTGTTCATTCTACTCTTTGAATGCAGGACACAATGGAGTTTGGAGAGGTAGTCGATTGATTGATTGGTGGCTTTGAATATAGGGCATCTGTGGGGAGATCATAACAACTTGGAGTATAAATTTTATAAAACATTATTTTTTAATTATGTTTATATTGAAAAAACATTTTAAATATTAATAATGAAATTTAAATTGTAAAATGATAAATTAATTTAAAAAACAATATAAATATGAAAAAACACACGTTTTAACAAAAAAAATTAAAAAATTTAGTTACTCTTAAAAGGTACATGTTAAACTGGAACAGCCTCTAATTGATCCATCCATATGTTTAGTGATAAGAAAAATAAACGTTAATTTAATATTTGAGGATATATTATGTGAAATAAACTTAAACTTATTTAGGTGGTAATTACAATTTATTTCAAACAAATAGAATTAATTAGAATAAAAAACAATTAAAAATAATTTAAACTGAAAATCTCGTATAGAGTATAGTATGTCCAAACTTTGGCCAACGACACAACCCTGGTAGATTTTTGATAAACATGTATTTTTTTTATGAGTATAGATTAGCATGTAGTATGATGCGATGCATTCGCATAAATAATATTGTGGATTTTAGATAAGCATGTAGTATGATGCAAGACATTCGTATAAACAATAGCCGCCCTAGGTTAAAACATAGAGCACACTATGTCACAAGGTATCATAAACTTCATTCCAAAAATCATAATAAAAAATTCGGGTGATCCGCTGCACTCTAGATATAAATTGCGCGCGATGCAAGTTTTGCATTTGGACGGCTCATATATTTTAGTCAAATTTAAAATAATTTTTTAATTAAAAACCAGCGAGTTTGGACGGATGAAAGCGCATAGGAGTTTATGGAAAGGTGTAGAAAAATCGCAATCCCATCAATAACATTAGCAGTAGCAGTCAATACTCTCGGTGCCTCTTGAATCCATTGATTCATATTCATTTCGCAACCTAGCGCTAATTTATTGGTATTTAATTATTTTACTAAAAGAGAGGAAAGAGGAGATTCAGAATCACAGATATATAATATAATTATTAGTAAGTAAAGTAAAGAAGGCACGTGCAGTACGTAGGCTCTTCTTCTCGGTGTTGTTGGATTGGAATTGGAGAGAAAACAGAAACAGAAAATGGAGAGCAGCGCCGTCTACGCAAGCATTCGACCAATTTACCCGATCTGCCCCTCTCGACATTCTTCCTCTCTTCTCTCTCACCAATCTCCCTTCCTAGTCGAGCCTTCTCTGTCTCTCAAGGTCTTTTCCTTTCTCGCAGACTCTCTTTTTACCTTATTTTTTCTTGCCTAATCTGTTTTGCCTTTGCAGCTTCGAAAGCAGTTTCCTCTCATTTCGCAGAATTTTCTGGAAGCCTCTTCTCCTCTCAGGCCTTCTGCCACTTTATCTTCTGATTCCTACAGGTCCTTTCTTCTATTTTACTATTTTTTATTTTAAATAAATGCTCTCGTTGTTTAATTGTAATTATGACTTGGAAATTGCAATGGAACAGTGAGACTATTGAATTAGCTGATATAGAATGGGACAGCCTTGGGTTTGGGCTTCAACCCACGGATTATATGTATTCCATGAAATGTACACGAGGTGGAACCTTCTCCAAAGGTGACCTGCAGCGTTTTGGGAACATTGAATTGAACCCCTCAGCAGGAGTTTTAAACTATGGCCAGGTTGAGACATATTGAGCTCTTAATTTGTCATTGTTTAGTTTGTTGAATTGCTTTTGACCTGCATACATAGCTTAATAGTTGAATTTGTTTAAGGAAACTGTGTTTGATAGTACATTGTTATGATCTAGAATTGAAATCTAACTAGTATCGGTATTAATATCCTTATCCTTAACATTTGCATTGCAAGTTTGTTTGATGAAGACTGTATTTCTCCGGTTTACAAATGTAGGGATTATTTGAGGGTTTGAAAGCGTATCGGAAACAAGATGGGAGTATACTCCTCTTCCGTCCGGAAGAAAATGGTTTGCGGATGCAGATAGGTGCAGAGCGGATGTGCATGCCATCGCCTACTGTCGACCAGTTTGTGGAAGCTGTAAAGGAGACTGTTTTAGCAAACAAACGTTGGGTATGGGTGCTAGAGTCCTATCATTGCCATAAACATTTTAGACATTGTAATGCACATCGGATTGATTAGGTGAAATTTGGTTTCAGGTTCCCCCTGCAGGTAAAGGTTCCTTGTATATTAGACCTTTGCTAATGGGAAGTGGACCTGTACTTGGTCTTGCACCTGCTCCAGAGTACACCTTTCTAATATACGTTTCACCTGTTGGGAACTACTTCAAGGTTAGTTATCTATTTTGCTACATTGTAAGATAGCATCTTCACTCTTGTTTATATAAGTTTTTCAATTTCATTATCTTCTTTCAGATGTAAATAACAATTTTTGATTCCAAATCCCATAGGTAAAAGAAATTAGGTTTTGTATTATGAGAATTGGGATGCAACATCAATAGAAATTTAATTGTATTAGGTTTTGTTGATGTGACTGAATGGGTTGAATTTGTAGTACAAGAAGATGAAGAAAACTTGCAGCAGTGTTCTAGATGTCCATATTGTTATCTCTTTTTTTCTCCTTTGTAGGATTTATTAACAAGACCTGAATGAAATTTGTCTGATGTTGCTTGAGTTATTTTCTACTTTTACAACTTGTATTAGTAACGGAAAATCTTAATAATTAATATTTCCAACATAACATGTCATACTTGTTTCTTTTTGTATCTCTTACTGTTGCAATTTTAGACATACTTTTGCCCCTTCAAAAATAACGAAGTGTCAATGTCACCACAGGAAGGTTTGGCCCCAATCAATTTGATTGTGGAAAATGAATTACATCGTGCAACTCCTGGTGGCACTGGAGGTGTGAAGACCATTGGAAACTATGCTGCAGTAAGCCGGACTGTGTCCCCTTCTCCTCCTTTCTTGTTTGTTGTACACTGTCACTTGTTTCTACATGTTCTCTCTGTTTTAAATTTAAAATTTATCAACAATTTCAAACTGAAGATTGACATTTTATATGTGTAACTAAATACCAAATTGCTTTCTTGTAGTTACTACATAGGAGAAAACTGAGGGCTTTCTTACACTGCCTTCAGTTTTCTTTCTCTTACAATTTCTGTATTTTTATACTAAACTGACCTTTATAGCAGCCATTTCATAGTGTTGGCTTAAATTATTTGTTTGCTTTCTTAAATCTCATATACTTTACCTCTCACTCTCTCTCTCTCTTTTTAAATTACTGACTTTTTCTCTATGTGTGCACATGTGCAATTATTCTTTATTCTTTTTAGGTTCTGAAGGCACAGTCTGAAGCAAAAGCTAAAGGCTACTCTGATGTTTTATACCTTGACTGTGTGCACAAAAGATATTTGGAGGAGGTTTCTTCATGCAACATTTTTGTTGTTAAGGTATTAATATTATACTCAATGAAGCAAGATCATTGTTAATATGCAAGGCTGTTACATTTTCATGCATTGAATTCTTTGCTAGTTGCCACCACCTCTTTTCTCTCACAAGTACATAAAACAATTTACCCAGACAAGTACCTGCTGGAATAGTAAAATTTTCCATCACCATGCATTTTTGTAGTAATCCGAAGCACCATGCATTTAGGTGTACCTGCAAAATTTTCCATCAATTTCTTGAGTGAGCCCCATCAGCTGATTTGTAGTATTCTAGCTATACTTGCAAAATCAGTGTCACTCAGTAATGGTAGCCTCTTGATCCATGATGCTCATTTCAACTAGTTGGTGCCTTTGCAAATTGCAAATTTTCAACTGAAATCCTCTTCTCTATGAAATCTTTCTTTTTGCTTATCACATTTCTGAAATGAGAATTGCAACACAACTTGTAATTGTAAGTTGTATAAATCATGTTGGGTACAAGGTCAAAAGTATTATTTGGATTACGCTGTCCAGAGAATCCAACTTACATGTCTTACCATCTGCCTGGTGGCTTTAAGAAAGGACTCTTTTACATTAGTCTGAATAAATTTGTTAGTTTCATGTAATTCTTGTCTGGGTGACTATGAGGTTTTCAATTTGGCCTTGTCACATGTTTTCTTTAGCATCAATTTTGGTGTAAACATCCTAAGTGCTCTTTTGGTATTTAGTGCTTTCCTTTATAGGTGATCTTGTCACATGTTCTCCTTTCTTCTCCCCCATGTTCAAGTTTACTTGCTTTGTTTTCAAACACTAATACACTATCCATTTCATTATAACTCACTAAGTTATGCTTCCATTATTCCTATGTCCTTTCAGGGTAACGTTATTTCAACTCCAGCTATTAAAGGGACAATCCTGCCTGGCATTACTCGCAAAAGTATAATTGATGTTGCTCGAAGCCAAGGGTTCCAGGTACTCTAAATTTTTAGTTGGAGGGATGGTTGATAAATATTATCTGTTAGATATCTTACAATTGTGATATTTTATATCTTATTGAGCAATGCTTTCTAAATTACTACTAAACAACCTTATCCCACAAAGTGAAGTTAGTTATGTAGATCACACAATACCATTGATATGAGTTAAAAACCAAATTCTTTCACCATGAGGTCCCTTTTAAGAATTTCTTTATTATCCTTTGTTGCTCTCTACCCCTTTTGATAGGAATAAAAAACACACAATCTACTATTTTTATTAGTGCCTTTACTGGCCTTCTTTCCTCTACGCATGTCCAATCACTTTAATCGATCTTTAGTTATATTTTCCTCAATAGATGTTACATCAATATCTCCTTGCATACAATTATCTTGTATTGTCTTATTTCTTGTATGATCACAGATCCAACTTAGCATATTTTTGCTATTCTCATTTTTTTTCTTATCTCTTTAAAGCTCAACATTCATTTCCATAAAATATAGATGGTTGTATAAATTAAGATAAAATTTTGCTTTAAGCTTGGTAGTTGGTAGGTACTTTGTGATCACAATCCCTTATGTCTTCCACCATTTTAACTATCCAGCTTGTATCCTGTGTGTGACATCTTCATTAATTTTTCCATCATTTTGTAATATTGATCCTAGATACTTACACCTAGAAACATGTAGCATGACTTCTCCTAAATTTACTTCCAAGTTATTTTCCTCTTGTTTTTTTCCGCTAACCTTACCATGCATATACTGTCTTACTCCAACTCAAGTGATAATCCTTTGATTCCAATATCTGTCTCCAAAGCCAATTTAGATTTAATCTCTTACCTTGAGTCTTCAATCAAAACTATATCATCTGCAAAATGTATACATTTAGGGATAATCTTTTGTATGCCCCTACTAAGCACATCCAATGCAAGACTTAGATTAAACAAGGAATTCATTGCTAAACTTTGGTGTAAACCCATCCTTACAAAATAGTCCCTAGCCATGTCTTCCAATTCCACAACACTTCTCTTGCACTCAATCATATGTTTTTTCCAGGTCAATAAAAACTCTATGTAAGTATTATTCGTTACTTTGGTACCTTTTTATCAAGCTCCATCTCCATAGAAGATAAATATCTTTTGTTGCAGACATTATTGACATAATTCCAATTTTTTTTCAATCCCAGTATCTTCTCTTAATCTATACCCAGTCACATTTTCCCATAATTTCAGTGTGATTCATAAGTTTTATCCCTTTGTAGTTTACACTTTACACAATTCTAAATATTTCTCTTGTTAGTATATATAGGAACCTAAGTGCTCCTTGACCTTTTGTTTAGGCATTGACCACCTAAATGGCTTTGGCTTGACTCTAATTCTCTATTTATTTGTTTCTTAATCATTGATTCTTGCCAAGTTTTCCTCGATGTCAGCTGGAAAAGGCTTAATAGGGTAGAGGTTACAGTTTTTATTTGGATTTTAGACGACACTACTCTTTGCTTGTTTTTATTGGCATTAGCTACACAATTTTATCCTTAATTTCCCACGGTTTATCTAATATGTGCAGGTTGAGGAGCGATTAGTGTCAGTGGATGAATTGCTAGATGCTGATGAGGTCTTCTGCACAGGAACGGCTGTGGTTGTATCACCTGTTGGCAGTATTACTTATCTTGACAAGAGGTAGGTTGTAGTAATTGCGAAAGACAATTTGCATTTTGTACATTAGATTCTTAGGGAGTCTAAACAAAAAAGGTATTAAAAAGAAAATCCAAAACTCATTGTTCGAATTTCATCTTTATCCAATTTGAATATCAGAATAGTAAATATAGGTATAATTCAATGGATTAGGTCCACTTACTTTTTGCTAATCTTTCCCTTTACAAATATGTTGACTGAGAGCATAGCAAGACTAATAATTTAGAATCGAAAAATATGAAATTAATCATATGTTCATCATTGATCCCCTTGTCCCCCCAACCCCACCCTGCTTTAAACCAAAGTATCCAGGATGCCAACTGAATTTGGATTTTTTAATTTTTTAATTTCTGCAGGGTAGCATATGGGGATGGTATTGGCGTGGTTGCACAGCAACTTTATACTGTCCTTACCAGATTACAGATGGGTCTTACGGAGGATGAGATGAATTGGACTGTTGAGCTGAGATAAGCGCACTATATTGTTTGCAGTTCATGTTTTGCTGGAACACATGTTCTTTTAAAATTTCCGAGCTCTAGAAGTTGCTTTTAAAATTTTGCTATCATATGATTAGATGCTGTAGATAGTATTATGGTGTGTTTATTGCTATTGAATGACTGTAGCAAGTACATATGGTTGCCTCTTGCTATCTGGAGAAATCGTTGTCAGTGGATTAGTTAACCTTTTCATTGGTTGAAAAATAGAATTCTGGTAGATGCGGTAATCGTGCACCCTGTTTTTTTAACAATTTTTTTGGTGGATGTAGAAAAAGGGCATGGCACAAGTGTCTGAGCTCAGAATAGAAAAGTAGGTGTAAAAGCAGCGGAAGAGTTGGAAGTCCTATACATGCTCAACTGATGTTGCAGGGTTCTTTACTTTTTACAAGTTCGCGAAAACTTAGTTTCCCTGATGACCCAAAGATTTTTAGCTAATGCTTCTTGGTTAATTCCTTTCCTTGTTAGGAAATGGTTCAATTCCCCATGGTTAATCACGTTGCGAAATTAAAACAGTTAGTCAATAGTACCACTAATTGAACGAAATTAGCCATGCATTGTGGAGTCTGAGATGACCTGTATGTGCTCTTAAATTCAAATTACACTCGGTTAATCACAACACGAACTGTTAAGTCCTACTTTATTACAACGTGAAAATTTGACCACGAGAATTTTTACACAATCTAAGGAGCAAATGAGAGTTTTCAGTTTGACTTCCTGACAGGTTGTTTCTTATCGGCAGGGATGATGTTGATCGTGAGACAGGGAACTGAGGCTTCACTGTAGGGCAGGATCAACTTTTTATCATTGGCAACTGGTGGAAATGACAAGACTGGTTGTCTTGCACTGCATAAACTTCTCCAATGTCCCCAGGATTTTTCTCCCTCTGGTTGTGCAATTGCAATGGTGATTATCTTCTAGATTTTGATTTTGGTATTAGTGTTAGACTGATGGTTTCGCTGGTTTGAAATTGAAATTTATAGTACATGTCGATTGATCATCCAATTTGAAACTCGCATTTCTGTTTTTAATGGATGAAAAAGTGAGACTTTTTGAAACGTGTGGCTGAGGGTAATATTGTTTCATTCTTAACTTAATCCTCTTACCCCAACACTTAAATAAAGAGAAATATAAATTCAGTTCTTTCTTTTCCTATTTAGTTTATTTTTATTAATTTGTTGTGCTTTTATTTTATTTTATCTTTTATACACTGAAAGACTAAGACATATAAAAAAGGCCATATGAATTTGGTATGGCAGAGAGCAAAGTCCGTCCTAGGATAAAGTGGCTAAAATCTCTACTATAGGCCCCTTAAAATATTTTTATTTTCTAATAATATTTTTTAAAAATAATTACCTGATAAATAATATTAGCATATTGGAAACACCTAAATATATTTGTTTTTCAAGAAAAAACTTCTAATCCTATCTATTATGATTTTTACTCTTTCTATAAATAGGTCCATATTTATCTCCATTCTCTTCACTCATTAACGTCCTTCGTTCCTTTTATACTATTTATAAGTTGTATTTTTCTTTTATTTTCTTCTATTAAATTTAGAGCTCGAATCTTGATAAACATAATATTAAATGAAAAGTTGACTTTATCTTAAAAATAACATTTAAAACATTTGAGAAGTAATTTTTTATCTTAAGTTTGAAAGATAAATTTCAAATAAAAGTACCATAATTGTAGTAAACTATTATCTCAATTGAATAAATTATTTTGAATAATTTAAAAACAATGAGAAGAGTTGTTGATAAAATAGCAGAGATGGATTGTTGCAACATTTTTATTTATTTAAAAAAAGCAGAGATGGAATGGAGATAGGATATGATTTGTGTGGGATATTTACTTCATGGCAGAAGGTTTTTGAATTCGTACTCAAGTGAATGTCCTTAATAAAGTAAACGAGTTAACCTAATTAGCATTATTATAAAGTATTAACATGACTTTGACCATTGTCAATTTTTTTATTTATCATGGTATAAAGTTTCAATTAATTTTATCGATAATTAATCTCTATTGAAAAACTTAATTTTTTATCATTAATGAATTTTTTTTTCTCTCAATTCTTTTTTATTCACAATGCTTTGAATCCGAAAATTTAAGGGGACGAGTATAGTTAAAATTGAGAAAAACATACATATCATAATAATAAAATATTTGATCTCTCTCCTTAATTTCACGGGGAAAATGGCTAATCAAGCGGTAATATACTAATATTAACTCTTCAACTCGAATAAGACGGACAATCAAGGAGGAATCTGTTACCCGTCAATATGTGCTACACAGGTGTCTCCTAATGCTAATCCGCAGACTATGCCACTTACAATGTGGATAGAATTTTCATTAACACACAAAACATGGTTTTTAAATGCAAATATGATATCTGAGGCTTTGTCTCATATGCCCTAATCTTTTTGACCTCTGTTCCTCCATTTTCATTTTTAAACTTTCTAACTCCCCAAAAGCAAGCTACCAGAAGAAGAAACCGCGTAGCTGACTCATGTGGAAAAGAAAGTAAGAGATTCGGTGCCTTTCTTTCTTCTTTGAAAGGATTTTTAGCAGTCCACTAAAGCAAAGGCTTCAACATTAATTGTTGGATTGCAGCAATCAGCCGATGTCATGCTTACATAACTTGACCAGCCAAATCCAAATTAATCACCGATTATAGTAAACAATTTATTTAGTCTAATTGAAAATTTCACGATTTAATCTCTTTTACTAATATTGCTCATGTGTGACAATTCACAAAAGCAATTAATGTCCCAAAATGACTTGAAAATAGAATATAACATGAGTATTTTACATAATCAATTTTTTTTAAATATTTTTTTAATACAAGTATGAGATAAAATTTTATAAGTAAGACTGTAAACATTAAATATCATCTAAATAAAAGATAAAATTCATAAATTTTAAGTTTTAAGATTTTGGATCAAAATATAATATCATATTTATTTATATGATATCTATTAATATAAATCTCCTCAATATTTACTTTTCTTACCTTCAAAACTTCATTGTCCGTTTCATATATTTGAATTCTTTGCGTCAGACTTGGTCTGTTGAGGAAGTGTGAATGTGATAGTTGAACGAATAGTTACAATTATTCTCCGTCAAGGTCTGGTCACATAAACAACAAACCACGAAGGCTTCCACGACGGTATGCGTAGCACTGTACCAGATTTTCTAGAAATTCAAGGGAGGGATTAATTTAATTGGGATTTTAAAGGTTTTTTTTTCTTCATAAAAACACCTTGTGATATTCAATAAAAACTTTTAAATAAGATAAAAAAAATTTAGTATTTAATCAAGATTTGTAGGCTTTTTTTTAATACCAATAAATCCAATAATATTCGATTGAGATCTTTTATAAATTAAAAAAAATCATCTAATATTTAAAATCATACAAATTTTGATGAATTATCTCATTGATTGAATTTTGATAAATTTTGTATAACTTTTTACCTGTATCTAATTTATCAAATAATCTCATCCAACTTGTTGCACTTTTTCTTTTTCTCATCACATACTTTTCTTTTTTCCCTTTCTGCAGTCCTTGAAAATGAAAACATTGGAAGAATAATCTCTTTCTTCCAATTTCACGTTTTTATTTGCTTTTAGGTAAAAATTTCTTTCTACTCACTGCTACAAACGGTGCATTTAACGACGGACATTCGAAGTCGGTTGTTATAAAACCGTCTTTGTTTGCGGTGCGGTGACGTACTTGTAATTAAAATGAAAATTTGAAAGACGGTCCTTGCAAACTGCGACGGTTTTTGTTTAACCATCTTTGTTTTGCGTCTTCGAAAATAATTAAATGTATCACTTTTAATTTGGTCAGCCAACTGTGAATCATTTTCGTGCCCTAGGTAGTACTTACTTTGAAACCTTAAGGTCGTCTCCCTCAACTCTCCCATTCTCCGTCGTCGTAGCTCTCTCCGGCAAGCTACCCACTCACCCTATATGTCTCGGCAACCACGTCGTGGCCTCCGAGTTGAAAGTTGAAGTGAGCGTCTCTCCGGCATCAAGAAATAACATTATTCTTGAATATTTGATTTGAACCTTCCCACATCAAGAAATAACACATTATTCTTGAATGTTTGAGAGATCAATGTTTATTTATTGTGCATGCAGTTTTTTCGTTAGCTTTATTCTCCTTTTCTCTCTTATGAACTTGTGAGAGTTAATATTTTGTGTGTTTTTCTTTTGAGCAGGGAAGAGCACGTTAATCAATCATCTTTTCCACACAAGTTTTAGGGAGATCGATGGATGCTTTCAGGGGAAGGTTCGGTTTTAAAATTATTGGGCTATTGTTTTGGGCAGAGAAAACTGAATGTCTTTTTGACCTTCTTGCTGGCTGTTATGTTTTAGTTTAGTTTATAATATAATAATAAACAAACGAATTAATTACCACACTGGTATTGTTCCAGCAGCTCCGAAAACTTGACTGAGTTCTGATCTGTTTTTTAAATTTGCAGTTGAGGATACAAAACTGATCCGATCTGAGTGTCCTAGAAATGTGCTCACCATATGTTTGTGCGTTTTACTCTATGAAACGAGAGAGTTTTGCTCCTTCATTCCTTGAGTTTTAAAACGTCATGATGCACTCCATTGGATTCATAATTCAATTTGACAAAGAGTAAGAAAAACCCCCTTATTCCACTCCCAGGAAAGCACTTGTATTTTTTCCAGCAGCTCATCATTATCTTTATCAATGTTCATAAAAATCAAAAAGTTGTGATCCCTTCAAATCACCCATAACACAACGTTACCAGACCATATGCCCACGCCACTCCATATGTTTTTTATGATAAAAAAAGACCTCTAAACTAATAGAAGTTGTTACAAATATCAGAGTAGTGCAATACAGGGAAGAACTCAGCCATACCAGTGTGGTAATTAATTCGTTTGTTTATTATTATATTATATACCTTGCTATATTTGATCTTGATTTTTCCCTTTCATAATTAGTGAACAAGGTGATGTGATTGTTTTTAGTGGTAATGGGGTAGGAAAAAAAACTATTTCCTTTCTCTAGAGCTTTTGATGCCTCAAATACAGTGATTAGTTCTGTGAATACAGGTACAATATGATAGAACAAGGGCATGTGAGTTAAAAGATTTTGTTCCTTTGGCTAAACCAAGACCTTGCGGCAAAGGTAGGGCCAGTTTCATATGCATTGCATTAACTTAAGCTTCTGAAAAACTGGTATT
>CM023951.1:3889788-3901664 GCA_013407115.1 Glycine latifolia
CTTTTCATTGGTTGAAAAATAGAATTCTGGTAGATGCGGTAATCGTGTACCCTGTTTTTTTAACAATTTTTTTGGTGGATGTAGAAAAAGGGCCATGGCACAAGTGTTTGAGCTCAGAATAGAAAAGTAGGTGTAAAAGCAGCGGGAGAGTTGAAGTCCTATACATGCTCAATTGATGTTGCAGGGTTCTTTACTTTTTACAAGTTAGCGAAAACTTAGTTTCCCTGATGGAGCTACCCAAAGATTTTTGGCTAATGCTTATTGGTTAATTCCTTTCCTTGTTAGGAAATGGTTCAATTCCCCATGGTTAATCACTTTGCGAAATTAAAACAGTTAGTCAATAGTACCACTAATTGAACGAAATGAGCCATGCATTGTGGAGTCTGAGATGACCTGTATGTGCTCTCAAATTCAAATTACACTCGGTTAATCACAACACGAACTGTTAAGTCCTACTTTATTACAACGTGAAAATTTGACCACGAGAATTTTTACACAATCTAAGGAGCAAATGAGAGTTTTCAGTTTGACTTCCTGGCAGGTTGTTTCTTATCGGCAGGGATGATGTTGATCGTGAGACAGGGAACTGAGGCTTCACTGTAGGGCAGGATAAACTTTTTATCATTGGCAACTGGTGGAAATGGCAAGACTGGTTGTCCTGCATTGCATAAACTTCTCCGATGTCCCCAGGATTTTTCTCCCTCTGGTTGTGCAATTGCAATGGTGATTATCTTCTAGATTTTGATTTTGGTATTAGTGTTAGACTGATGGTTTCGCTGGTTTGAAATTGAAATTTATAGTACATGTCGATTGATCATCCAATTTGAAACTCGCATTTCTGTTTTTAATGGATGAAAAAGTGAAACTGTTTGAAATGTGTGGCTGAGGGTAATATTGTTTCATTCTTAACTTAATCCTCTACCCCAACACTTAAATAAAGAGAAATATAAATTTTCAGTTCTTTCTTTTCCTTTTTAGTTTATTTTTATTAATTTTTTGTGTTTTTATTTTATTTTATTTTTTATACACTGAAAGACTAAGACATATAAAAAGGCCATATGAATTTGGTATGGGAGGGAGCAAAGTCCGTCCTAGGATAAAGTGGCTAAAATCTCTACTATAGGCCCCTTAAAATATTTTTATTTTCTAATAATATTTTTTAAAAATAATTACTTGCTAAATAATATTAGCATATTGGAAACACCTAAATATATTTGTTTTTCAATAAAAAACTTCTCATCCTATCTATTATGATTTTTACTCTTTCTATAAATAGGTCCATATTTATCTCCATTCTCTTCACTTATTAACATCCTTCGTTCCTTTTATACTATTTATAAGTTGTATTTTTCTTTTATTTTCTTCTATTAAATTTAGAGCTCGAATCTTGGTAAACATAATATTAAATGAAAAGTTGACTTTATCTTAAAAATAACATTTAAAACATTTGAGAAGTACTTTTTTTCTTAAGTTTGAAAGATAAATTTCAAATAAAATTATCATAATTGTAGTAAACTATAATCTCAATTGAATAAATTCTTTTGAATAATTTAAAAACAAAGAGAAGAGTTGTTGATAAAATAGCAGAGATGGATTGTTGCAACATTTTATTTATTTAAAAAAATCAGAGATGGAATGGAGATAGGATATGATTTGTGTGAGATATTTACTTCATAGCAGAAGGTTTTTTAATTCGTACTCAAGTGAATGTCCCTAATAAAGTAAACGAGTTAATCTAATTAGCATTATTATAAAGTATTAACATGACTTTGAGCTTTGTCAATTTTGTTATTTATCATAATATAAAGTATCAATTGATTTTATTTATTAATAATTAATCTCTATTGAAAAACTTAATTTTTTTATCATTAATGATTTTTTTTCTCTCAATTCCTTTTTATTCACAATGCTTTGAATCCGAAAATTTAAGGGGACGAGTATAGTTAAAATTGAGAAAAAATTACATATCATAATAATAAAATATTTTATCTCTCTCCTTAATTTCACGGGAAAAATGGCTAATCAAGCGGTAATATACTAATATTAACTCTTCAACTCGAATAAGACGGACAATCAAGGAGGAATCTGTTACCCGTCAATATGTGCTACACAGG
The DNA here is from genome assembly GCA_013407115.1 of Glycine latifolia. Classification (NCBI taxonomy): domain Eukaryota; kingdom Viridiplantae; phylum Streptophyta; class Magnoliopsida; order Fabales; family Fabaceae; genus Glycine; species Glycine latifolia. The sequence goes on from CM023951.1 coordinate 3,891,903, forward strand.
TGTCTCCTAATGCTAATCCGCAGACTATGCCACTTACAATGTGGATAGAATTTTCATTAACACACAAAGCATGATTTTTAAATGTAAATATGATATTTGAGGCTTTGTCTCATATGCCCTAATCTTTTTGACCTCTGTTCCTCCATTTTCATTTTTAAACTTTCTAACTCCCCAAAAGCAAGCTACCAGAAGAAGAAACCGCGTAGCTGTCTCATGTGGAAAAGAAAGTAAGAGATTCAGTGCCTTTCTTTCTTCGTTTAAAGGATTTTTAGCAGTCCACTGAAGCAAAGGCTTCAACATTTTGTTGGATTGCTGCAATCAGCCGATGTCATGCTTACATAACTTGACCGGCCAAATCCAAATTAATCCCCGATTATAGTAAACAATTTATTTAGTCTAATTGAAAATTTAACTATTTAATGTCTTTTACTAATATTGCTCATGTGTGGCAATTCACAAAGACAATTAATGTCCCCAACTGACTTGAAAATAGAATATAACGTGAGTATTTTACATAATCAATTTTTTTAAAATATATTGTTTAATATAAATGTGAGGTGAAATCTTATGAATAAGATGGTAAATATTAAATATTATATAAATAAAAGATAAAATTCATAAATTTTAAGTCTTAAAATTTTGAATTAAAATATAATATCAAATTTATTTATATGATTACTCATTATCTATTAATATAAATCTCCTCTATTTACTTTCCTTTCCTTCAAAACTTCATTGTCCCTTTCATATATTTGAATTCTCTGCGTCACACTTGGTCTGTTGAGGAAGTGTGAATGTGATAGTTGAACGAATAGTTACAATTATTCTCCGTCAAGGTCTGGTCACATAAACAACAAACCACGAAAGCTTCCACGACGGTATGCTTAGCACTGTACCAGATTTTCTAGAAATTCAAGGGAGGGATTAATTTAATTGGGATTTTAAAGATTTTTTTTATAAAAACACCTTGTGATATTCAATCAAAACTTTTAAATAAGATAAAAAAATTTAGTATTTAATCAAGATTTGTAGGATTTTTTTAATACCAATAAATCAATAATATTCTATTGAGATCTTTTATATCTAATATTTAAAATCATACAAATTTTGATGGATTATCTCATTGAATTTTGATAAATTTTGTATAACTTTTTACTTGTATCTAATCTATCAAATAATCTCATCCAATTTGTTGCACTTTTCTTTTTCTCATCACAGACTTTTCTTTTTTCCCTTTCTGCACTCCTTGAAAACGAAAACATTGTAAGAGTAATCTCTTTCTTCCAATTTCACATTTTTTTTGCTTTTAGGTATAAAAAAAATTCAACTTTTTTTTTTCTGGGCTATTGCTGGGTTAATGAGAGTAATAAAAATATAATCGTTGTTGTTACACAACGAGGCTGAAATTTTGTTCCTGTGTGGCTGTGGCTGTTGGTGAATTTTTGCACAATCTATAGTAACGATAACTCAAATTTAAATATCCATATTTTCAATGAGAGATATGTTACGGAGGTTTTGGAGGGTGCAAAAATTCAATCTTGGAAGTGGCTTAAACATAGTCGAATTTAAATATCCATATTTTCATTATCCTTTATTACCTACGGATTGTTTAAGATAGTAAGTAAAATTGACAGATTCTTTTGGTTCGGTGGAGATTGGTTCAAATAGTGGAGTCTATGTCTGTTCTGCTATGAAAAGAAAAGGGAATTATGAATCTTTTGGACTGTGGTAATTTTGAATATTTTTCTAAATATCCATATAATTCTTTAAAATCTTATAAATTCACAAAAGTATAAAAAGATATACATTAACTTATAAACTCTATTCAATCAATTGAATTAATCCACGTTCTAAAGACTAAACAATTGTTTACCCGTATTTTCTCATGTCACACAAGCGTATGCATGCGCCAGGCAGGGCCACAGGGCCAGTGTCTACGGTTCTAGTTACAATTAACATTATTTGAACGTGGATTCTTTACACGCTATTCACTTGGACACCTTGATAATTATTGTATTACATGTTCAGTGCAACCGTAATTTTTAATTATCAACGGTATTATATTTTTCCTTGGTTAGTATTATTGCTGTTCGAAAGCACAAAAGAGCCTAGTCAAGAAAGATCACTTGAGCTGTCTTCGCTTAGAGTTAGAGTAGACTTTAGATGTTACTATAACAGATTGGACCCTGTCAAAAAGGCTCTCTCATACCTGAATGAAAACTAGGTCTACGATTACGCACGCAAAACATGGAAAACAAGGAACTCTTCCTTTGTGCTTTTTCTTCTTGTTGAAAAGGTAGTACTAGTTAACCATGGTTAATTCATTTTCGCGGAATGACAAGAAAAAATAGTGAGAATTGAGTATAGATGGTGGCCTACCACCAAGACCGTTTCGTTCACTTGTTGAAAACTGGTGTACTTTTGTTTCTTCCACAGCTTTGTTTACTTTCTCTATTCTATGCACATTTAGAACTAGTAACAAATAGTAGTGTCATGAAAATTCAACTTCTCTTGGCTAATAAATGCTTTGTCTGACTTTCATTCATCTACACGTCTAGATAAAAATTTAAATGCATTTTGTTTTTAGTGTTATTTTTAATTAAAATTAAAGTTGTAATATTTTTAGTAATGCTACATATTAATTTTTAATGTAAAACTTTATCACACCAATTATTAAAGTAAAATTCTATGGATTAGAAAATAATATAAAAAAACTCAATTAAATAGCTGCATTAGTTTGTTTTTTTCTTCTCTATTATATTGATCTTTGTGATTGTTAATCGTTATCAAATGCGACATAAAACTCAGTTGAATTCTATTAAACATTTGATTTAAATTTCAAATTGGGAATTTTTAAAAGTTATGCATTATCATATGCGAGATAAAACTCAGTTGAATTCTATCAAGTATTTGATTTAAATTTTAAATTGGGAATTTTTAAAATTTATGCATGCATCCCTATTCAAAAAGAGTTATGCATCCCTATTAATTATATTATATTATATTATATTATATTAATTTAAAAAGTAAACAAATGTATTATATTTTTAGAAAACAATATGTGGCCATTTATTTTTTTTCAAAAAAATAAAAGTGTTTTCGTAATATTTATAATTTAAATCAACCTTCAATTATATATATTTTAAAAAATAAATAAATCTAAAAAACAAGGGATAAATATGTACAGGTCACCCTTATAATTCGTGACGTAATAGAAGTGTTAGTAGTGGGAATCCTAATTGTTGACTGCTATACTCAATAAAGTAATACTTTAATGTTGTCTTAACGTTTTTTATAGATAAAGGCTGCTAAGATATGATTCCAGTGGCATGTTTTATTAATATAATTAATTTTTTAAGATTATAGTCTACTTAAATGTAAAAGAAAAATAAACAATAAAGAAAATAACAATATTTTTATTATTTAAATGAAAAAGGCATATTACTTTTTGTTATGAAAAAAAATTAGGTGAATTAGATTCCAATAATTGACTAATAAGATTTTCACATCATCAAAGAAAATCTCGAAAACACGTTCTTGTGATACATAAATCATTTTTTACTAATTGGATTCATCTTTATTGAGTATTAATACTTTTTATTTGATAATATATAACTAGAAAAATATTTTTGTAAAATGAAAATAATGTTATTCCTTTTTTGTTGGCGCATTAATTTTAAAAAAATTCTACACTAAATATATCATTTTTCAGTGTAAATACAATAAGAATTTACACTATTATGTCAATATTATGAGTTACTTTGCCGATTACCTGATGCTCCATGTTTATTTATTTATTCTCACTTTCGTTTCATAAACCATACGAAGTTTCAGAATTCAGAATCGTCCAAATCTCATACGTACGTACGTAGTAATTACTAATTATGTGCGGATTAGTACCATACTCAAAATGTCTTAAAAAATATTGACCAGAGCACATTAATTTATTAATAATTAATTTGCAAGCAAGATCTATCACCATCTAAATGCAACTTTAATTTCATAAAAAAATGGTAATAAAAAAAATAACCAGAGCACGTCAATTATTCTGATAATTTGATTTGGGAAAATATTTGCTGTTTTTATTTTTAATTAAAAATATCACCTTATTTTAACTTTATTTTTATTTTAAAAGGTTACTTAAGAAGTCAAAAAAACATTTCATTATTTTCCATATAATATAAAAACACAAAAGTATTTTTATAATAAAAAATATTTTCTTAATAATATTACTCTTTTCTATTATATTTGTGTGATAGAGAGACAATCAGAAGGCATCAAAATAAATTAGCCCTAATTTACGTGAGACTGTTCTTTTATCATTAATTGGGAGGATGTGATCAAACTTCTTGGTATGTATCACTTTCAATACCTAAGGATATCAAAGCATAAGAAGATTTCAAGAATGTTATTTATATATTATTTTATTGATTATTTATATTCATTTTGAAAATAAAAAAAATATAAATACAAATTTCAATGCATTTAACTTTTACCTTTTCGTTTCAAAGTAAGAGATCAAATGTGAAGATGGTGTAGTGATTTTTTTATGTATAAACATTGGCCTTGATGATTTAATAACCCGAAAAGTAGTTCACTACTTTATTTCGCTTAAAGGTTTAAAAACTTCCGTAGTATACAACTAATTGTCCTCATAATTTCATCATGAATGGCTTATGGCTCGACTCGATTGTTAAACTATTTTGTTTTTGCTTTTTTGTGAGGTAGTTCCTTCCATAGGACAAATTAGCATGTACACGACATGGTTCTTTCTCATGCGCAATCGAAGAGCTAGTATTCACTCGTCTAGGCATTACGTAACCAAAGAACCATTCAACGAAGTGCGGTTTGTTCACTTTAACCTTTCACCTTTGGTCCCACTACTCGCACCATGCACGAGGTTTATGATCACCACACCCACCCATCCAACAATAATTCATATCCCCGTTACTTCAATAATAATAATAATATATGAGAGAGACTGCGAAGGAGTATAGGCCATAGGTGAACGAACGGATCGATCAGAGGATAATTAAATAGTTACATTATTCTCATGCTTTTTTAATTACAAATATTTTCTTATAAATTATTTTTCAAATATATATATATATATATATACACACACACTAAGAAGGACAATAAGAAAAACACTAGTCTACTTCCTAATTCATCCATTATTTTAGGCATAAAGGAATATCTTTTCTTTCCTTCAATTCACCTTTTGAAACCTTCCAAAGTTCTCTCTCTCCTTCTCGAGGCTATTTCTCTCTCCCCCTAGCTTCTCCCCTCTTTATATATAAACACCATTATTATTATCATCATTACGATCAACTCATAATAGAGATTGGCTTTACTTGAAACTCAGACCAACTGACACACAGAGAAAGAGAGAGAGAGAGAAGCATAGCAGACATGGGAAGAGCTCCTTGCTGTGACAAAGCCAACGTGAAGAAAGGTCCATGGTCACCTGAAGAAGATGCCAAACTCAAGTCTTATATTGAGCAGCATGGCACTGGTGGAAACTGGATTGCCTTGCCCCAGAAAATAGGTATATATGGTCAATTTATATGTGTGTGTGTATATATATATATATATATATATATATATATATATTCATCAATCAACACATATCAATTAATATTACAAAATCAAAATACTTCTCCATACATAATGATTAATTTTACAAATATATACACATAATTCTTAACTTACCTATCATATTTTAGAACACAAATTAAATTCTTTATGAATGTTGCTTCTTATTTGCTTTGTATGTGTGTGGTTTAATTAGGCCTTAAGAGGTGTGGGAAAAGCTGTCGTCTTAGATGGCTGAATTATCTTCGCCCAAACATCAAACATGGGGGTTTCTCAGAAGAAGAAGACAACATCATCTGCAGCCTCTATGTCAGTATTGGAAGCAGGTAGATAAACAAGTTCCTATTTATTGATCTGCAAAACTTAATTTTAATTTGTTATTGAAATTAAGCAGCCTCTATAAATGATATATATTTGACTGTGGACTTTACTTAATTGATCGTTTAATTAGAATTCCTTGGAATACAAACATGCAGGTGGTCAATTATAGCAGCACAGTTACCAGGGCGCACAGACAATGATATAAAGAACTATTGGAATACTAGGCTGAAGAAGAAGCTCCTTGGCAAACAAAGGAAGGAACAACAGGTTCAAGCTCGCCGAGTCAGCCACAACCAGCAGAAGCAAGATGTCAAAAGAGAAACCGAGAATTTGATAGTGGCTTCTGAAGTCATGATCAATCAAGTTCCCTATTGGTCTTCTTCAGAGTTTTCTTCTGTGCCTATGCCAGTGACCAATGCTTCTTCATTTCAACACTATGGTCTGAACAATCAAACATCTCTCAGGAGCATGATGGTTAACAAACTAGACGGAATTACATTTTCCAACGATCATCATCATCAGCAGCAGCAACCATACGCCAATGCATGTGAAATTCCCTCCCTACAAGACCAGGTTTTTCCAACCATGGTAAATCATGTAACCGTGGTGAGTAATGAAAACAATAGTGTCACTTATCAGCCATCAAATACATTTCAAGAGTTTGAAAACTTCCCAAGTGATTTTTGTGAACTGGTCTGTGTCAACCCGCAACAAATGGAGGGTTTCAATTATGGAATGGAATCAATGGACATGAGTATGAGCAATGGTGGTAGCACGAACACGACTTCAACAGAAAGCACTAGTTGGGGTGACATGAGCTCCTTGGTTTATTCTCCTTTGGTTTCTGACTATGAAGGTTGCCGACAAGGAATAATTGCTCAAGATCATGTTGTTGGTTTCGAAGACTGTAAGTACTTTGGAATGCAGATGCAATAACGGCTCTGAATACGAGGTGGTGTACATGTAAATTTGTACCGCTAAAAAAGTTTGGTACTGGCTAAAACCCTAATGAGTTCACTTTCCCTCACATAATTATTTGTTGGTTTTGTAGTTTCTTGTTTCATTCAAACTATGCGAGCTTCTTCCATATGTTGATACATATTGAGCACAACTCTTTTGTTTTGGATTTCTTAACGATTATATTTATAGTCTTATATGTATGGATGCTACAGAAGGAAGAATCTTAATTAGTAATAGTGCGAGGCCCTTGAATTCCTAAATGTGTCAGTTTTCTACTGCACCTGGATGATCAAGTGCATAGGATAATAGTTTGGATACGTTACATATGTTTATACCACTCGATATAGTTTAATTATGATGACATTTATGATCATATTTGTACTTGAAAAATCTCAGGTTCTCACGGAAATACATGATTGAGTTGTATCTTTCGCATAGTTCTAGCAAAAAGCTATGGGAAGTTTGAAAGGTGCATAACATTTTGGCTGAGAGTTTCTTAGCTTTAGCACCCGAGGTATCAATATCTGGCTGCATTCTTTTATAGTTTTCTTTATGTCCGGTATTCAGTTGGCGTACATCTCATGTGAGTCCTACTAGAAACTATAGAGCATTAAGTCTCGTTGTCCATCAACTTGGATGCCTCATATAGAATCGAGCTGACAATAACAACACATATACTTGCTAGCAACTAAATTTAGGCACACGTACGAAATTTCCCTTTTCTTGCTGCTTATACATTGAAACTGAGAAAAGGGTTCTTTCATAACATATATCTTGTTGAAACTTATTCTCGCACTTTCTTTTGGCGGAAATATGTCATTCTCGATCCTGCTTCTTTTTTTAATACTTACAATTTTATATACAAATAAGCAATTATTTTTATAAGAAAATAAATTACCTAACAGTGAAATAAACCCAATGTGTTGCTAGCATCACAAATTTGAGTTCGATAAGTGGTCATGAACTTACTGTATTTTGTATCATAATATAGTCCAAGCTCAAGTTAGAAAATTTTCTCATCCTGAGTTTTATAGTTTGTTGATGATTAGTTACTAACGAAATCAATCTATAAGTAAAATATCGTTGTATCGCATTCATGATTTTTCTCGTAGGCAAAAGAAATATATCAATAATATAATAAAGACCAAATAACACAAGGAGTATTAAAGTTAATTTGGCCAAATAAATACAAGAGAACATATAAAAGAAAAACATGAAAGCACCGCTACCTAAACACATACGCAATATTCTACAGTGTATCTCATTCATGATTAATTCAGTATAATTCCAATTTTAGAGTTTCTTTTCTTTTAATTTAAAGCTCTCGAGCTTCCTTTTTCGATCCTCCTACCTCCTTAATTATCATTTTCTTTGTTTTTGTTTTTTTTTTTTACCAACATTGCCGACATTCTTCTACAGTTTTTAACATCCAATATTTGGGATTTAGTTGGTCAATGGCCGTTTTCACATTTGAGAGTTTTGCATAAGATAAAGAAATAAAAAAGTAATGACTGTTATTTTTTAATTAATGAAAGGGAAAAATTTAGAGGCATTTCTTAGATATATTTTATGTTATTTTCTAATTAAAAATATATTTTCACATTAAAATTTATATTTATATTTTATGTAAATATTTATTATGCAGATGTATTATTGAAGTGAAATTTAATTTTTATTAAAAATAATATAAAAAAGCACCTAAGAAACTATATAGAGGTTTAAGTCTTTACCATAACAAAATATATAAGAGTTGGGATTCCTTATTTTATGTTATTCTCATATATAACATGATGATAAAACCAACTTAATAAGCTATTTACACTATTTTTACAACTGAGTCAATTTGATACAGATTTAAGGATGACGTACAATTTTTTTGTGATTAAATAATTGTGGAAATTACCCAATAAAGGTCTTTAGTTTAGAGATCTTTTCCCCATAAGGATGGGAATAGCTAGGGACACAAAATCCCCTGAAGTAGTTCTGAAGATGTGAACAGAAATGATAAAATAATAAAATAATTATTAATTTATATGCACAGAAATGATTTTGTAGTCTTTTCTTAACAATTAATATAAATGAATGTATTTTTAGTTTTTTTTTATATAATTAACATTATTTATTATGATTTTAAATTTATTGAAAACTTAATTAAAATTATGAAATTTATGTTTTATTATTTTAAAATTATAACAATTTATTATTATAGGTTTTTTCAACGTTCAAGACTCCATGAAGACCTATGGGAAATTGGGAAATTGAGATATATAGGAGGAAAAAAAAATCCCAAAACTGAAATGGGGATAGAGACAGGAGAACATTGAAGTGGTAGGGATAGAGAGTAGTGAAGTATTCCCTTGCCCGCCCTTCATATGGTGTCATCGTTATTCGTTACTATTTTTTTTTATAAGATTGTTATTTGACTCATTTAAAGTGCCTAGTATAAGAAATTAATTTTTAATGATAAAATTAATAATTAAAGAATATATTTCATGAGATTCACAATTTTTTATAACTGTTCATGCACTATTAAGTGTGACTTTTTTTCACGATATATTTCATTGAGATTTATTCATCTCTTGGAGGTGAGGATTAATTTAAGCTAGGGAACCAAATCTAAGCAACCATTACTAGATAATGACAGTGATTTTGGATCATTGCTTGAAACAACTAATCTTTTACTTAGCGGCTTTAGCTGATCGAATTCGTGTTCGTTTATAGTAAAATAGCATATTTAATGTGAGTTTTCCCCCAAACAATAGAAACATAATTAATATGAGATAATATCAATATATAATAAAAGAGTAAATGCTTTCCTTCAAAAAAAAAAAAAAAAGAGTAACAGCTAGCGCCACGTTTTTTTAAACAATTTTTCTTAACACGCCC